>JASBWV010000017.1:0-572783 GCA_030039215.1 Naganishia onofrii
TGCCGAAGTCGATGTCCTTACCGCTACCATCAAGGACCTTCAAGAGTTCCTGTCGAACGGAACCATCACTTCAGTCCAGCTAACTCAGCATTACTTAGTGCGTACCGTTCGTTGCCTGATTCCGGTTTGAGGACACCGTGCTTACTTTCGTCTTCTCTTCCACTTGCAGGACCGGATCGGCAACGATAATCACGCAGGTCTGAACTTGCGGGCGGTGATTGAGACGGCGCCGTATGATTCGGTTATGGCTATCGCGCAGGCGTTCGACGATGAACGTGCGAATGGGACTGTGCGGTCGGGTCTTCATGGTATTCCGATGCTGTTCAAGGTGCGTCGTTCTCCCTTGTCGCTGATACCGCATTCACTGAAGTGCACCGCCGTTCGTTATCGCAGGATAACATCAACACCGATGTCGAGCTGGGCATGAATACCACGGCGGGAGGGTTTGCGTTGCTCGGAGCGGTCGTTCCTTCCGATGCACCCGTTTCGGCAAAGCTCAGGAAGGCGGGGGTGATTGTTATTGGCAAAGCCAACTTGTCGCAGTACGCCAACTTCAAGGGCAACATCACGAACGGCTGTGGGTACAAACCACCGGATCTCATACACGGTCGTAGCTGATCTTTCATGGCCCTACAGGGTCGGCGCGCGGTGGTCAAACTAGCTCGGCGTACGTCGTCGGAGGGTTCCCAGCAGGTGGAGACCCTTGTGGATCGTCTTCCGGCTCAGGTGTCGGCACAAGCGCAGGTTTTGCTGCAGCCGCTTTGGGCAGTGAAACTGATGGATCTATCATCTGCCCCTCCAACCGAGCGGCTCTTTACGGGATCAAGATGAGCGTTGGTCTCTCTTCTCGCAGCGGTGTCGTACCGATCTCGTCGACGCAGGATACGACTGGACCAATGGCGAAATCTGCGTATGACGCCGCCTTGATTCTGGAGAACATGGTTGGATATGATGTCAATGATACGGCGACGTATGCTGCAGTCAACTACACTCAAACCAACTACACCCAGTATACTATGGCGCCCTACGCGACTTTCCAGGGCATGAAGATTGGAGTACCGCGTGACTTTTTCAACGAAACGCTGTCCGGCAACCCTCCTGAAATCAAGTGAGTGCTTCTGCATCCTGTCATCGCTGGGTATCTTGCTAACTAAAAACCTCTTCGCAGCATTGCTGTCAACGCCGCCATCGCCAAGATCCAAACTCTTGGTGCGAGCATCCAGGACCCCGCCGATTTGCCGTCTTTCCCAGAGTACCTCCAGTCCAACAACGAGACTATCGTACTACAAAACGACTTCAAGGTCGACTTTGGCACCTATATGAGCAAGCTGATCTCAAGCCCAGTCCGAACCCTCGAAGACGTGATCAACTTTAACGATGCGCATGCGGATATCGAGTTCGCGCCTGGAGAATGCTGCCAACAGACAATGGTCGCTTCTTTCGGCACTCCAGGTACCAACTCGTCCGAATACCTTGCCGCCCGCGCTGCCGATGTCATGCTCGGTGCGACCAACGGTATCGATGCTGTTCTCGACCAGTACGGACTCGACGCTTTGATTCTGCCTTCGGAAGGTTTCTCTACCGGACCTCCCGCAATCGTCGGGTACCCAATCGTCACCGTTCCTCTTGGAACACTCAATTCAACTGGTGCTCCGTTCGGATTGAGCTTCATCGGCAGAAAGTGGAGTGAGCCCACACTGATTGCGTTGATGTGAGTCTCAGTCGCGCCATTCAAATATTCTTTTGCCTAATGACTTTGTTTTCGCAGGGCCGCTTACGAGGCAAACTTCCCACCTCGAGCCGTTCCCGCTCAGTTGATGTAAATACTTGATCAAAACTCGCCTACTAGATCAATACCAGGTTGCGTTGCCATATCGCACACAAGTGAAATATTGTCAAACATTATACTTACATGAATAATTTATTACCATACCAACAAGTTTTGCACACTTTTACGAATAGACAAGCACTCCGTGTTCGCTAGCTTTTACTCTTCCATTGTATCACTTTCTTCCTGCACCCCTTCATTCTCTTGCACCTCGACATCATCCGCAAACTGAACGACTCGAACCCTTTCTTCCGCGACTGAAACAGCCGGCGCAACGGGGACTGGTGCGTTTGGTCCGAACAGCCGTTGATACCCTTCCGGATGCTGCTCCAAAAGGTGCTGCATCGCCACAGGATTCTCCCGCAGCCGTGCTCGAAGCGTTTCGATTACGTGTGGAGGAGGCAGTAGGGGATTCAACTGTCGCTCAAGACGCGCCTGGGCCGACCGCTCTCTTGCAGCGGCGACACGAGCTCTATGCCGCGCCCTTTGTTCTTCTTCCGGTAACTCGTCTTCCGAGATTTCTTCGGTCACTTGGTCGATGGGTGCAGGAGGACGAGGAGCGGCGCGGTAAGTACGGCACCAAGATTGTTCGCCGTGCTGGTGTTCGTCCTTGTACATGAGAGCGCGCGAAAGGGCGACTTCGAATCTTGCGCCGGGCTCGAGGTTCGCATCGAAATCGGGGCCGCCGTGTTCAAGGGCTTCATCGTCGCCTAATCCTTCACACCCGAACTGTGCGGTACCGTGCCACTCTTGATGATTTAGGTGTGCTTCCGGATCATTGGCGAGCTGAAACTCCCGGATCCAGTCGGCGTCAATCTCTGTGGTGCGGGCGTCGAGCTGCAGAAATATAGACGTGTCCTCTTCGTCGTATTCTCGCCAGTGCTGGTGGTATGTAGAGGCAATGGTGGTGAGGTACTGCTGCATGATAGGCATCGTGACCGGAGTGGTGAGCGTGGCTCGAATGCAGAGGAAGAAGGGTTGCAGGGAGTCGTACTAGACAACGTTGGCAAAGTGATTAGTACAAAGGGGACTTGATCAAGCGCATCCCGTTCTGCTGACTCACCAATTCGACAAATCTTTCCCAAACACTTGCGGTACACCGAATGTCCAAATCTAGATGCGTCTGCTTCCTGTTCATCCTTCCAACGATCTTCTTGGATGTACCGTACAATGCCAAATGATCCATGACTGTTCGCAAAGTACTTTCCACTCCAATATCGTTCGCTTCACCTGACACATCGAGCGCGAAATCCGTGCCACACCATCGTGCGTGCCATCCTGCCATACCGACCAGAGACTTCTTCTCACGCACGATCCCTGCTCCGGGGCGGACTTCCAGTCGGACAATGTTGACAAGCTGGTGAGGTGGGCTTCTGCGCGATGTTGCAGCGGTTTGTTGAAAGTAGTGTGTACCGAAAAAGGAGATGCCTTGACGCGATCCATCGAGGCCAAAGGGAAGACATGCACGGAGAAAGGATGTAAAGTCGATGGGTTTGTATAGCGTTACGTAGAGCGGTCGTTCGTACGGGTTCGGGAGGGAAGAGGAGGTGACGTCGGTCAAGCCGAGAACGGTGAGGCGAGGAAAGACGGTTGAGAGGTCGTTAGTGGGCTTTCCGGTTTGCTGAGAGTGGTACTGCAAGTGAAGCCGGAGGAGGGGGAGGGTGATTTCTGTGACGAATATGTTTCTGGATCGCAAGGAAGTGAGATGAGCCATCTTTTTACGTCAAGCGACCACCGTTTTAGCTTACTTGGTGTATTTCCAACCGAGAGGAGGTCGCTGGAACGCATTGCTCAGCGCCTTTTCATCCGAGAAAACAAGAGTCTCGTACAAGACGGGCAAGGTTCCTGCATGGATCTGTCGGGAAGCGATGTTGAGATGTGCCAATGTTTCTAGGTCTCTGCTGCCGGCGAGGATTTCGGCAATTACAGCGAACACGTCGGTAGGGATGATGCAATCGCCCTGATTCCACATCAACGGCAGTAAGCAAGGGAAGAGAGCAACTGGGAGATAGCGAGAACAACTGACGGTCATTTCTCGCTGAGATTCCAAGGCTGACCTGGCCATGCTGCGCGCCCACGTCTCGTTCTGGTGGTTTGGACTATCATAGTCGTATTCGGCGAGGCCGTTGAGTTCATCATTCAAACCGATGTCCATGTTTGGTGTTAGACAGTCGAGGAGACGGCGGGGAGCATGGTTGAAGGCAGCAACAATGCCCCTGCCTACAATATATATAATTTCAGCCCAAACCAGAGAACAATAGAACAATTGACAATTGATTGTGGCAGGTCCCGATAACCACTTTCCACTTCCGGTTCATCCGGTCTTGTCCGCCGGGCCGGAAGCTAAAATGCTATTTAAGCCAAATTGTCGCTTCTTTTGCGTAAATGCCTGATTCTAGCTTTTGCATTTCCGGCCAGTTGTCGAGAACTGTGAGAGATGCGCTCAGCAGTCGCCACAAGGAGCACTCGCTAGTCTTTCAGGTGGACGAAATAGGCAGATAGGGCCGAATTGTAAGCATCTTTGTTCTCATTGTAGGGCGGAACGTTTGCAATTGCCACGCCTTTGGAGAGAGGTACTGAGTCCAGTCTATACTGCAGGATGTCCTTCGCCTTTCGGGTTTCTTCGCTGTTGATTCCAGCCGTGTATGTCGCCTCCCAATCCCAACTCATCAACGGGTACTCAGTTACTCTCCTACTCTTCCGGGACAATACCTCCCTTCTAGGCCAATCGGTTCCTTCGGGCGGATACTCGACGGTGGCGGGATCTTCATTATTGTAAGCCTGATCCACTGTAGCTCGAGCGACCATTCCGATCGTCGAACGTTCCCATTCACTGAGGACTGAATTTCTACTGGGGCTCTCCTTCAGCTCAGCCACTTCCTTCTCCAGTACGCCTACCCGACATTGCACAGCCTGCACTTTGCCCTCTAACCTCTCTTCCACTTCCGATACAATGGCTGCTACATCTGTACTGCTGATTGTTAAGAGTCAAGTTAATTTTCCTAAGCTGCCTCACACTCGTTCCTTTCGGTACGAGTATCGTAACTCAATGCTTGAAGATATTGTATACTTGTCCACTATAACCTTCTAATGGCTCGGAGCTACACAGTTGTTATGTAATACTCACCTGTCTTAGCGACTATAGCCATTCGATGATACTTGTATCTGATGACGTAAGGGTCGCGGGTCCTTGTTCTTCAATACTGAAAGTATAGCATCAAACACTTGATCCAATATTGCGTCAGTCATATTCTATCCAAGTTACAAGTGATAGTCAAGTAGCTTCCTTTATATAGTTGTCCAGCTGCTGCCTTGGTCACCGAAGCTGACACTCAGCTGCTGAGGCGCATCCACTGTCTGCTGAGGCTCATCTGTTGATGATCAGCGGGTGAAGGTCACTCGTGTTGGTGATCACCAGGTGATGCTCATCCGATGATAAGCCGGCGCTGAGACACAGCAGTTGCTGAGGCGCTAAGGCTGAGGACGTTGAAGCTATTGTATTTGAATATGACGTGTATAGTTGAGTTCGTGGAGAGCAGTCATTGTATGGTACAGCTAAGAGTCGTTTCTCTACACTGATCCATCGATTACTCGCCTCCATAGGTTGCATTGGGTGATGCTGAGATGCGGGGCATCCGCTGTATGACAGTTGCGAGTCAAAAACATTGCCGTTCCAGGTTGGAAATCCAGCCGGCATGTTCGGCGAGCTGACGGACTGCATGTATTGAGGTACGCTGCGACGAGCGTCACCAAGCGGCGTTGCGGGATGCAGCCAAATGGAAGGAGGCTGGCGTGACATGAATGTTCGGTGCTGGAGGCAGATGAGTGGTAGCGGGGTAAATCTTCGCTCGGACGCCGGTTATCCGACTCTTTGCATTTTCAGGCAGTTACAAAAGCTCACCGATGTCGTTCGATGTCCCTTTCTTTCCTAGCAATTTCCGGGTACGAAAACGAACCTGATGGAGCGCTGCGAGGGGTGATCTCGGGAGGAGATGTAGAGTTGACAGAGGTAAAGAGTGTATCGTGTCGCGAGCCGTGCTTCGATAGGCATGAGGTAAAGAGTGAAAATAAACCATACAGCCTGTTCGATGTCGTCAAGATGTACCATCAAGGAGTCACGTGTACCTGAACTCATGAGATGTAATGTTACATGATTATCTCATATACCCCGGTCGGTGCCAGCTTCCCTCGCTCAGCTGGCGAGCACTGAGAAGGGCCAGTCGAGTAACCGTATGAGATAGCTTACAGGCGCCTTACCAACCAGTCAGCACGCTCTTTCCAACACCCTGGACCTTGTGCGGGAACCTACGCTACTGGACTTACGTGCTCGTGAGCGAAGCTCCCGTAACTGGCGGAAGCTATTTGAAGGTTGGCTCATTACAAGCTACTATTGGGTCGTGTAAGGCGAAGGCTGCACGTAGTGTCAAGCAATCGCACCACATTCAAGAGATCATCGAAGCCTGCAGCCCCGTACGCTCTATCAGTTAAGCTGCTCCCGAAGAATCACAGTCAGACAGTTATGGGAGAGACTCTATACGGGGTTGTCAAGAATAAAGACGTGCAGAAAAGGAGGAATCATTGCGACAGACACGGTGTAAAGAGCCAAATAGCGTTGTATTCAGATGGCATGAAATGGAATGATGCACTAACTAAAAGCAGTACAATGTCTGAAGTGGTATTAGTCAGAAAGAATTATGCTTCAGGAGTATTGACGTCTAATAAGGCAAACGGCTGACTTACTGAATATATATAGATAGCTAAAGAGAGCCAGACTATAAGGATTACTCAGAGTTCTTGTTGACCCAGTAACTACATAAAAAGTAAAGAAAATCTTTGTCACTCTCCATGATATTGGATCAATGGATACTTATGACACGCAATAGTGGAACTGTTACCAACAGGATGCTGTCAATATTTTTGCTATGGTGCCGTTCACTTATAGGTGACTACTTTTGTCATTTGTGCAGCAACCAAATTGGGCCGCAATTTCTAAAAACCGGAACTACCTTTCCCCCCTGAGAATGAGGCCAAATAAGGACCTCGTGAGGAGAAAAGGAGCTAAAAAGGGTTACTTGTGGGTGTATTTCGGGTATTTGCACTGAAATCGAAAGCCTGATTACCTTAGAGTTGGGCTTAGGAATCCCCGCGCATCCGTAAAAGCTTTCTCTGACCGGTATACAGTTATATACATGTATCCAACATCATCAACGCCATATTCTGTGAGGCATACTCAGCCGAAGTACGAAATGACCGGCTCTCTTTCGGTGTCCGACAAAGCAAAGCGCAAGCAGCAACGTCAACGAGCAGCTCTCGCCCGAGAGGGAGCGCTGTCCCGCAGGCGAATTCAGCAATCAGTGTCGCGGGCAAGTGGTCTAATCTACGTTAATAGTTAGCACCGCCGTTGTAGTGGGAACTTAGCACAAACGATGTACTCTGATTACTTAAGTCGATACTTGAATACCGTGTGTGAAAGACAAGGGTTATCCTTGAGAAGCCTTGCACTCAAGGTAGCTTGGGAGTTAAAGGTAAATCAAAGGGTGAGATAAAAGTCATAAAAGGCAAGCACAAGAAGGTAAGAAGAGTGGCTATATATACTTATCTGCGGGAGATGAAGCAGCTACGCATCTCCTAGGGAGCAACGTAGTACGATTGAGTCTCAAGGGATTGCTAAGGGGTGTTAGTCCCATGGGAGTCGAAGGCATTTGAGAGAGCGCCATAGCTTAGTTGTAGTAATGCCTATCAATAACATTACTGCCAACTACTTGTTCTCATCAGCCGTTCCTTCTGATGCCATCACATCAGTCATCATCATCAACTTTGCCATCAATGCCATTTCAATATTATGTAGAACTACAGCTTTGCAGCAGCGCAGATTCGCACTTCCGCGACTTCGCAGATTTGCAGCTTCACAACTTCGCAGCTTTGCAGCTTCGCGGCTACGCTTGGGAGACTTCGTGTTCTCAGTCTCCCGAGAGGGTCTACCCAGTTTGGACAACTATATATAGCTGGGCACTTTTCCTCTTATTGTAATAGCTCTCATGCTCTATGAATCACCCTTTGATTACCTCTTAATTCCGAAGCTACCTTGAGTGCAAGACTTCTCAAGGATTAGCTACCCTTGTCTCTCACCTTAGGTAAATAGCAGTCCCGTCTTACGTAATAAGCCATTTGATGACTTGTGCTAGGATCCCAATTACAACGGCGGTACCGTGCTACGTATATTACGTAACACTGATCACTCGCCCGCGACAGCATTTGAGTTCCAAGGGAGTGGTATGGTGTGGCAGTCCCATGGGAGCGAGAGCTGTGTCAGTCCTAAGGGACTGCGAGGGTTGGGGGTCCCAAGGGAGGGCGTGTGCGGGCGGAGGCATCTGGTGGATGACGTAAGCACGCATGAGGTCGGATCAATCCGAGTTCGGTTGGACGATAACTCAAATGACGCGGAGCCGGGAATGATGACCTAATCACAATGAGTGTGAAACGGACTAAGGTTCAGGCTATCGTTAGAGATCTATGGGCAGAAGTAGCTAGTTGAAGAGATTATCCTATTTTATAATGTCATCTCTAACTATTACTATACTAGATCTCTACATAGTATGTACTATATATTGAAATTACGGAATAGTGATACTGGATGGAGCTTCCGCGACTACGAGTGGAGGTAGAGCTGTTTCTGGGCGTTCTTTGACTGCTTTCGGGTCTGGATCAATTGCTCGGAGACAGCTGGAATAACATCGCGAGATCGCATGGTAGATACCGTAGACCGGACTTTGGGTGTACCATTCTCGCTGAAAGGCATCATTCTGTTAGCAGTCAGATTCAGTCACCCGTCAAAGGATGAGACAAGGCTGCCTACCGTTGTTGACTAGTCCAGCAAAGGCAAGAACAAAGGGTAGAGACAGTGAATACATGGGCTGGAGCTTCCTCCGGCGGCGGTCGTTTCTTGCAACTTCATCCTCTGACTAGTGCCTCATTGTCAAAGCCAAATTCATTCGGTTGATATCTGCAATACCAACCACTGGTATCGCACGCGCTCACCCACCTCCCTCAAGTTACAACTTGTACTGCACTACAAACCCACGATATGTCTTTCAGAGCAGTAGGTATTACAAAGCCCAACTCAATCTCAGGTAAGCGGGTTTCATTGCTTTTGCCTATTCCAATTCCTTTTTGACAAACTACCTCATTGAATGAATGTGAGCTTTTCTATAGTCGAACGGTCTTACACAAAGGCCGTGTGGGAACTGTTGAATCTACATCCGAAAACAGGTTTCATGCACAGCTTTGCTGGTAGCAAGAAAGCTCCCGCGAAAGACTCAACTGCAGGCGACCTACTTTGCAAAGCATGCGTGCTGCTGGAGAGTGGTGACATTCCTAGTATCGTTTTTCAAGGGGCCAAATTCGAGGACAGCCACGCAGATATTCTCGAGAAGCTATGTTATAGCGCCGAGGAACGGGTCTACGGTATTTTCTTGCTGCTGATTGTGGACTACTTGGCTGCATGCGACAAACCCGATCGGCATTGCCTGTTAAACTTTTTGGATTACGTGCAGTCACTAGTTCAAAAGCGACATGAGAACCAAGGAAAAATCTCATCTTCTACTCCGAAGTGGATGGGTTTGAAAGAATACGAGAAGGCGCGAAACAGTGGACTTTTTCTCCCAAACGTGTTCGAGGGAACGAGTCTCGATATTTCGAAAGCCAAAACAGCAGCCTGCACCGGATCGTACAGGGATACCGGCGCCAGCACTGTCCGATCTGATGCTGGCAACGAAGAAATGATTCCCCAAACCACAGGAACGCTTTATAGTCATGCTCTTACTCTGCTCTACAACGGAGATCCGGATGCCCAGTCAAAGGTGGGGACAGCTGCTACATCGGAACAGGGTGCATCCGCGGCGCGTGACTCGTCTGTCTCTGAAATGAAGCCAAAATCAGATTGCAACAGGTCCTGATCTGGAAGGATCGCCCGTCTAACAGTGGTTTAATGTAAAAATACTTTTGCTTTTTCGTTTCTTCCCGTGAAGTGGATATATTGCCTGCCAATCGGCATATGTTTTAGTCTCTTTCGAGTCACATATTGGATGACTAACTCGCAGCTATCCTACTGTCTACTTTAAACTCCACAAGCGGGCAAGCGCTGAGTTTCTTAGGGTTAGAGTTGGTGAGGCCATAGGGTTCTACACCTACATTAATCATACAACAGGGTAAAAGCACCCTAAGTTTTACAGGGGATTGAAGAAGGAACGAAACTCTACATTTTCTAACTATTGTAGCCATGAGACTAACGCTGAGGATAGCTAGCAATGCTGTAAGAGTTTGTGTAACGTAGTAGCAATGTCGATATATAATATGGGATGTTACTTATCTTATGTTACCGTACAAGATCTTTAGTTGGGTCAAGTCAAAAGTATTATGCTTTTATGATCTAAGTATCAGAGTAGGTAAAGGAATACTATATGTAATGAGCAAGACCACCAAGTATAGCGAGTCTAACTAGATTACTAAGTATAAGGGAAAGGAGTCAAGGACGGTTGCTCGGGAGTTGGTCGGTGATATCAATCGTGAATCAAATAATCATGGTGGCAAAAACTAATACACCGAAATACGTACGTATACATGGATGTGTCGCCACTGAGATCTATGGCGGCTTTCCCAAGGGTCTTCAAGGAAAAAACCCAAGGTCACCTGACCTAGGCGACAACTTGTGCACACTTGTGCACATTTGTGCACATCTGTGTCTATCTATGCACAGCTGTGTAAGCCTGTGTCTATCTGCTTACCAATCCTGGTTGTGCATACTTGTGCACATCTGTCTCACTCTGTGCACATATGTTCCGCAAATAGCAAAACATCTGATATCACAAGTACTGACGGATATGGTTACAACATAAGCAGATAACTATCTTCCACGCGACTAACTGGAATATTGGCTTTTGCACATATGGTTCACGTCGGTGATATCGCGCAATGCTAAAACATGGGTCTACACCCGGTTTGCGCAGGGGATATTCTTGGGTGGCCGAGGTTACACAGGGAAAGTAGACATTTTTGTAGGTAGGGTTCATGTTTATAAGTTATCTAGCACATCAAGATATTTCTGTGTGCCCTACACTGCAATTAAGTCAAAGCGACAGGCAGTACCGCTCTCCGCGTCCACCCTTTGTGTTTTATACGTCATATTCGTTATTTGCCTTAGTGCCGCTGGTAGGTCCGATCACTTTGTGAGACCTCCGAAACAGCAGTTTTCCCCTCAGAGGCAAACTGAAGTGACCAAGAGGCTACCTTTGTATGGCGTTGCACATGTCCTTATTATCATCCATGAAAATGTCTGAAACGGAAAAGTAGAAACGTTCCCTCGCTCCGTCTACGCAGACGTACAACAAAGCCAGAGCCGAGCGAAAAAAACAAGAGAATCGAGACAAGAAAGCCAAACGGAAAGAAGAAAAGACTTTGGCCAAAAAGCTTCCCAAGTCTGCACCATCTCCTCCTCGCCAGGCCAGTCGTATAGAGAGGTGCCTGCAAGCATTTCTATATCCTGCTCTAACCAAAAGACCGGATGTAAACGGTTAGTACGCGGCGGAGTTGTAATATAGCATTTAATGTCTTCTGAAACCCCTATGATAGATCAATATTCCACTTGGCAGAAGAGCTGGGGTCGATGTAACCGGATCTGGGTCAGTGACAAGTATCTTGCGGAAGATATAAATCCCCTCCAGTTCCTGTCCCATCACCGTCTTCCTATCCTCTTCCCTGACTTCGAGACTACGACAACTTGTTTTGGGATGAGATACCCTGAAAAGATGGGTTTGGAGATGGTGTTGGACTTGCTGGATGATGAATTTGAGGGTAATGTAATCAGTTTGTAGTCTTCTGGCTTGTTTTATGCATTTACATCGTCTAACAGCGCACTTGACAGACAATGAAACAGGAGATCGAAAGATGTGAACCATTGCGCAATGGCGTAAATACATGCAAAAAGGCGTCATCCCCGACGAGCTCAAGGCGTCTGGTCGTCACACAGCGCAAAGTGACATATTCAATATGGCATGTCTGGAAATCACCAATACAGATGTGGACGAACAGATCAACTCCCAGTTTCTCCAAAAGCTCTTGGGCCCCTTCACAAGGTTTGAAGGTCAACTTGCTAGAAACGACGATTATGCAAGTTTGTATGTCATGAGGCCCAAAGCCGGGTGATATACCGTACGTGCAACTGACAAATAGCATACAGAAGTAGGCTGATGGTGGACTTTCTGAGCACTCGGCCGTGGCACGTTGACACCACAGGTGAAGTCCAGGGGTTGACAGTGGTGACAGGCGAGAAATGGTTGTATCTGCTTCGCCCGACCGAGCATAACCGACAGGTCTGGAAGCAATGTAAGTAATAGAGCGCTGGTATGAGGTCGTTAGCTATCGTGCGATCTCTCACAGGAACGCGGTCTCTACCAAACCGACCTGGTTTCTGTCGGGAAACCCCTCCCATCAAAATCGTACTCACGAAAGGCCAGTCCCTGTAGGTTCCCGCAATGTCACGTCCGGAGTCAGTAATACTGACTGTCTACCTTCTAGCATGATCCCATCCGGTTACCTGCATACAGTGGTACGTTCAACGCCCATTGCAGAAAGACAGATAAAAAAACTGACACATGATTTCAGTATACACCCGTCGACTCGCTAGCTTTCGCTGGAGCTTGGATCGACGACTTCAACACGAATAGTCGTAAGTACTTACCGCTATTGATACCCTTCCGTCCCGACTTAATCCTATCCACCCAGACCTAGAGTTCCACGAGCTGGAGGTATCGGCTGAGACGCTGAAGGTCAACCACTGCCCTCAGTTTGTCCGAATTTGCTGGTTGATCGCAGAGGTGTACACATCCCCGGTGCGTAGGATGCCATCCTGGTCCAGCCATCTGGTATCGCAAATGTTACCCCTCCACCGCTTCCTGAAATCCCAGCTTGCCCAAATCGACGAGAACGCCCTCCACGCTCACCAATGTCGACAGAACTTGCCCGAAGGCTGGACAATGAAACGTGCCCTTAGGGTTTAGGGGTTAGGGTTAGGGTTAGGGTTAGGGTTAGGGTTAGGGTTAGGGTTAGGGTTAGGGTTAGGGTTAGGGTTAGGGTTAGGGTTAGGGTTAGGGTTAGGGTTAGGGTTAGGGTTAGGGTTAGGGTTAGGGTTAGGGTTAGGGTTAGGGTTAGGGTTAGGGTTAGGGGTTAGGGTTAGGGTTAGGGTTAGGGTTAGGGTTAGGGGTTAGGGTTAAGGGTCAGCAATACGCAAAGCTGAATCGAGTAGAGGGCATATTACGCATTGCTCCTAGCCGAACCCCTAAGCTAACCCTAACCTAACCCTAACCCTAACCTAACCCTAACCTAACCCTAACCCTAACCCTAACCTCCTAACCCTAACCCTAACCTTAACCCTAACCCTAACCCTAACCCTAACCCTAACCCTAACCCTAACCCTAACCCTAACCCTAACCCTAAACCCTAACCCTAACCCTAACCCTAACCCTAACCCTAACCCTAACCCTAACCCTAACCCTAACCCTAACCCTAACCCTAACCCCTAAACCCTAAGGGCACGTTTCATTGTCCAGCCTTCGGGCAAGTTCTGTCGACATTGGTGAGCGTGGAGGGCGTTCTCGTCGATTTGGGCAAGCTGGGATTTCAGGAAGCGGTGGAGGGGTAACATTTGCGATACCAGATGGCTGGACCAGGATGGCATCCTACGCACCGGGGATGTGTACACCTCTGCGATCAACCAGCAAATTCGGACAAACTGAGGGCAGTGGTTGACCTTCAGCGTCTCAGCCGATACCTCCAGCTCGTGGAACTCTAGGTCTGGGTGGATAGGATTAAGTCGGGACGGAAGGGTATCAATAGCGGTAAGTACTTACGACTATTCGTGTTGAAGTCGTCGATCCAAGCTCCAGCGAAAGCTAGCGAGTCGACGGGTGTATACTGAAATCATGTGTCAGTTTTTTTATCTGTCTTTCTGCAATGGGCGTTGAACGTACCACTGTATGCAGGTAACCGGATGGGATCATGCTAGAAGGTAGACAGTCAGTATTACTGACTCCGGACGTGACATTGCGGGAACCTACAGGGACTGGCCTTTCGTGAGTACGATTTTGATGGGAGGGGTTTCCCGACAGAAACCAGGTCGGTTTGGTAGAGACCGCGTTCCTGTGAGAGATCGCACGATAGCTAACGACCTCATACCAGCGCTCTATTACTTACATTGCTTCCAGACCTGTCGGTTATGCTCGGTCGGGCGAAGCAGATACAACCATTTCTCGCCTGTCACCACTGTCAACCCCTGGACTTCACCTGTGGTGTCAACGTGCCACGGCCGAGTGCTCAGAAAGTCCACCATCAGCCTACTTCTGTATGCTATTTGTCAGTTGCACGTACGGTATATCACCCGGCTTTGGGCCTCATGACATACAAACTTGCATAATCGTCGTTTCTAGCAAGTTGACCTTCAAACCTTGTGAAGGGGCCCAAGAGCTTTTGGAGAAACTGGGAGTTGATCTGTTCGTCCACATCTGTATTGGTGATTTCCAGACATGCCATATTGAATATGTCACTTTGCGCTGTGTGACGACCAGACGCCTTGAGCTCGTCGGGGATGACGCCTTTTTGCATGTATTTACGCCATTGCGCAATGGTTCACATCTTTCGATCTCCTGTTTCATTGTCTGTCAAGTGCGCTGTTAGACGATGTAAATGCATAAAACAAGCCAGAAGACTACAAACTGATTACATTACCCTCAAATTCATCATCCAGCAAGTCCAACACCATCTCCAAACCCATCTTTTCAGGGTATCTCATCCCAAAACAAGTTGTCGTAGTCTCGAAGTCAGGGAAGAGGATAGGAAGACGGTGATGGGACAGGAACTGGAGGGGATTTATATCTTCCGCAAGATACTTGTCACTGACCCAGATCCGGTTACATCGACCCCAGCTCTTCTGCCAAGTGGAATATTGATCTATCATAGGGGTTTCAGAAGACATTAAATGCTATATTACAACTCCGCCGCGTACTAACCGTTTACATCCGGTCTTTTGGTTAGAGCAGGATATAGAAATGCTTGCAGGCACCTCTCTATACGACTGGCCTGGCGAGGAGGAGATGGTGCAGACTTGGGAAGCTTTTTGGCCAAAGTCTTTTCTTCTTTCCGTTTGGCTTTCTTGTCTCGATTCTCTTGTTTTTTTCGCTCGGCTCTGGCTTTGTTGTACGTCTGCGTAGACGGAGCGAGGGAACGTTTCTACTTTTCCGTTTCAGACATTTTCATGGATGATAATAAGGACATGTGCAACGCCATACAAAGGTAGCCTCTTGGTCACTTCAGTTTGCCTCTGAGGGGAAAACTGCTGTTTCGGAGGTCTCACAAAGTGATCGGACCTACCAGCGGCACTAAGGCAAATAACGAATATGACGTATAAAACACAAAGGGTGGACGCGGAGAGCGGTACTGCCTGTCGCTTTGACTTAATTGCAGTGTAGGGCACACAGAAATATCTTGATGTGCTAGATAACTTATAAACATGAACCCTACCTACAAAAATGTCTACTTTCCCTGTGTAACCTCGGCCACCCAAGAATATCCCCTGCGCAAACCGGGTGTAGACCCATGTTTTAGCATTGCGCGATATCACCGACGTGAACCATATGTGCAAAAGCCAATATTCCAGTTAGTCGCGTGGAAGATAGTTATCTGCTTATGTTGTAACCATATCCGTCAGTACTTGTGATATCAGATGTTTTGCTATTTGCGGAACATATGTGCACAGAGTGAGACAGATGTGCACAAGTATGCACAACCAGGATTGGTAAGCAGATAGACACAGGCTTACACAGCTGTGCATAGATAGACACAGATGTGCACAAATGTGCACAAGTGTGCACAAGTTGTCGCCTAGGTCAGGTGACCTTGGGTTTTTTCCTTGAAGACCCTTGGGAAAGCCGCCATAGATCTCAGTGGCGACACATCCATGTATACGTACGTATTTCGGTGTATTAGTTTTTGCCACCATGATTATTTGATTCACGATTGATATCACCGACCAACTCCCGAGCAACCGTCCTTGACTCCTTTCCCTTATACTTAGTAATCTAGTTAGACTCGCTATACTTGGTGGTCTTGCTCATTACATATAGTATTCCTTTACCTACTCTGATACTTAGATCATAAAAGCATAATACTTTTGACTTGACCCAACTAAAGATCTTGTACGGTAACATAAGATAAGTAACATCCCATATTATATATCGACATTGCTACTACGTTACACAAACTCTTACAGCATTGCTAGCTATCCTCAGCGTTAGTCTCATGGCTACAATAGTTAGAAAATGTAGAGTTTCGTTCCTTCTTCAATCCCCTGTAAAACTTAGGGTGCTTTTACCCTGTTGTATGATTAATGTAGGTGTAGAACCCTATGGCCTCACCAACTCTAACCCTAAGAAACTCAGCGCTTGCCCGCTTGTGGAGTTTAAAGTAGACAGTAGGATAGCTGCGAGTTAGTCATCCAATATGTGACTCGAAAGAGACTAAAACATATGCCGATTGGCAGGCAATATATCCACTTCACGGGAAGAAACGAAAAAGCAAAAGTATTTTTACATTAAACCACTGTTAGACGGGCGATCCTTCCAGATCAGGACCTGTTGCAATCTGATTTTGGCTTCATTTCAGAGACAGACGAGTCACGCGCCGCGGATGCACCCTGTTCCGATGTAGCAGCTGTCCCCACCTTTGACTGGGCATCCGGATCTCCGTTGTAGAGCAGAGTAAGAGCATGACTATAAAGCGTTCCTGTGGTTTGGGGAATCATTTCTTCGTTGCCAGCATCAGATCGGACAGTGCTGGCGCCGGTATCCCTGTACGATCCGGTGCAGGCTGCTGTTTTGGCTTTCGAAATATCGAGACTCGTTCCCTCGAACACGTTTGGGAGAAAAAGTCCACTGTTTCGCGCCTTCTCGTATTCTTTCAAACCCATCCACTTCGGAGTAGAAGATGAGATTTTTCCTTGGTTCTCATGTCGCTTTTGAACTAGTGACTGCACGTAATCCAAAAAGTTTAACAGGCAATGCCGATCGGGTTTGTCGCATGCAGCCAAGTAGTCCACAATCAGCAGCAAGAAAATACCGTAGACCCGTTCCTCGGCGCTATAACATAGCTTCTCGAGAATATCTGCGTGGCTGTCCTCGAATTTGGCCCCTTGAAAAACGATACTAGGAATGTCACCACTCTCCAGCAGCACGCATGCTTTGCAAAGTAGGTCGCCTGCAGTTGAGTCTTTCGCGGGAGCTTTCTTGCTACCAGCAAAGCTGTGCATGAAACCTGTTTTCGGATGTAGATTCAACAGTTCCCACACGGCCTTTGTGTAAGACCGTTCGACTATAGAAAAGCTCACATTCATTCAATGAGGTAGTTTGTCAAAAAGGAATTGGAATAGGCAAAAGCAATGAAACCCGCTTACCTGAGATTGAGTTGGGCTTTGTAATACCTACTGCTCTGAAAGACATATCGTGGGTTTGTAGTGCAGTACAAGTTGTAACTTGAGGGAGGTGGGTGAGCGCGTGCGATACCAGTGGTTGGTATTGCAGATATCAACCGAATGAATTTGGCTTTGACAATGAGGCACTAGTCAGAGGATGAAGTTGCAAGAAACGACCGCCGCCGGAGGAAGCTCCAGCCCATGTATTCACTGTCTCTACCCTTTGTTCTTGCCTTTGCTGGACTAGTCAACAACGGTAGGCAGCCTTGTCTCATCCTTTGACGGGTGACTGAATCTGACTGCTAACAGAATGATGCCTTTCAGCGAGAATGGTACACCCAAAGTCCGGTCTACGGTATCTACCATGCGATCTCGCGATGTTATTCCAGCTGTCTCCGAGCAATTGATCCAGACCCGAAAGCAGTCAAAGAACGCCCAGAAACAGCTCTACCTCCACTCGTAGTCGCGGAAGCTCCATCCAGTATCACTATTCCGTAATTTCAATATATAGTACATACTATGTAGAGATCTAGTATAGTAATAGTTAGAGATGACATTATAAAATAGGATAATCTCTTCAACTAGCTACTTCTGCCCATAGATCTCTAACGATAGCCTGAACCTTAGTCCGTTTCACACTCATTGTGATTAGGTCATCATTCCCGGCTCCGCGTCATTTGAGTTATCGTCCAACCGAACTCGGATTGATCCGACCTCATGCGTGCTTACGTCATCCACCAGATGCCTCCGCCCGCACACGCCCTCCCTTGGGACCCCCAACCCTCGCAGTCCCTTAGGACTGACACAGCTCTCGCTCCCATGGGACTGCCACACCATACCACTCCCTTGGAACTCAAATGCTGTCGCGGGCGAGTGATCAGTGTTACGTAATATACGTAGCACGGTACCGCCGTTGTAATTGGGATCCTAGCACAAGTCATCAAATGGCTTATTACGTAAGACGGGACTGCTATTTACCTAAGGTGAGAGACAAGGGTAGCTAATCCTTGAGAAGTCTTGCACTCAAGGTAGCTTCGGAATTAAGAGGTAATCAAAGGGTGATTCATAGAGCATGAGAGCTATTACAATAAGAGGAAAAGTGCCCAGCTATATATAGTTGTCCAAACTGGGTAGACCCTCTCGGGAGACTGAGAACACGAAGTCTCCCAAGCGTAGCCGCGAAGCTGCAAAGCTGCGAAGTTGTGAAGCTGCAAATCTGCGAAGTCGCGGAAGTGCGAATCTGCGCTGCTGCAAAGCTGTAGTTCTACATAATATTGAAATGGCATTGATGGCAAAGTTGATGATGATGACTGATGTGATGGCATCAGAAGGAACGGCTGATGAGAACAAGTAGTTGGCAGTAATGTTATTGATAGGCATTACTACAACTAAGCTATGGCGCTCTCTCAAATGCCTTCGACTCCCATGGGACTAACACCCCTTAGCAATCCCTTGAGACTCAATCGTACTACGTTGCTCCCTAGGAGATGCGTAGCTGCTTCATCTCCCGCAGATAAGTATATATAGCCACTCTTCTTACCTTCTTGTGCTTGCCTTTTATGACTTTTATCTCACCCTTTGATTTACCTTTAACTCCCAAGCTACCTTGAGTGCAAGGCTTCTCAAGGATAACCCTTGTCTTTCACACACGGTATTCAAGTATCGACTTAAGTAATCAGAGTACATCGTTTGTGCTAAGTTCCCACTACAACGGCGGTGCTAACTATTAACGTAGATTAGACCACTTGCCCGCGACACTGATTGCTGAATTCGCCTGCGGGACAGCGCTCCCTCTCGGGCGAGAGCTGCTCGTTGACGTTGCTGCTTGCGCTTTGCTTTGTCGGACACCGAAAGAGAGCCGGTCATTTCGTACTTCGGCTGAGTATGCCTCACAGAATATGGCGTTGATGATGTTGGATACATGTATATAACTGTATACCGGTCAGAGAAAGCTTTTACGGATGCGCGGGGATTCCTAAGCCCAACTCTAAGGTAATCAGGCTTTCGATTTCAGTGCAAATACCCGAAATACACCCACAAGTAACCCTTTTTAGCTCCTTTTCTCCTCACGAGGTCCTTATTTGGCCTCATTCTCAGGGGGGAAAGGTAGTTCCGGTTTTTAGAAATTGCGGCCCAATTTGGTTGCTGCACAAATGACAAAAGTAGTCACCTATAAGTGAACGGCACCATAGCAAAAATATTGACAGCATCCTGTTGGTAACAGTTCCACTATTGCGTGTCATAAGTATCCATTGATCCAATATCATGGAGAGTGACAAAGATTTTCTTTACTTTTTATGTAGTTACTGGGTCAACAAGAACTCTGAGTAATCCTTATAGTCTGGCTCTCTTTAGCTATCTATATATATTCAGTAAGTCAGCCGTTTGCCTTATTAGACGTCAATACTCCTGAAGCATAATTCTTTCTGACTAATACCACTTCAGACATTGTACTGCTTTTAGTTAGTGCATCATTCCATTTCATGCCATCTGAATACAACGCTATTTGGCTCTTTACACCGTGTCTGTCGCAATGATTCCTCCTTTTCTGCACGTCTTTATTCTTGACAACCCCGTATAGAGTCTCTCCCATAACTGTCTGACTGTGATTCTTCGGGAGCAGCTTAACTGATAGAGCGTACGGGGCTGCAGGCTTCGATGATCTCTTGAATGTGGTGCGATTGCTTGACACTACGTGCAGCCTTCGCCTTACACGACCCAATAGTAGCTTGTAATGAGCCAACCTTCAAATAGCTTCCGCCAGTTACGGGAGCTTCGCTCACGAGCACGTAAGTCCAGTAGCGTAGGTTCCCGCACAAGGTCCAGGGTGTTGGAAAGAGCGTGCTGACTGGTTGGTAAGGCGCCTGTAAGCTATCTCATACGGTTACTCGACTGGCCCTTCTCAGTGCTCGCCAGCTGAGCGAGGGAAGCTGGCACCGACCGGGGTATATGAGATAATCATGTAACATTACATCTCATGAGTTCAGGTACACGTGACTCCTTGATGGTACATCTTGACGACATCGAACAGGCTGTATGGTTTATTTTCACTCTTTACCTCATGCCTATCGAAGCACGGCTCGCGACACGATACACTCTTTACCTCTGTCAACTCTACATCTCCTCCCGAGATCACCCCTCGCAGCGCTCCATCAGGTTCGTTTTCGTACCCGGAAATTGCTAGGAAAGAAAGGGACATCGAACGACATCGGTGAGCTTTTGTAACTGCCTGAAAATGCAAAGAGTCGGATAACCGGCGTCCGAGCGAAGATTTACCCCGCTACCACTCATCTGCCTCCAGCACCGAACATTCATGTCACGCCAGCCTCCTTCCATTTGGCTGCATCCCGCAACGCCGCTTGGTGACGCTCGTCGCAGCGTACCTCAATACATGCAGTCCGTCAGCTCGCCGAACATGCCGGCTGGATTTCCAACCTGGAACGGCAATGTTTTTGACTCGCAACTGTCATACAGCGGATGCCCCGCATCTCAGCATCACCCAATGCAACCTATGGAGGCGAGTAATCGATGGATCAGTGTAGAGAAACGACTCTTAGCTGTACCATACAATGACTGCTCTCCACGAACTCAACTATACACGTCATATTCAAATACAATAGCTTCAACGTCCTCAGCCTTAGCGCCTCAGCAACTGCTGTGTCTCAGCGCCGGCTTATCATCGGATGAGCATCACCTGGTGATCACCAACACGAGTGACCTTCACCCGCTGATCATCAACAGATGAGCCTCAGCAGACAGTGGATGCGCCTCAGCAGCTGAGTGTCAGCTTCGGTGACCAAGGCAGCAGCTGGACAACTATATAAAGGAAGCTACTTGACTATCACTTGTAACTTGGATAGAATATGACTGACGCAATATTGGATCAAGTGTTTGATGCTATACTTTCAGTATTGAAGAACAAGGACCCGCGACCCTTACGTCATCAGATACAAGTATCATCGAATGGCTATAGTCGCTAAGACAGGTGAGTATTACATAACAACTGTGTAGCTCCGAGCCATTAGAAGGTTATAGTGGACAAGTATACAATATCTTCAAGCATTGAGTTACGATACTCGTACCGAAAGGAACGAGTGTGAGGCAGCTTAGGAAAATTAACTTGACTCTTAACAATCAGCAGTACAGATGTAGCAGCCATTGTATCGGAAGTGGAAGAGAGGTTAGAGGGCAAAGTGCAGGCTGTGCAATGTCGGGTAGGCGTACTGGAGAAGGAAGTGGCTGAGCTGAAGGAGAGCCCCAGTAGAAATTCAGTCCTCAGTGAATGGGAACGTTCGACGATCGGAATGGTCGCTCGAGCTACAGTGGATCAGGCTTACAATAATGAAGATCCCGCCACCGTCGAGTATCCGCCCGAAGGAACCGATTGGCCTAGAAGGGAGGTATTGTCCCGGAAGAGTAGGAGAGTAACTGAGTACCCGTTGATGAGTTGGGATTGGGAGGCGACATACACGGCTGGAATCAACAGCGAAGAAACCCGAAAGGCGAAGGACATCCTGCAGTATAGACTGGACTCAGTACCTCTCTCCAAAGGCGTGGCAATTGCAAACGTTCCGCCCTACAATGAGAACAAAGATGCTTACAATTCGGCCCTATCTGCCTATTTCGTCCACCTGAAAGACTAGCGAGTGCTCCTTGTGGCGACTGCTGAGCGCATCTCTCACAGTTCTCGACAACTGGCCGGAAATGCAAAAGCTAGAATCAGGCATTTACGCAAAAGAAGCGACAATTTGGCTTAAATAGCATTTTAGCTTCCGGCCCGGCGGACAAGACCGGATGAACCGGAAGTGGAAAGTGGTTATCGGGACCTGCCACAATCAATTGTCAATTGTTCTATTGTTCTCTGGTTTGGGCTGAAATTATATATATTGTAGGCAGGGGCATTGTTGCTGCCTTCAACCATGCTCCCCGCCGTCTCCTCGACTGTCTAACACCAAACATGGACATCGGTTTGAATGATGAACTCAACGGCCTCGCCGAATACGACTATGATAGTCCAAACCACCAGAACGAGACGTGGGCGCGCAGCATGGCCAGGTCAGCCTTGGAATCTCAGCGAGAAATGACCGTCAGTTGTTCTCGCTATCTCCCAGTTGCTCTCTTCCCTTGCTTACTGCCGTTGATGTGGAATCAGGGCGATTGCATCATCCCTACCGACGTGTTCGCTGTAATTGCCGAAATCCTCGCCGGCAGCAGAGACCTAGAAACATTGGCACATCTCAACATCGCTTCCCGACAGATCCATGCAGGAACCTTGCCCGTCTTGTACGAGACTCTTGTTTTCTCGGATGAAAAGGCGCTGAGCAATGCGTTCCAGCGACCTCCTCTCGGTTGGAAATACACCAAGTAAGCTAAAACGGTGGTCGCTTGACGTAAAAAGATGGCTCATCTCACTTCCTTGCGATCCAGAAACATATTCGTCACAGAAATCACCCTCCCCCTCCTCCGGCTTCACTTGCAGTACCACTCTCAGCAAACCGGAAAGCCCACTAACGACCTCTCAACCGTCTTTCCTCGCCTCACCGTTCTCGGCTTGACCGACGTCACCTCCTCTTCCCTCCCGAACCCGTACGAACGACCGCTCTACGTAACGCTATACAAACCCATCGACTTTACATCCTTTCTCCGTGCATGTCTTCCCTTTGGCCTCGATGGATCGCGTCAAGGCATCTCCTTTTTCGGTACACACTACTTTCAACAAACCGCTGCAACATCGCGCAGAAGCCCACCTCACCAGCTTGTCAACATTGTCCGACTGGAAGTCCGCCCCGGAGCAGGGATCGTGCGTGAGAAGAAGTCTCTGGTCGGTATGGCAGGATGGCACGCACGATGGTGTGGCACGGATTTCGCGCTCGATGTGTCAGGTGAAGCGAACGATATTGGAGTGGAAAGTACTTTGCGAACAGTCATGGATCATTTGGCATTGTACGGTACATCCAAGAAGATCGTTGGAAGGATGAACAGGAAGCAGACGCATCTAGATTTGGACATTCGGTGTACCGCAAGTGTTTGGGAAAGATTTGTCGAATTGGTGAGTCAGCAGAACGGGATGCGCTTGATCAAGTCCCCTTTGTACTAATCACTTTGCCAACGTTGTCTAGTACGACTCCCTGCAACCCTTCTTCCTCTGCATTCGAGCCACGCTCACCACTCCGGTCACGATGCCTATCATGCAGCAGTACCTCACCACCATTGCCTCTACATACCACCAGCACTGGCGAGAATACGACGAAGAGGACACGTCTATATTTCTGCAGCTCGACGCCCGCACCACAGAGATTGACGCCGACTGGATCCGGGAGTTTCAGCTCGCCAATGATCCGGAAGCACACCTAAATCATCAAGAGTGGCACGGTACCGCACAGTTCGGGTGTGAAGGATTAGGCGACGATGAAGCCCTTGAACACGGCGGCCCCGATTTCGATGCGAACCTCGAGCCCGGCGCAAGATTCGAAGTCGCCCTTTCGCGCGCTCTCATGTACAAGGACGAACACCAGCACGGCGAACAATCTTGGTGCCGTACTTACCGCGCCGCTCCTCGTCCTCCTGCACCCATCGACCAAGTGACCGAAGAAATCTCGGAAGACGAGTTACCGGAAGAAGAACAAAGGGCGCGGCATAGAGCTCGTGTCGCCGCTGCAAGAGAGCGGTCGGCCCAGGCGCGTCTTGAGCGACAGTTGAATCCCCTACTGCCTCCTCCACACGTAATCGAAACGCTTCGAGCACGGCTGCGGGAGAATCCTGTGGCGATGCAGCACCTTTTGGAGCAGCATCCGGAAGGGTATCAACGGCTGTTCGGACCAAACGCACCAGTCCCCGTTGCGCCGGCTGTTTCAGTCGCGGAAGAAAGGGTTCGAGTCGTTCAGTTTGCGGATGATGTCGAGGTGCAAGAGAATGAAGGGGTGCAGGAAGAAAGTGATACAATGGAAGAGTAAAAGCTAGCGAACACGGAGTGCTTGTCTATTCGTAAAAGTGTGCAAAACTTGTTGGTATGGTAATAAATTATTCATGTAAGTATAATGTTTGACAATATTTCACTTGTGTGCGATATGGCAACGCAACCTGGTATTGATCTAGTAGGCGAGTTTTGATCAAGTATTTACATCAACTGAGCGGGAACGGCTCGAGGTGGGAAGTTTGCCTCGTAAGCGGCCCTGCGAAAACAAAGTCATTAGGCAAAAGAATATTTGAATGGCGCGACTGAGACTCACATCAACGCAATCAGTGTGGGCTCACTCCACTTTCTGCCGATGAAGCTCAATCCGAACGGAGCACCAGTTGAATTGAGTGTTCCAAGAGGAACGGTGACGATTGGGTACCCGACGATTGCGGGAGGTCCGGTAGAGAAACCTTCCGAAGGCAGAATCAAAGCGTCGAGTCCGTACTGGTCGAGAACAGCATCGATACCGTTGGTCGCACCGAGCATGACATCGGCAGCGCGGGCGGCAAGGTATTCGGACGAGTTGGTACCTGGAGTGCCGAAAGAAGCGACCATTGTCTGTTGGCAGCATTCTCCAGGCGCGAACTCGATATCCGCATGCGCATCGTTAAAGTTGATCACGTCTTCGAGGGTTCGGACTGGGCTTGAGATCAGCTTGCTCATATAGGTGCCAAAGTCGACCTTGAAGTCGTTTTGTAGTACGATAGTCTCGTTGTTGGACTGGAGGTACTCTGGGAAAGACGGCAAATCGGCGGGGTCCTGGATGCTCGCACCAAGAGTTTGGATCTTGGCGATGGCGGCGTTGACAGCAATGCTGCGAAGAGGTTTTTAGTTAGCAAGATACCCAGCGATGACAGGATGCAGAAGCACTCACTTGATTTCAGGAGGGTTGCCGGACAGCGTTTCGTTGAAAAAGTCACGCGGTACTCCAATCTTCATGCCCTGGAAAGTCGCGTAGGGCGCCATAGTATACTGGGTGTAGTTGGTTTGAGTGTAGTTGACTGCAGCATACGTCGCCGTATCATTGACATCATATCCAACCATGTTCTCCAGAATCAAGGCGGCGTCATACGCAGATTTCGCCATTGGTCCAGTCGTATCCTGCGTCGACGAGATCGGTACGACACCGCTGCGAGAAGAGAGACCAACGCTCATCTTGATCCCGTAAAGAGCCGCTCGGTTGGAGGGGCAGATGATAGATCCATCAGTTTCACTGCCCAAAGCGGCTGCAGCAAAACCTGCGCTTGTGCCGACACCTGAGCCGGAAGACGATCCACAAGGGTCTCCACCTGCTGGGAACCCTCCGACGACGTACGCCGAGCTAGTTTGACCACCGCGCGCCGACCCTGTAGGGCCATGAAAGATCAGCTACGACCGTGTATGAGATCCGGTGGTTTGTACCCACAGCCGTTCGTGATGTTGCCCTTGAAGTTGGCGTACTGCGACAAGTTGGCTTTGCCAATAACAATCACCCCCGCCTTCCTGAGCTTTGCCGAAACGGGTGCATCGGAAGGAACGACCGCTCCGAGCAACGCAAACCCTCCCGCCGTGGTATTCATGCCCAGCTCGACATCGGTGTTGATGTTATCCTGCGATAACGAACGGCGGTGCACTTCAGTGAATGCGGTATCAGCGACAAGGGAGAACGACGCACCTTGAACAGCATCGGAATACCATGAAGACCCGACCGCACAGTCCCATTCGCACGTTCATCGTCGAACGCCTGCGCGATAGCCATAACCGAATCATACGGCGCCGTCTCAATCACCGCCCGCAAGTTCAGACCTGCGTGATTATCGTTGCCGATCCGGTCCTGCAAGTGGAAGAGAAGACGAAAGTAAGCACGGTGTCCTCAAACCGGAATCAGGCAACGAACGGTACGCACTAAGTAATGCTGAGTTAGCTGGACTGAAGTGATGGTTCCGTTCGACAGGAACTCTTGAAGGTCCTTGATGGTAGCGGTAAGGACATCGACTTCGGCAGGAAAGTACCATCTAGCCTTGAGATCACGTGGAGTGGGTGTCGCAGAGGCGAAGGAAGCAGCGAGAACAGCAAGCGGTGTGAGTACCTTGAAAGCGACCATGATTGACGTATTTGAGTCAGCGTAGGTCTATCTGGGGTGAAGTCAAGAAGGACAGTTAGAGTAGATCATGTGCTGTCCGGACAATTTATACTAACATTGGCCCTATATCCTCCTCAGCCGTCGGTCGTCTCCGCTCCATTATCGTTATCAGCATCGTCTTACATCCCCACACGAGATGCTTGTCGGATTGCCGGAAGACTGAATTGATTCCTTCAATCGATAGACGATGCATGATAACCAGAAGCAGCGGGATATCCGTACCAATTCCGTCCCTCAGTTCTTGGACCTGGGTCTAGTGTCGGGTCTCGTTCCTAGCCGATATGGAGGCAAGGTACTGTGAAAGCCGCCGAAATTGCGTAAATGCTTGGAAGGCTGAACATAAAGTTGATCAAGATACGAAGGGCGAGCGAGCTGGGAAGCTGGAATGGAACAGAAGAGCGAGTGGAGGTGGAAGTCATGATGGATCGATAATAATCTCATCGACCTTAGCTATCGACCTCACCACTGAGGAGCTAGTGTGCTGCGGAGCAACGCCGAGCGGAAGAAGAATTGGCGAATTGGCGCGGTCAAGTCCGTCGCTCCGGAAACTCGTACTCGTATGGTTATCTCATCTCAATTTGAATAGCGATAACGTATTCGTCGTTCGTCTATCGTCGACTTAATCTGGCGGAACTTGTTGGGATCGTGAACAGCGTCAGAGGCTTTGCGTTTGAAGCGGGTTGCGTCTTTTTCGTTCGACGAGCTATTCAACGGTGCTCGGATGGATGACATGACAGCGACAACAAGGGCTCATTGCGTTGGTACTCAGCTGCTCAGTCCGTTCTGAATATTGTAGGCGTTCGGCTAGGTGGTTTGACATCAGACAAGTATGCCAGCGAGTGTGTAGACATGATATCGCAATATTCCTCCTTTGCAAGGATAAGCGACTGACTCGGATGTTATACGTCACCCTTGCGCGCCGTGATCTATCCTATCGCTCGAGATTCTTCTAGTCGAATTCATACTGCACTTCAACCAGTTTGTGCATCATGTTTCCAACATCGCGACGTCCTAAGCCAAAACCAAATTGCCGAAAGCCTTCCGTCAAGTGCTCCAAGCCCATGCAGAGTTCAATAGTGCTCCGCGGCCAAATTTACCACAACCAAGTCGGTATCCGTGGCAGAGGGATGCCAAGTCGTTCAATTCTCGTTTAGGACTCTTGCTGATTTGACTGGAGTCGATTGCCATGTCAACATCATGATTTCCGCAGCTGCCAGACGTTCTCGACAAGGAAGCATACAGCACATGGGGAAGAACTCGGCAGTCTCATGTACTGTGCTGACAACGGTGAATAGCGAAATCCATTGAGTTCACTATGCGGCTTGTAGTTATACTGTCCGCCCGCATCAATCAATGGTAAGAGCATCATCACATGGAAAATCCTGCTTGGGCAAATATTCCGCTACTTGGTGTCTGTCTCCATTCGGCTCGACCGAATCCACGTCCAAGAGTATGTTGCATTGAAACCCTAGAGGATTCATGTCCTCTGTTTCCTCGTCCTCGCAGCCATAATTGATGTAGCCACTGAGGTTGACGTTTGCTTCCTCGGGCGGAATATCGACGTCTTCTAGGTCTAGGTACTCGCGGTCAAAGTCGTCGTTCTGCACCATCATTTCGACAAAACGATGGGACCGACGCTTGCGGACCGTTCTGGCAGAATGTATCCAGTGTGGCACAAAGCACAATGTTGCCAGTTCCTGAAGGTAACGTCGTATCTGAAGCGCGTTTTGTTTTTCACCTCGAAGATTGACCACTAAACCAAGGCCGAGCGGAGTTCTTACTTTGAACTGTAGCACCACAAACCAGCGTGGTTATTGGTTCTCCCGTTAGCTTGTGGTAAGGCTAAGAGATGATGCGGCATTACACACCTCTTGAAAGAGAATTGCCAGATGTGAGGATGGCAACTTAGAATCAATTTTTCCAACCTCATCCGCCTCTGGTTGCCTATACCCTTTGTTATCTCGATCCCAGCGGGAGTGCTTGATCAAATCCAGTATCAAGCATAAACCTTCCCTGGCGCTTTCTTTGGACTCGGCGTAGAACGGATCCGTTTGAATGTCAAACCTCAAGTCGCGGGGTACCCTCGTTGCCCACCAATCGGGGGTTTGCAAGCCTAACTGATTACCGGGCGGACCAGGAATAAAGCGGCCTTTGTGTTTGATCACAAATTTGGTGAAATGATGGTACGGCCGTCCCTGGTGATACATTGCTGTGTGTTGTTTTCCTATTGCGAACATGCCAAACAACGTCACACCGGGATCCTGGTCATTCGGAATTGAACCACGGCAACATCTTGCGGATGTGGTGTTTGATACGGGTAATTTGTCGGCTGAGCAGACAATGGCAAGTTGTTCCAGGCTGATAGGTTGGTATAATTGGAGTTCCAGCGACCGGTCTTCATTTTCCTCCGAGTTGGCTTCTGCGAGGCTGATAAAGACGAGTTTAGGGAAAGGGATTATCAAGTCGACTTCCGTCGTTGAGTGGTGGTTGGTCGTTCCTGTTGCGTATCGCTGATGCTGCTTCAGAAGAGCGTAGGTGGTGTCACTCAGATGTAGATACCTGAAGAAGAGAGAAGCTGTCAACAAGGCCTGGCGAAGTTACTGTTCCATGAGAATATCTTACCGAGTGTGAGCCCATCCGACTGTATTCCGCCTTCCGACACACTTGATGAAGACCTCTTCCTTCTCTAGATGAACCTCCTGATACAGGGTCGGCAATGTCTCCCGGTGCACTGTTCGCGATGTTGCGTTCAAATTCGCAACGGTCCTGAAGTATCCGTGTTCCGCAAGGTCTTTCGAAATTTCAATGAGGAGGTCGTACGGGAGTTTCATGCCGTTCTGTGAAGGAAAGTGTGTCCTGGTCAGTGAGTGAGGCTAACAGAGGCGGCGTACTTCGATCGGCTTACCTCGATACCGATCTCTGGTCCGTTAACGACCTCTTGCATAGATGACTCCGACATGACACGCGATGTTGGAATGATCGTTTAGATGTGCCTGAGTCATTCGGTGGTAGAGTACAGTACTGAGTGTGTTGCGGATTCTCCTTGACAAGCGACGAAGAGGTAATTGCCGGTCAGCTAGTCAGATCGAGATTTCCAAAGGTGTCCAACGAGTCAACGAGAGTGGCCGAGTATTTGCACGACAAGTGGTGTCATGAGTAGCGAGCTCTTCTTCACCGTCTTCTTCTGAAATGAATGGTGATCTTCTTCTTCTCTTCTTCTCTGTATTTATCGCTTTTGCGGAAGCTAATTAGCTAACCTGACCTCCTTAGAGTTACCTTGTATCTTATCATCATTACATAACAACAACCTGCTTTACAAACAGTCGGAGACTTTACATTACAGTAACTTGTTGGTGGATCTTGGCTAATCAACTATCCCTCGGAGTTTGTCTGGCAGGAAACATCTCTTTGGATTCAGCGTTCATGATACTTCAATACTCGCAAAGCAGCAACGAACAACAATAATAATGGGCATCCTCTCGTCAGCACCCACGTTTGGACCAGAAGAAGACATGCCTGGTCAGTTTACGGAAGAGCATGCGGCTTTGGCAGATTCAGAACGTATGGTTTCATCTGAGAGGGTAAGTATGACATTGTCAACGCCTCCTGATGTTACTCAGATGCAGAGCACCGCACAGCTTGCTTCGCCGAGTACAATGCGACTTCCACTCGACGTGATTGGTGTCATGGCGGAAATCCTGGCCGAGGATTGTCAACTTCAGACGCTTGCTGCACTCAACAGAACCTCACACCTCGTACATGAGGAAACACTGCCGGCTTTGTATCACAGCGTCCGTGTTCCGTTGGCCAGCAACTTCGATTATGTCGTACGTGACGATTTGCCAAGAGGCTGGAGTTACACAAAGTGAGTTGCTGGACATGCAAAACGCCAAAGAGACGTGACTGATTTGCCGCCGCCAAGGTATTTATGCGTACGTGAACCTTCTCTCGCTGCATTAAGGAACCTCGAAGATGACTATGGAATGAATCAAAGCGACCCGGAGGACATGGATTTCGCTGTTCTTTTCCCACAGCTTGTTGCTGTACGTATAGTGGAGTTTCCAGCAAAGACCAATGCACGACGGCACACGTCACGCCTGGAGGTATTTCGGCCTTTATCGCTCGACAATATCCACCACCTATACGAAGGTGACTGTCGGATCTCTTCTGCGCAGGACCCGTGTTACCAGAATTATGTCTGTATCTACAACATTTTGGATGACCTAGATGAAGTGGATTTCAGGGAAGGTGCGTGCCTGGTGGGTCCGACTGTCCAAAATTGCAGACACTTTGAAGAGAATTGGAAACGTCAGGGTTGGGGCAACCCGCCTGAGGATACATTGACTGTCAGCATCAGCAGCGAAGAACCCGACGAGAATACAGAGGCAACGATTCGGCTTATTTTCGAACTCTTGATCTTTTCAACGCGTCCAGACCGCAGACAACCCCTACTGGGATACTCACTGAAAAGGCGGTTGACAGTGACGTTAGAACGATCGGTATTTTCAACCTTTGTTCGCTTGGTAAGCCAGTAATAGCACAATAGCTCGTGGCTGTCAAACTAAAGGTATTCACACATAAACAGTATGCGGAACACACTCAGCACATTCCATCGCTCTTCGGTATGGACATATATCTACTGGGACGCAACATGACAAGCCACCGCGATATGGAGATTTACATAAAATCCTTGGCGGCGATATACGAACGACACTGGATGATCGTCGACCGCGACGACGCAACGTCATCTCCTCCTGTGATCGTCTACGCTTCGGTTCCAGTCCCAGAGCAGTACGCGGTAGCTGCTGAACCCAGATTCGGAGTTTTGCAGGGTCTTCTCGAGATTGACCGAGCAAATGCACAACTAATTCATCACTGGTCTAATAACGGCGAGCAGCCGATTGCGCAACTAGATGACCACGAGCATGCGATTGCGGAGCTGATTGCGCCAACAGATGACCCCTAGGACAATGATGACGAACTCGACGATGATCAGGGATTTCATTGTGTACTGTTTGAAGGGTGGGGCCGTGAAGTTAATGAGCAAGCATTGGATTGGGAGTATGGCCAGTACCTGGAGCCTTCTTGGAGCTACCCTTGCCCGAATGCGCCTCACGCCAACTTTTGGTACGACGTGAATATGATTTACGAGCAATTTTGAAAGCTACCAGAACATCAAACGCTTGCAGAACAGCCCCTCGCATCGTCAGCCTTGGATGGACAGTCGCATATTAGCTCGACAATTCACATCAAAACCGAAAGGGCTGGTGAAACAACAAGAAGAGAAAGAAACTCGACGCGTGACCCGATAACAACAACTACAACCTTTATACATGATCTGGATCAGAATGACTACATTCGCCGAGCGCTTCGCTTTATTCTTCCGTCGTGGGTAACGATCAATCTTACTTTCGCTTTCGTATTTTGTAACCCTTCAGTTGTCATCTTGGACGGCTTCGTCGCGAAGAAACTCGACTGCCACTCATCAGTGAATTTGCAGCCTATCTTGCCCTTGTGAAACTAGTTACATGCCTCTCGGACCTTGTAATCTGGTACAATGTTTTTGCGACACTTATGAGATCCAGCTGTCCATATCTCAAATCATTTCCTTTCCAATTTCAGCCTTCCAGATGCGCATCGCCATATGACCCAGTCATGATCACTTGAGACAGAGCAAGACCACTTCTGAGGCAGCGACCGACACTGCGCCAGTGACGTCTTCTTGCACTGGTTTCCCCTCGGGAACACCTGACGCGGTGTCGTAGTTTACCGATGCCCATGTCCTGTCGAAAAGATAAGGTCAGCGTCTTGTCGGCGAATAATTCTCGAACAACTCACAATCCCGATGTCGCGTTTGTGAACGGAATGGACAATCTCTTCGCGGTAAAGTGGATGTTGTCGCCGAGTCCATCGAGGTACACTGTAGAGTTCATCCTCGTCGAGTTCTGCGACGGAAGGTGCATTTCCGAATTGATGACGACAATTCGCGCGAGCTTGGACTGTTCATATATACCGTAGGCGGAGACAGTCGCGGAATCCGTGCCAATTTCAGCTACGCACGAGTTGCCTGAAGTTCCTATCGCTTCGTTGACGACCAAGGCGCCGTAAAAGACTGGCAAGACGTGGGGTCGAGAAGTCAAACCAACGCCATCGTCGGCGCCGGAGATTGGTTGAAATAGATTGTACCTATACCCAACTCCGTGGTGGAAGTACATTTGTTGTACGCCGACGGATGCGGCTTGAAGAGCATTGTCGACCATCCAGATTGCAGCTTCGGCAGTGTTGCTGACTCCAGGAGCACCGTGGCTATGCCCAGGCAGAGTTAGTTTTGTGGCACGTCGATTCCGTGATGTTACCAAGCTTACTTTGCGTAACTGTTGGTCTCACCCTAGATTCCGAAGCCATATCAATAACGACCCAAAGCCTCACCCACTCACACCGGGTCTACGTACCAGAATGTAAGGCAATCCGACTGACCTAGCCCGACTGACTTCCTTCGCGTGCCTGGTCATGTTGCTGCGAATACTGTTCTTGTTCAACAAGTCACCTATCTTTGGCTCGGGACTGAACGAAGGGTATGCATGAACGCCCTATATTGACAACACACTTTATCAGCAAGACACATTGACAGCCCGATCTTCATCACCCGCCGACTTACAGAATAATGGTGTTCTCCGAACGTTCCAAGCAGCTTCCCGGCCTTACCGTCCCGGAATCCTGCGTTCAGGACACTCATCGCATCCCATTCTCCAGACGCGAACCCAGCAAAAGCAGGACCCTCCAACGTAGGTTCGTTACGCCCGCCGAGCTTGATGATGCTAGTGACTTTGTTGACGATCGTGCTCCAAATCTCGACGTAGGCAGAAGGCGTCCAGCCGGGAAAAGCAAAGAAATCGGGCTGGCCAAGTGTCGTGTTGTTAGCTCGTTAATGGTACCGCCTCGAAATGCAGGCTTACTTCATTGCCGATTTCAAGGCTGGTAAGTGTAACATTCGCCATCAAAGCCTTTCTAGATCCTTGGAAAGTATCGGCCTGAGTCCAGCGCCGGGGTATGTAAGCAAACCGGCATGCACTGCGAAAGACCCATCCAGAGACGTACCAGCAAAGCCACCTGAGCCACCGTTTCGGATACATTTCGAGCCTTGAGATTGACACCCCAAATGCTATCGTCCCGATAAACATCAGCGCCGATCTCATACACCCAGAGCAACAGAGAATACTTACAAGCTGGTGCCTTTCGGGAGGTTTGAGGAAAGAGCGTAAAAGTCTTTACCGATTCCAACAGTGTTGGCTTCTGGAAAGGGAATGTCGGTGGTCGCTGCCGGGAAGGAAGAGTTGATCACGGCAACGCCTGGCTGGATGTACCCCCTATCTTCGCTGTCCGCTGTCATGAGAAAGGAAGGTGTCAGCCACCTGCCGATACTGGTAAACGATCATCATGCAGAGAACTAGACGTACCTCCGACACGGAAAGGCGGCGGCACCCCGGTAAAAGACTCCATTACACCCAACACCTGATTCACGAACAGGTTCGGCTTGCCCACACTCTCACCGGCCCAAGAGGTCCATCTATCCATCTCAATGGAGAAGCCGATGAGGCCCTGCGAAAGTTTCTCCGCAAATGGAGGGCGGGAAGACGGGATGCGAAGGGTGGTGTTTGTCGGCCCGGCAGCGAGGACATGATCGCTGAGCAGAACGCAGAGGGCGGTGGAAGTTGTGATGGTGGAAATGAGTCGCACTAAGGGAAGGGCTTGTCAGTGTTTTCAGGGAGCCAGGAGAATGGGGAGAACTGCTCACTTTTGATTTACCGTTGTTGTTCTGAAGTTGGATGATCAAGTCCTACTCCGACCGCTTTCCTGATTGCCGAACAGCAGCAGCTTTTATACATCTTTCCAGTCTAGCGACACCGCACTGCCCTACTCCACGACGTCTCGACAATGCCTGCTGCCAGGAAGGGGCACCGTACCGGTCTCCCGATACCCACCCGCCGTGATGATACACCTGGAGACCCCCAACCTCATACTCGAGCGGCTTGCGTACTCTCGGAATATCCCAAAGACCGGTCCGTATTGCATCACCAGCTCGATCCTACTCTTGCCTTCTTTCGGAAAGTTTTGAAATCCGGCTTGCGAGCGCCCCCTCCTCCGGTACACGCTCCAGCATCACCCTTCATCACAGCATATGCAGCAACCGGTCCGTCTCGGGTTTCCTTCCTACGGCTTTCTTGCGCTCTCCCGGTAGAGGTCCAGTAGTGAACGAATCGTTGACAGATGACCAGAGGCTTCTAGCTTGCATCGTTGGCAGTCGCACGGGTTGTGTGATGCGTGGATCTCTCAGGCCGAAGTGTTTTAATACTCCGGACCGGACGATGGTGTGTTGGAAATCGTGGCGATTCACGTGTCTGCGAAGTTGGGTGCGTGACTTGATTTCTTACACCGTCTTGCATGAGTACTGCTCACAAGGCTCACAAGCAAGGAATATTCAGGTATACTGATGACACGGATATGATACATCCGCTTGTCCGAGCGTGCTATGAATACATACGATGTACCTGAGCGCAGCGCGGGGACAGGATTGGAAAACTCGTCTTGGTATTTCCAAGTGACTGAAACCAGTGAAAAGTACGGTCACTTCGAGAGCGTGGATAAGATGAACTTGCTGTAAGAGCTATAAAAGAGCCCGTCTTCCTGCAGCAGGTTTCGCTCGTTCCGTAATCCCGCAAGGCTGAACGTATATCTAGTTGATTGCTCGCATGATATACACTCGCACCTACTTCTCCATACGATCCTTAAAGTACTTCCTCATGTGACCGGCCGACTTCTTCGGGTACCGCTTGCAGTCATCCTTGTAATCTATCCAGACAACTCCAAATCGAGCGGTGAATCCTTCTTGCCCTGTTGCAAGTGAAATTTGTCAGCGCGCAACTCGGAAGAAGGCAATACCCTTCCTCGAAAAGTTTACATTCAAAATTGTCCTGGGAGCAGCAATTAAGCCATCAGCCGGGCTGAATCAACGTGGCGAATCTCCGCAGCACATACCGTCCATGCCCACATCAGGTAACTCTTGATCGGGATACCCTCCGCAATCTTCAACGCAATCTGATCAGCGTACGACTCGAGATATCCAATTCTGAAGTCGTCGTTGATAGCTTGCTCCCGCGGCAGCTCGTTCTCGTTAGGACACACGACGCCGTTCTCGGAGCTGATAGCGTCGTCAGCACAAGTTTGATCAAGGCCACAAAGGAGACAATACGTACATGTAGATGTCCACCTTGTAGCTGTTCGCAGCGTGTAAGTTTCAATCTTCATGGAAACGCCCACGCCATCTCTGCGCTCACCTGTCGTACGCCCACTGCATGAGCTTCCCGAAGCCCCAGGGTACCGGCCGGACCCATGATAAACCTGCCAGCGGACCAATGTCTTTACCATCGGCATCTTGGAATCCCGGCTGGATGTCGGGCAAGAATGATGCCCACATGTCGGCGGGATCGGCAGCAGTGGTTCGTTTCTTGATCATGTACGTGGTGTAATGATTAATTCTAAAATGAATGGCGTATTAGAACGATCTACATTTCCTGGCCAGTAAGAAAACTCACGCTAAGAAGTCAGTCGATCCTTTCAACAGACTTTTCTCCTCCTCCGTGAACGAGGGCAATCTGTGCCCTTTCAGGTCCTTCATGAGTTGCGGGTAGTCGCCAGTGGTAATGGGCTCTGCGAACCTATGACATACATGCGGGTTAGAGTAAAACAACATGGAAAATGGCAGCTACCTACCAGCCGGCAGTACACGCCATGAATTGTTTCGCCAGGAAGACATCTGATAGATGAAGACAGATCAGCAGAGTACTTTGTCTGGGCATCCCCTATACTCACTCTCAGGCGATGTATCGATCGGTTCTGCAATGTTCCTCGTCATGAATGGCAGCTCGCTTGTATCTTGTCGGTCGCGCCTACTCACCTCCCCAGTTCATGTTAATAACCAAGCCAATCTTCCCACCTTGTTCTGCAAACTCATCCCTGTAAAGCTTCACCGAGGTAGCATGAGCCAAAAGTAAGTTGTGTCCAACGATGAAGGGCTCGGTATGGGAATCTCCTTCGGGGGAGATTTTCCTATCAGACGATCGACCTGGCGCATGCTTGCCGAAACAGTGACCGAGGAGAGAGTATATGTTGGGCTCTGTCAATGTCATACCCTCAGTAAACTAAGCAGTTGCTTCGCTGGGCTGTACCTACCGTTTATAGTAAACCAGTGCTTTACCAGATCTCCAAAGGACTCAAAGCATATTCTGGCGTAGTTTTCAAAGTCTGCTATGATCTCCTTGGAGAGGAACCCGAGGTACTTGTCTTGCAAAGCCTGCGGGAGATCCCAGTGGAAGAGTGTCTATGGTTTGTGCGCCGTCAAGTTTATATTCGGCCAGGTGTTCCGGCGATTACACTCACTACGAAGGGAGTCTGCATAGAATGAACCAAGGTCAAACCAAGAAGCGAGCGACCCACTTGACAGTATTTCCCCACTCACGATTCCCGCATCCAATAACGCCTTTAATACCTTCCGGTAAAACTGCACTCCTTCCTTGTTGATTGGATCGCCCTTACCACCTTGAGGGATAATCCGAGACCAGCTCAACGACATGCGATGTGCGTTGACACCTAAGGAAATGATGTTAGGAGAGCTATAGCATTGTGTGAGGTATCGCAATGTCTACAACACTCTGGACTCACCATAAGACTTCATAAGATCGATGTCTTCCTGATACTTGTTGAAGAAATCTGTCGCGACCTTGGTAGATCCTCCATCCTCCGAATGAGATGGATCGACAGAGAAGGTGTCCCAGATGCTGAGCCCTTTACCATGAACGTCGATCTGCATACGAACCGGGTCAAAAAGCCAGCATGAATGTGATGTTGAACCCAGATTCACACAAACGTTGACCTACGGATCCCTCGACTTGGGCAGAAGCGGTGGCATAACCCCAATAAAAATCGGAGGGGAACTTGAGGGATTTGATATCGGTAGTAGAAGTCATGGTGCGATGAGAGAGTGTTGCAAGATGTCGAAATGTTATTGAGGTCGGTTCTAGAGTCCGGGGCGGCCGACTGCGCACCTGCGACTCGAGCCTATAAATGACAGGTCAGGACATACGTACAAGAACGTCGATGATATCCGCTCTTTGCTCATTGCAACATCAATCGGCAACGCGGCAGTATCGGCTCTGGTTATCATGGAGTCCTGTCGACTGTCGACAGAGCTCAGCGAGCTACCTAGAGCGGTAAACTTGGTCAGAGACTCTTGCGACGGTGAAACGAGATCGACGGGGTCGGGTCTGTGGTCTGTCTCGGTTGACCTGGGATGACAAGCGGGGTAGTATCCGGCGAAACACATGATGATGACACCGTTGTCAGAGGCGAAATAGCCGCGCGGGAATTTCAGCGGAGGTATCCACCTCCTACTGTACGAGTAGGTGGATCCGTAAATGCGACCAACTTCCTGACCGCGAACGACCGGCTGGTGGTGAAGCTGCTGAGATCAATGCTGCGGGTATCAAGAAAAGAGACTGAGGAGAAACAGCCTCGCGGTAAAGCATATGAGACGCGGTGATACTTGACGACCTTGTTTTCCCTGTTTCCACTACCGCAAAGGGCCGCAAGTCCCATAGAAGTCAGTCTCGGAAACCCGAAAACGCTTTGGATGCGACGTGAATAGCGGTTTCAATCTGAACAGCGAATTCTGCCTGTTGAAATGCCATATAACAGGCAGGCGATAATCTCCGAAGTCGAGCCTATGGTTGTCTAGAGATTCATACCTTGTGCCACCGCATATCCTTATCATGGTCGATATGAAGCTTTTTAGTACCGGCAATGAAAGTCACGCCGACGACTTGGACATCGAAAAGACTCTCGGCAGTCTGACAACGGTATGTAGAAAGAAACCTCTGAGGTGATCTGTCATACACTCGTCTCATTGCCTCGCTCTCAGATGGAGAAGATCAGCCTTCTTGGCGGCAAGGACTTTTGGCATATCGCGGACGTGCCTTCAAAGGGTATTCCTGCGGTGCGAATGTCAGACGGGCCTAATGGTGTACGAGGTATCAAGTGAGGAATATTGCTCTTGGTGATTGTGACCGAAAGAAAGCTGATGTGATCCGATTTCACAAGATTCTTCAACGGAACACCTTCCAACTGCTTCCCCTGCGCTACCGGTTTAGCATCGTCGTTCGATCTCGCTCTTGCTCAGGAGGTTGGTGTCCAGCTTGGGGAGGAATGTCGAGCCAAGGGCGCCCATATCCTGCTTGGACCGACGGTCAATATTCAACGATCTCCACTGGGCGGTCGAGGCTTCGAATCGTTCTCCGAGGACCCATATCTAAGTGGAAAGTTTGCTGCTTCCTGGATAAAGGGAGTTCAGTCGCAGGGCGTCGCAGCTACTATGAAGCACTTCGTCGGCAACGAGCAGGAATTCGAGCGATTCAGTAGCGACAGTGTGATACCAGATCGTGCCCTCCGGGAAATTTACCTCGAACCTTTTCGTATCGCTGAACACGAAGCCAAACCCAAGTGTTATATGACGAGTTACAACCGGGTCAACGGCGTGCACTGCTCCGAAAACAAGTGGTTGCTCGACGACATTCTTCGAAAGGAATGGGGGTTTGAGGGCATGGTGATGTCCGATTGGACTGGAGTGTACTCGTGCGATACTAGTAAGTCATGTATCATGAAATCTTCAGGCATTCGACTTACTTATTTACGGGCTTCTTTAGGTATCAAGGCCGGTCTCGACATTGAGATGCCAGGCCCTCCCGTCTTCCGAGGCGCTCAAGTCCTTCGACAACTGCAGGCTGGCAAGCTCTTTATGTGGGAGATTGACGAAAGAGTCCGAAAGATCCTCGATATTGTCAAATTCGCCAAACAATCCGGAATACCCTTTGGCGTTGAAGAGAAGATGATTGACGACGACGATACCCGAGCGTTATTGAGGAAGGCTGCCGCCAATGCGATCGTTTTGCTCAAAAACGAAAAAGACATCTTGCCCATCAAGGAGGCGAAGAAAATCGCAGTTATCGGTAGCAATGCTCGTATAGCCTGCCCTTCTGGTGGTGGGTCTGCTTCAATGTTGACTGCGTACACTGTCACACCTCTGGAAGGTATCACCGCTGCCGCCAAAGAAATCGGTGCTGCAGTCGAGTACTCGATCGGCTCTGCAACTTATCTTTACATGCCCGCCATCTCGAAGATGTTGCGCCACCCGAATGGAAAATCAGAGGCTGGCTTTGCTCAGGTGGATTTCTGGAAATCGGAACCTACCAAGGACTTTACCCTAAAGGATGCTGGCATCCGCATCAGTCAGAAGGCCGATTATAGCGTGTCTACCGCCACTTGCAACTGCTTTATAATGGATGGAGTGCCCTCTGACATTACGGTATCGAAGCCTTATATTAGGGTAAGTGAAAACAAGTATGCTTGTCGTTGCTCTTCTTTTTCGCTAATTTCTTCCTTCTTCCACCAAAGTATACGTCCAAGTTCATGCCTGACACGAGCGGCACATGGAAGTTCGGTCTCGGCTCCATCGGCGCGACAGACCTGTATATCAACGGTCGTCTGGTTGTCAATAACAGCTCCAACTGGGGTCCGGGAGACTTGTACTTCGGATGTGGGTCCGAAGAACGGACCGGTACTATCGACAACCTTGAAGCCGGCCAAATTTATGATCTGGAAGTTCGTTCTTGGTACCAAGAGGACGTGCGGGGAAGTCCCTTTCAAACTGCCGGCGCCTTCCGATTTGGCGCGATTCCCGTTATCGAGGATGAAAAAGCGATTGCTGATGCGGTAATGGCAGCAAAGAACGCCGACGTTGCAATTGTCGTGGTCGGTTTGAATGAAGACTTTGAGTCTGAAGGCTATGATCGAAAGCATATGGACTTGCCCGGAACCACCAATAAGCTTATCCGAGCTATCCTGGAAGTCAACCCAAATACTGTTATCGTCAACCAGTCCGGTACCCCCGTTACCATGCCTTGGGTAAACCACGCCCACTCACTGGTTCAAGCGTTTTATGGTGGCAATTCCCTCGGCGATGGACTGGCAGATGTACTATTTGGAAAGATCAATCCTTCCTCCAAGCTTTCCTTGACCTTCCCCAAGCGTCTCGCAGATTCTCCTTCGGACATTGGGTTTGGAATCACATCGGCAACTCCCGGAAAGACGTTCTATACCGAAAATATCTATGTCGGTTACCGTCATTTCGACAAGTCGGAAACACCAGTACTTTTCCCCTTCGGACACGGTTTGTCATACACTACCTTTGCTTACTCGGACCTCCAGGTCTCTGATATTTCAGCTGAAGGAGACTTTGAAGTGTTGTTTTCGATCGAGAACACGGGCAAAGTGGCCGGAAAGGAGGCTGGTCAAGTTTACATCCATGTTCCACAGAGTAGTTTGCCTCGAGCGGTAAAGGAACTCAAGGGTTTCGTCAAGGTCGAATTACAGCCCGGTCAGAAAGAATCCGTCTCCGTCAAGTTGGATCGAAATGCACTGAAATACTGGGACGAGCGACGAGACTGGTGGATTGCAGAAGTTGGAGAATTCGAAGTGTTGGTTGGCCCATCGTCCGTCGATCTGCCCCTACGAAAGAAGGCCAAGCTCGAAAAGTCGATTACATGGGTTGGTTTGTGATGTTGATCATTCATCTTTCAATGTCCGTCCCGGTGCAAAAAGGACAGTCTGGACATTGCCGTGTTTTTCTGGTTGTATGATAAGCAAAATATGATATCAGATTGCTACAGAGATCGCTGATGATCCGAGATGATTACGGGATGGCTAGATAGTACTTCGTTGCCGAGACGAGTACTTATCAGAGGTCATTGTCGAGTCTGGAAGGCTAGGTCCTCGTTACGATGGTGAATCGAGTACTGTGATCTGATTCCCTCGCCTGGGTTGACCACGTTGTCATTGCCTCGGTACGGTTCTAGTCGTCTAAACTATTGCCCGACCTTCAGGATTCCCTGCGGAACTTCAAATCTTGGATTCGCCAACCGCCGAGTTTTGCAGTGGAAGACGTAGACGAGGATACCACCTTGTCGTAGGCGATTACGCGTGATGCCGTCGCGTTCCATATACAACCAGTGTCGTTGATACATCAAAACCAAGAGTTTGATGTATTTTCCTCCATATCGCTGCGACCAGTGATCCAGTGATAATGCATTCCTGGAAATAATTTGCATTGCGAGTAGCGATGAAATGTGCGCGACAGGCTCCGTTTACTGCTCATATAAACAAAATTTGCAACTGTGCCATGCATGAACTTTCGCGGTCCACATCGACTTACAAAGCAAACGAGCGTTGGTAATCCCGATAGAATGCAAGTCGCTGTCAAGCCCGTCTTTATCGAATATCCAGGGAACGGTCGCCTACGGTTCGGACGGGTAGAACAGGTCGTTATTTCGAAAAGAAGCTCGATCCGCATCCACATTGTCGTTCTCATCTATGCAGAGATACCTTTGTACCAGCATGTCAGACGTGCCTCGTTCGCGGTCTGCATCACAAGCCACTCACTCTGTGTAAGTCCAGCGTCTTGACAACTCATGCCTGATGAAAATTCAAACTTCCAGTCCAAGAGAGCATGCAGAAGGTGATATAGAGCCAACAGCGTTTCCTGATGCATGATATGTCAAGTTCTGTTGAGCGTAGTAAGCGCTCGTGGTTTGCCATCTAGAGCCAAAGTTTCCGCTATGGGGACAATCACGTTGCATTGCGTCCCAGCAGTGTGGATCAGTAAAACAGCTAAGAAGACGAGACAGGCTTACCCTTTTTACTAGAGTCATTTGTTCCGTGACTTTTGTAGCCTGCCTAGGTACGTCTGCTTCTCGCTCTACTGAGAACATTGACAACATGACGTTTTTGTCGCGGTCGCTGTGTTGGCAAAGTCGGAGAGTGATGAAAAGGCGACCTAAAACGATACCGCATGACTAACAACCGCTCGCTCAACGAGTGAGCCGATGGAGTTAACAGCCGCCTTGCCCTGTGTACGTCTTGTCCATCGACTCGATAAACCAGTTGAACAGGTTTACAGTCAATTCAAGGGAAGGATATTATCGCAGCTACTCCGAGTTGCACGGGTTGGGTACAAGGTTAGCTGATTAGCATCCGCTCATAATGTACAAGTCAATGACACATGACAGAACTATACTCTTTAGAGCATCCTAGGCTTTGGATATTCAGCTTGACTCTGCGGTCAAAGAGTCAATGTCGCTAAATACGACATCATTATATCTTGGGCTCAAAGAACGTACGTCGACCTACCCCTTGGCCAAAGCAACGACCACGCCGAAGCTGGCGTCGATGCGAGAGCGTGTCATGTCGCTCTCAGCTCTTCCGCATTTCACTGGATGCTAGTACATTACCGCCATCCTCAACCTTCCGCTGTCCACCTCCTCAGCAATGCAAGCCTACAACAATCGATTAATCCCGTTATTGTGTTCCTGTCAAGTTAGTGGTAATCGATACGTTGCCAAAGGATAGGTTACTATGCGTTGGACAGGGTTCTGAGGTTTTAATCGCAACGTGTGAGTAGTGATGTCAAAGCTAAGCTCAGCATGTTGTGCTGATGAATGCACTCTTGTACATCTGATTCTGGATCAAAGCACTTCCGATCCGTTCCAGTTCGACACTTTAAGGTATACCTACTTCAACGTCATTTCCTAGACATATGTGATACAATGCTCGCTTCTACCTTGCCCGTTAGCGCAAAACCCGGCCAACGTAGTGAAGCGAAGGAGAATGAAGGCGCAGTGAAAAGGGAGTAAACGGAGGAGGGTCGCTCGGCTGCAAAGTGAAGATGTGACCAGGGAAACGTACGGGATGTTGCATGCGACATCGTGTAGGTTGATTCAACCTTCAACGGTGAAAGGAAGTAAGGACAAACAGCGTAGCGGAGAAGGATTCAATTGCTCAACCCTCCCAACCTCTCCGAAACGCCATTCTGCATCACATTCCTATCTGTCAGGTCATCTCCTATCGCGCAACCGTAGCTTCAACCACACCTACGACCCGGTCGAGTGAGAATTGACGGTGGAAGACCGTCTATGGTGTGACATCCGAAAGGATAATGTCGTGGACTGGTCGCGAACAACGAGGATAAACCCTGCCTCTGACGCAAACAAGATTAACGGACCGTGGAGAGGCATAGACCAAATGCAGTCTAGAGGAACGGAATACCGGAATGGTATGCATCTGGCGGAAAAGTTGCAGCACGTAAGCTCGATCTTGGTATCTTTCGAACGGTATTGTTGACCAATTCCATGGGCCGCTCTCATTCCGAGAACGCGAAGACTGACCCGGATCACTGCTCTTCAGTCTTACGGAACTCATCTCAGCCGGTTGCCTGCCGAAAATGGCGATGACAGAAACGTCGCAGATACCCTCGACGACACGCCGGGGATGCAAGGATCATGGAAATAATCTGCCATCACGGCTCTTGCGTCGCCAGCCGGTTGGCTTGTGATCACATCCGATGTCGTGTTCAGCTTCGCCTACACATTATGTACGTATACCTGCATCTTAGGAAACGCTCAGAAACGACTTTGGCAATTCAGCGGGGAAGCGTGTAAGGGAAGAGGACATCAGAAGATGGTATGGTGACAGAACAGGTCCGCTCGTCTCATCACTTCAGATATCCGCAACAACCGACTTGACTACTCGCGACACCGCCAGCGCCTCCGATTGACCTCTTGGTCTTGGACTTATACGACGGGAGCGGTCCCCATTCGACGGATGAGAGTGTCAATATTGTTGAATGGAGCGACTGGACTCAGGGTTGAGGGCAAGAAGCGAGTTGATCACAAGAAAAGTATGCAGTCAGTCGCTCAAGCGATCATACAAAAGTTGGCATTGTGTACAATCACATGCCTCCTCTGCCGTCTATAGATATTTACAGGAAAACAAGGCTCCCTCTACGATCATTCATCTCGCTTCGTTGGGAAGGGTCATGAGCCTGGACGTAAGCATGGTTTGTAGCTATAAATTGACCGGCCTATGTTACAATTCTTCTGGAGGGTCAAACCTTGCATACTTGAAGTATGCAGAGCTCAAACAAGGGGTCACATTTCCTTGAGCGTAAATCCCGACCTGGATGCCGGTGAAGAGGGGCTTGAAAGAATCGGTACTGACAGTCCCCGCGACAATGAAGCTTTCTGATCCGGCTTGTTTGAAGGAGAACTCGTAAGACAGCGTTCGGGCTTTAATTCGCAAGGTCACGGCCGAAGGACCTGCCAAAGGGAAGGACTTTTCCTGTGAACCAAACGTAAAATTGAACGGTTACAAACAGCGCCTTCTCCTCAACAGGCCACGAGAGATCACTTACGGTGAATTGTCTATTTCCAGAAGGCGACTTGAATACCAATCCCACTTTCCCATCCTCAACACCCTGAATAGCCATCGAAGCAAAAGACTTCTTGTCCATAAAGACAACAGCCCCAGCTTGCTCTCCTATTTCTGTCGGGGTAAACTCGACCTCAGTCGAGAAATCCATGTTCAGCCCAGGTTGTTTTCGAAGCAGAGCTGCCGGAGATTCTTCTTGATCGATCCGGTATGCTGATCCACGAATGGCGATGGAACCTGGGCGCTCTGTGAGAGAGTAAATTTGGCGGATTGGCGTTCGGATATGGTACCATCCAAGCTGAAGTTCTACAGAACTGCATATTAGAGTCGCTATTGTGTATGAAGGCGATATAAGACTTACTGTCCGAGTCAAAGTTGTCGATCCAAGTGGGAAATTCCGGCACCAACGAAAGTCCTCTCGCTTCTCCAATCAGTTCCACTGGCTTCCTTCCATTCACCACAGGCCAACCATCAATCCACTCCAATGGAGCCAAAAAGGTCTCGCGCCCGAGGTGAGTGGGCATGAGATCGACGCCATGCTCTTGCGCCTTTGCGAAGACAGGCCGGACACCCAAAAACACAGCCCACCAACGTCCTTCTTTTCCCTCGATGAGGTCCATGTGGCCAGTGTTTTGGATATCGGGGTGATCTCCATTGAAGATGACAGGGTTGACGCCAGCAGGAGGTGCCTCCCAAGGACCGAGGGGATGGCTGCTTCTGTAAACCCATTCCTGGTGATGGTTCTGAGTTCCACCTTCAGCGGTAAAGAGATAGTAGAGTCCTTCTCGTTTGATAATATGACAGCCCTCGGCTGTGCCAAGAGAGGAGTCTTTTGTCAGGTTGGGACGAGTAAGTGATGTACCGGTACGGATGTCAATCTCGTTGGAGTAGGAGACGATTCGGAACCCTTGAGCTTCCTTTTCGGAGAATTCGAATCGGGTAGTGGTGAGATAGACTCGATCGTCATCGTCAAAGAGGAGCTGCAGAAGAGGATAAAGTTGACGACAAGTAGCAGGATCACTGAAGCTATGTTTTCGCTCACGTCTTGATCGAACCCTTGCTCCTCAAAGTAGGTGGCATCACTCCACTTGGTATCATCAAAGATGTCATCGGTGACTACATAAAAGCCAGTCGGGGGAATCATATCTGGTTTGTCGCCCTGATAGCATATAACGTGTCCGTGAGTATCGAACCGCCAGAGAAAAAATTCAAAGCAAAACTCACATCGACCCTCAACCTGTAGAAACAAGTGCAAGCGACGTACCACTTGCCCTTGAAGTAGCGAATTGTGGGTGCCCACAGACCTCCTGAAGTCTCCACTGTCCTCATGTCGAGACCTTGAGACCGACGATTAAGCGCATGGCCGATGAGTTTCCAGTTGGTCAAGTCGTGAGAGTGGTAGATCGGGAGTCCCGGGAAGAACTCGAATGTCGAAGTAGTGAGAAAGTAGCCTTTTCCCTCCACGTATGTGATCGATGGGTCCGGATTGAACCCTAAAGTACGCTCGGCATGATACCTGGGTCAGTCTTTGGATTGGTCTGGCAGATGATCAATGAGCTTACCAGGTAGAATGGGGTTTCTGTAGCTGTCAGTTACTGCAATAGTCATTGTCAAGCGATTGTGTTCTGCGGTTGTTGGTGTATAATCACGCTGGGAACGAATATGCGTCCATCAGTAGGGTCGTTAGTTATATGCGATTATCAGAGCGCAAAACGCGGATCAACGTACATTTGATTGTCGACTCGCAACTCACCCCTTCGCCGAAGCCAAATGCAAGCCATGCGGAATCACGGATATTAGGTCGGCGCTGTCTATGCTCAAGACGAAAGCTTATGCTGTTCGTGAAGTCCTATCCCGGCAACACGGCAAAAAGCGTCGTCGGTGCATCCTAAACTTCTGCCCGACGTGGCCAGAGCGCAGAGCGGCAAAACAAGATCAAGATAGCGATCAAGATACTCTGGGTGATACTACTCTGTAACGGTGAAACGTTTGTAACACGGGTCCGACGAGATCGACGGGGTAGCTGACGGGGTCGCTGCTGGGTCGCGCCTGTCTCGGTTCTGTGGGGTAAGAGACGGGGGTAAGTGACCGGTGAAATAGCTGGTGAAACACTTGTCAGGTCTGCCTGAGCCCGAAAGAGCGAGGCGGAGTTTCCAGCGGAGATACCAGTCACGAACGGCTGGTCCTCTCTTCGGTGATCTCAGTGGAGATCAAAATATCAATATGGGATCCACTTGATCTCTACACAAAGGCCGTGTGAATGGTTAGTGAGCATTAATGCCAATAACACTATTACATACAGATAAGACCCTGCTAGCATTGGATACCCGCTCTACCGGTAGCATTGGTGATCACCCAACGTTAGGTCTCGGTGAGGCCATCTGTTTACTATATAGAAGGAGAGTCCGCGGGGCACCAATCATCGCCACTCGCTTCAGACCTCCTCAGACCTCTCGACAACACAGCGCCGCGAAGAGTATCACCATCTCACATCGATCCTTCATCAGAGCGTACACCATCTGCAATCATGGCCAAATTTGGTAATGCCAGCGCACTCAAACAGGATCTTACGCCTACCCTTGTATGGATCGCTCTCTTCTCTTGTACTGGAGCATTCACTTTCGGGTCAGTGGAATCGCATTTCAGTTAGACTCGTGTGGCAACAAGCGCTGATGATAGCATGCCTGCTTTTGACAGGTTCGATAACGGATGGTGGGGTATGTGTTGACTTTATGAAGGCTAATCCACATGGCGACACAGGGCTGACATGCCATCTCTCTGCGATGTGCGAAACAGGCGGAGTAATCGGGAACGCATACTTTAACTCCATCTTTGGCAACCCAGTTGTCGGCGCAGATGGCACAGTCACGCACGTGCTGACTGCCGTTCAGCAGTCCACCGGTACGGCAGCTGGAACAGCCGGAATCGCGGTACGTTCGGTCGTGTACTCCTTTTTTATCGGCATGAGCGCTCGACCTGATCATATTCCTGCTCCGACGACTTAGGTTGGTTGCATGATCGCTGGTTACATCTCCAAACGATTCGGTCGCAAGGCATCGTTCTATTCTGTGAGTGATGAACGCGAACAAATGGGGAGGTAGTTAGACGCTGACAGCGTTGCTTTGTCGTAGACTGCGGTCGGTTCAATCATCGGTGCCGTCATTCAGATCACGGCTGGAATCAATGGCGGACGCTACTGGCAAATTGTAGGCGGCAAGATTGTTGTGGGTGAAAATTCTCGATTCTCCCTGAGGCTTGCGTTGATCAATTACCACGGTCGATATGCCTTACCTGCAGATTTGCATGTCAATCGGAATCGCCAGTGTATCGGTGCCGCTTTATTTGGCCGAATGCTCCCCGCCTTCCATCCGAGGAGGTCTCATCAACTCATATGTCGAAGTTCAGGCAATTGGCACCTTCGCATCCGGCATTGTGATTTACTGTATCAAAAACATGGTGGATCAGAGAGTATGGTGCATTCCGGTAGGTTGTCACGTACTTCAAGCCAGGATGTGAATATAGCTGATGGTCCCCATCCTGACGGACGTAAACAGATCGGTCTTCAACTTCTCGCCCCTGTCGTCATGCTCGCTTTCGGCTGGACCATTCCAGAGTCTCCGCGCTGGTGAGAATAACAGAGACAGCCGACGCTTTCGCCCGTTCATGATCGCTGACGTATCGCACTTTTGATGGCATTCCAGGCTGCTCGAATCAGGTCGAAAGGAAGAGGCGCGAGCCTCTCTTTTACATCTGCGACGGGGTAAAGCTGGGTACGACCCGGAGGAGGACCTCCAGGTGATTGAGGAGAACTACGAACGCGAGCGTGAGAATGGAAGGGTCAGCTGGGGGCAATGTTTCCGTGGGATCGATAGGAAGAGGACTCTGATCGTGCTCGGTATTCAGTGCCTGCAACAAGGACAGGGTGAGCAGGCGATTGTGATTCCTTCCTGACCTTCATCCTGTTGAGCACCAAGTATACCCCCGACATAGGTATTTCCTTCATGGCCAACTACCTCGTTATATTCCTGATGCAGCTAGGTATCAAGGACGTTTTCATGATTCTCGTCATCAGTGCGTACAACGACCTCCTTTGACCCACTATGATGCCGATTTCTGATTGACATATTGTCATTGTAGTCTACGCAATCCTCGTCATTTTGACTGCACTCGGGTTCTGGGCGCAAGATTTCGTTGGACGACGTCGTTTACTTATCGGAGGAGGCTGCGTCATGGCCGCATCCCTCATTGCTGTTGGGGCCATTACCACTGCGAATCCAACGCCTACCGGAGCTCTTGCTAACGTGCTCGTATTCTTAAGTGAGTGTTCACGCCTTTGTGTGATCAGTCCGGCCCTACCAGTCCTGACCAATCTCACCTACACTACTATGTCAGTCTTTCTCTGGCTCATTGCTTTCACTCAGAGCTGGACCAACATTCCTTGGACAGTTTCTGCAGAGCTGCCATCGGAGGCCACTCGTGAAAAGACCCTTGCAATTGGAGCATTTGGTGGCTACGTCACGGGCATGTTGGTCGGCTTGTTGAACCCTTACATGCAAAATGCAGAGTACGGAAACCTTGGAGGAAAAGTGGGATTCGTTTGTAAGTATCCTTGTGGTGCCTCAACCAGGGAGCTTCAGCTCATTGTCATGTCCCACCAGATGGCTCCGTCTCGGTCGCAGCTATCTTCTTCTGCTGGGCCTTCCTTCCCGAGCTGAAGGGTCGTTCGCTCGAGCAAATCGATTACTTATTCGAAGCCGGGGTGCCAGTAAGTTTGACGGTCAGACATCGCTTTATCTTGCCACTGAACCGTAACAATCATTCGCGTGCTGTGATAGCTTCGCAAGATGGGCACCTACGTGTTCGACGATACTGTGCCTCTGAACACGGCGAATTACACGCAGGGTTACGAGCCAGGACAGGGCGGCAGTATCGGCGATATGCACGATAAGAAGAATACGGAGATTGAGCATGTTGCTTGAAGAGAGAAGCAAGGTGGAGATACGTAGGTGGTCTTGGTCGAGCGTCGTGTTTTGATAGTTCAATGTATTATGTTTTGCAACAATGGCCAGATGAGATTTTTTCAGCTTCCCGCTAGTCTTTTGTACCATCTACTGTGTTCCGTTTCAAGTTCTCAAACTGCGCCTACGCGATTGGTGCTGGTGACTTCAGCAAGACGAACGGTTTGTGCATAGGCTTGAACCGAGTTGAAGATGTCTCAAGTTCAGCTCGAGCGCACGCACGGGCCTAAGAAGTTGGCCTGGTTGTTGTGACCAGGATGCAGGATGACGTCGTTCGGCCTCCACCTTACGTTATTACGTTCGTCTCTTCGGTTTCTTACTAATAATTTCAGCCCAGCTGACCGGTTATAAGAAACCTTCCAGCTAAACACTGCCCGCCTTGCTTGTCACCTTACTCTTTCTTATCCAACTTTTCCACCAATAATACACAATGTCTGCTCCTCAAAAGAAGATTCTCGTCGTCCTTACTTCCGCCGACAAGCTGCCCAGTAAGTCTCTCCCGAGTCCATGCGTACTCCGTCAAGATAGTATCTGACGCTCAGACCCTTCCTGCAGACGGCAAGCCTACCGGATGGTACCTCCCCGAGCTCGCTCACCCCTACTACGAACTGAAAGACGACTTTGAGTTGACTCTCGTTTCACCCGCTGGTGGAGCCGCTCCGCTTGACCCTGTACGCTTCCTTTCCTTCCTTGACTCTGTTACCAAAACGGATCCTGACGAAGTGACCGCTTTACTGTCGCAGGCATCGGTCGAAGCCTTCAAGTCAGACGAACTCGCCACCAAGTTCCTCTCGGACTCTGATGCTCAAAAGCTCGTCAAGAACACCACCAAGCTCTCGTCTGTCGACCCGTCCAAATTTGATGCCATCTTCTACGTCGGAGGTCATGGACCTGTTGTCGATCTTGCTGTTGACCAGGACTCGATCAAGTTGATTGAAAACGTGAGTAGTCCCCCGCTTTACGTCCCTCTCCACCCTCATTCCTTGCTCTCAAACCTTCTTCACGAAGCAACGTTGACGATATCTCTCACAACCTACCGCGCGCAGTTCTACTCGTCCGGAAAGATCACCGCAGCAGTCTGTCACGCACCCGCCGTTTTCAAGAACACGACACACGATGGCAAGCCCCTCGTAGCAGGAAAGAAGTTTACTGGATTCTCCAATGCCGAGGAAGAAGCGTAAGTCGCACACCACAATCTGGACCCATCAGCCATACTGACCACATTCCTCTTTACCGTCAACTCTTTGCAGCGTCGGAATGACCAATGACGTTCCCTTCCTCCTCGAATCTGCCCTCAAGGACCTCGGCGGTCAGTACGAAAAGGCCCCGGAAGCATGGGCCCCCTGGGTCGTCGTCGACGGTAACTTGTACACTGGGCAGAACCCTGCGAGTGCGGGTCCGTTGGCGCAGAGGATCAAGAAGGATTTGTTGAAGTGAGCGGGCTAAAGATGTATGGTTGTCATATGGAATTGAAGTTTCAAATGGAGCAAAAAACTGTATCAATATCGACAGATGACACGTGAAGGGCCGAATTCTGGATTTCGGACGGCGGTACACTGGGTTGGTCATAATCCTGAAACCGTAGCATGTTTTTGAACGTGGAGCGATAAGGGCATATCGCATTGGTACTGAAATAGTAACACCATGAGACGATAATCAGAGCTATGGGTAGGGGAATGATTTATTATGCCTACTAGACGTAGACGGCCTGCACGTGCCGGCCAATAGTGGAGGTGGGTCGGGGCCCTTATTAGCTTGTCCAGTCATACGATTGAACACCACTATCACCCTTCTTCCGTATAGCCTTTAGCCTGCTATAGTGTGTTTGTCTTGATTCACCGTCGGACATGCAAGCAATGACCTCGGTCCATGCGTAAGGGCTTTTCCTCATTCCACGCTTCTGGGTCGACGTGCGACTTATCATTCCCGTTTATCCTTCGTAAAGAGCCTGCGCAAAATGCCGAAGCCAAAAGGCAAGTAAACCCTCGAAAGTTCAGTAGTTGGTGATACATCTTTGCAGACTCACCCTTTGTTTCGACACTCGGCTTTCGCTGTATACACTATACACCTCATGTACCACCCAAGCAGACGAAATGCGTCAAGTCTACCATGACAAGCGATCCGAGGTGTCTTCGCTGTCAAGCGGCAGGACTGGAGGTGTCTGAATGTTACGTAGAACGGGATCGCAGATCGATGCGGCACAAACGACCAAGGTGAGCGTCATCGCGCTGGTTCCAGGGACTGACAGACTGCTGACTGCTGACCCGCTCTGTCCTCTCCGCACACAGGTTCACGCGAGAAACTACAGGACGGCTACAAGAGCTAGAGAATGGAAACAGCGGATCCGTAGAGTTGTTCGAAAGCTTTGCTCTTCAGCTACGATCTTCCGTTCAGGGTCAAGGCGATCTGCTGGGCGGTGCAGAAGGTTCAGCCAATTGTGCAGTATCGGAACAAAGGCCTTCATCAACTAGACCGGACGACAATGATCTACCGGCTGCCGCCTCGTCAGCGTCTTATCCGTCCATTGCCAACCCATACATCACGCAGCCTGAAAGTATTAAAAACCGTATGCTACACTTACCGAGATATCCAGAGCATGATGAAGCTGGACTAGGCGAGCTGGTAGCCGGGGTTGGCGGAACAGCACGCACGGCCAGAACGTTATTGCTCCCCGATGGTGATGGTGTATACCCACATTCTCGCAACCTGTCGGGAGTTGCCGGGAATAGGTACAGTATGATGGAGAGAGACAAAGATATCGTGGAGCTCGGATTGGTCACGCTCGATTTTGCACAGATTTTGTTCGACAAGTAGGTAATGCTACAATAAACGAAAGATGAGGATGTCATGAGCTAAACATCCAACCATGCTGTACCTTAGATTTATGCGAATGTCCAATCCGTATCTGTTCACGATCGAGCCTGTCTTGCAGACATTTGGTGCGCACGCTCCTTGGACCTTCTTTGGGCAAGTACCGTCACTGATTTGACCAACCATCTTCGGCATTTTTCGTTCAGAGTCTATACGCCAAGCATCCAGTTTTCTCTTCTCTACGATTGTGGGGAAATCTCTTAGGGCTTTCGGCCAAAACTCTGAACTGGAAGCAACGTTACAGCAGTGTGAAGAGATCTGCGATGGGCTTTTGTTTGCCAGGCTGTTGCGAGGTGAAAAGTCTAGAGAAATAATTCAAGGGATAATGATCATGACAGAATACAAGAACGCGGATGATGAACGACATTATATGCTTCTTGGATTGGTGAGCGACTTCGTACTGCACCTTTTCCCTAAAGTCACATGCTGAATTCGTTGTCGTCTAGGCATGTCGTATGGCTATGGAACTCGGTCTTAGGAAATCATATCCGGCCTCCCATGACAGGAATGGACGGCACGATGTGCGATTGTGGTTGGCATTATTTCACGCAGAAAATCGGTAAGTAGGTCTGTTCGAGGTGGTGGGCTCTCGCAAAATAGAAGAGACGAGCTGAAAACGGTTGTCGGCGCAATGATTATCGCCATTATAGGTTTAACGGCTGCAATCGATCCGACAGACCAACTATCATGATGAAGGACGAAGTTGTGTGCAATGCGTTAGTTTTGTTTTAAGGCGTTTACTTTCCGGACGTTGTGTGCTGAAACATTGGCCGTTTCGTCGACAGGGACACATTCTATCTTTCCCACATCGCTGTCCGGTCCGACTGCAGGTTGACGTCGGGCATACTCTTGCGTCTCATCATTATGTCGTATACCGAGCGGATGGAATCCATAGGTATCACCAACAGACCGCACGGTGCAAGTCTATGTTATCTCGAGTTTGCCGGGGTTGTGGACGAGTGGTATTACACGTGGAGGCATAAAATCCTGGAGAGCAGTAAGTTCGGCCAGGCACAAATGCCCGGTGCACATTTTCAAGCTGATCGATGACCGTTGTAGGCGGATCCGGTGTAGAGCATTTGCAAATGGTTCGACATAGCAGCAAGCTGATGCTTTGCCATCGTTGGCTAAAGGTCGTCTTCGAGTCATTCCGTAATCTCCCTGATGATCCGGACAATAACGATGCTTGCGCCGAGCGGGAGAGGGCTTGCTCGGTGCTAGTCACAGAAGGCCTGGGTTTGTTGGATTATATGATGAAGATGGAGGTAGAGCAGCTTCAATTTGCGCCCGGTAGGTGTACCCCGGGCTCTTTGAGTATTATTCTACGTGGGCTTGACACGGCACGTTTCTTACAGATTGGGTCCATCTTCTGTTTAGCTTCGCGACGTTCTGCCTTGCCAAGGCAAGTAATATTTGCGTGATCGTGTCCCTAGTTTACATTCTGCTAAAGTTTGCAGCGCTTTTCAGATACTACAAGCAGGAACAGCAACCAAGGCCTTCCCAGCCATAGGTGTCAGACAGGTTATCATGTCGACCATGCACGCCGCGAATACAAAGCTCGATGACTGTCAGATGCGCGACTTTCACATCATTCATCTGCACAGTCGTTATCTAGAAAGTGTATGGCGAAACGGGAAACCCTCCAAGTCGAGAGACATCGTGCTGCCGAATGCATGGAACACCGTACACCTGCCAACAGACACCGGCTACCATCCGAACGATGATGCTAGTAGCTCGAGCCTTACACAGCCTGTGGCCGTTGACTGGGAAGATGCGCTGATGCAAGCGATCGGTCTAGGAGAGTCAGCCAATGCGGGACTGGACACGTTGTTCGGAGACTGGGACTTGGCCGTCTCGACCAACGCCACAGATTTACATTTAGCGTCTCCTAATCATCCTGTTCCATAACGCACTGACTTGACGTGTCAAATATAGGACTGTATGCATGTATGGATCATGTCCTTGTACAATGCCACCAGGTTCGTGATCTTCTCGGCGGTCTAAAAAATAGGTCTTTGACATCGGTGCTCCACAAATCTACAACTGACCCGCACATTGATCGTTCGCTGGATGGTCGAAATACAGTGCGAGGCGAATTACCCGGGAAGAACCGCTGAAACACAATTTATATGACTTCTCGATACGTATTATGTCGTTACGGTGTCGCTTGGTGGCAATCATCAAATAGAATTGGGGCCGTATCATAGGCTGCAATTCAGTCGGCTTTCAAACCGATACAGCTTTATTCATGGTTCGAACGAGAGGCATTCATACACGGTTACATCCTCTGTTTCTCAAACGATAGGCTATACAACGGACCGAGTGCGAGGCTTGAAGACCTCGCCAATAACGCAAGTTTCCAAGGTATAAGTTTCCTCAGACCAAAAAGTCCCCGTTGGTTTCCTTAACCAACTGGTCGTACTCAGTCTTCATCGAAACGTACCTGTAAAGGTTGGAAAGTCAGTCTTCATTGAGATCCCGAGCTTCGGTCGCTGATGGTGAACGTACAAAACATCTGGATCCTGCAAAGTCGCCGCCGTAAATGCAGCATCTTCATTGTCGATTATGTTCTTCTTCAAACCGGAAACGCCCGCACTTTCCACCAGGAGTTGACATCTGCACTGGTTTTCCAGAGCAGAGAGGTAGTACGCGGCCTCATCGACCGTAGAGCCCACTAAGAGCAAGAAGAGGAACGGTAAGCGGTCCATCTCACAAACCGCAATCTCAAATATTGCTCACAGGTGAGACTGCCGTGATTCTGAAGGAGACAAGTCTTTCGTCTTGGTCCCAATGCTTCGGCAATATTTCGTCCCTCTGATATAGCACAAGTTTGACATCGTTAGAAGTTATATTTTTGTAAAGTGAACAACGTTGACAGACCTTCTGCAGCCAGAACGATACCCCCAAAGTTTTCGTACACTGCCACGTTGTTGTAAAACATGCACGAGTCTTGCGAAAGCATATCGATCGAGGTTCCAAAGGCGGTCCAAGCCTTTGCATGGATTGAATGGCAGTGAGCCACGGATTCAATATCGTGACGAGCCTGATCATAGGACAAAGCGTTGCATCAGCTCGGCAATTGGACTTTGGTGAGAGCGGCGATTTACTTCGTGGACAGAGTGGTGAATCAAGAAGCCTGCCCGGTTGATAGCTAGTTGGGCTCCATGCTCGGTAATGTTTCCCTCAGGAGACACCAAGACAAGCGATGACTTTGTGATGCCGTTGAAATGCACACCGAGCGGGTTCCTTGATAAACACGTACAAGTAAGGCAGAACCCTTGACGTCCCAGAACTGACTTGCACACTCACATCCAGATGTGGTCTCGGAGAATCGGATCCCTCACGCTGATATGTCCAGCCAATCCCTCGGAGAATCCGTTCTTGCCCCAGAAGCGGAAAGCACCCGCCAAGTGTTCCTGGGCGTTAATGAATAGTTTGGACGATTGTTAACACCCTGTACGACCTGACAAATCACACAAGTACAAACCTTGACCCACTCCCGCTGCTCAAGCTTGTCCTCAAACTGTGGGATCCCTGGAAACTTAATTTGCCCGGCAGCATCTCCGGACCAGATACGGTCCAACGGCTTATCGGCAAGTTTGGAGACGTCCTGGTGTTGGTGAGGAGTCTGCTGCAAAGGCTTTGTAACCGTGTTTGCATGGGTTGTTTGCGAGGTCGAGTAAATAGCGGTAGGAGACATGTTGTGTTCGGATTGGACGAGATGATTGAACGTAGTAGAAGTCTCTGATGAAGGGTTTCAGGGGGAAGAGAGCCATTGTTTGTCGGTACGAATTTTCCATATGTACGCCGCAACGATTCAATAGCCTCCAGCTTCGGCGCTTCACGAGGTAGCGAATGCAGCTGCGAATACCCCATGACCGTGAATTCACGTTGGGAAACACCCATTTTGACGGTGAACAACTTACCAAACTTCCGTACCCCCGATGCATAAGCTCTTGCTTGTTTCTTGGAAGCTCTTCATGATTGTCGGATCATCCGTATCACCGCCGATCTCGAATTCACTTGTCACATCGCCGATAGCCTACGGCTGGCAGATTTCCGCGACTGAGTTCTACTGGAGACTCCGCATCTTACCCCACATCAGCTTCCGTACCGCCGAAGAAGATGTCATGTCGTTCGTTGTTCATCTATACCTTTACAGTCGTTGGCTCGACGCTACAGGCTATGGCAGTGCTCCTTTCTGAAGGAAACGATTCCTGTCTACTCGTTGACCTATATATCACGACGTGGCCGTTTCATAAGAGCGTTACTTTTTTCGTCTCGATGGACTGGCAATACATCCAACCCTTGCGACCCAACTCAATCGCTGCATGTCGACCGCCTACATGACTCCCAAGGATGCGTTGGATGACAGCAAGGCGCAAGTGTTGCATGTCGAGAAACACATAGCGCAAGCTCTACCCGCTTACATCCCGAACCTGGCTGCGGAGCGAAAGTTGATTCGGAAGGTGAGCTTTGACAGGAGCACTCTTTTACAACACGTGCCGATGGTTGACATTGCGAGCCTGATTTATGTTGTCGCAAGATTGATGTCCGACTACTTCCTACCCTGTGGGTCATGTGTAAGCCAAGAAAAGCTCTGAGGCACATCTGTGGGTCATTAACAAAGTTTGCTATTTCCACGTTGTGATCGCTCAGATGTATTCAACTTCATGGGTAAGGTGATCTCACAACTATGGTAAGGTGAGGTAATCGCTTACCAACGCTTACCAACTATACGGTTTACCAATTCTACGGTCGTCATATAGATCGGACGAATATTGGCGTAAGCTTCATTTCTCCACAACTTGCTCGGCAATGTCTGACATTACTACATCCGATTTAGAATGCCAAAGTCGGCGGAATGGAAAAGGATCTTCACCTATCATCCTCCGATTACTCCTTAGCATTGAGCATATTCTTCGTTGTTAGTTTGGCCCATACACACGAGTGTCGTTATCGGTGCTGATGACAGTATCTCTGTCCTTCGGCTACCTATAGGGGTATCTCCTCAATGAAATTCCTTCGAACATGTTGCTGGCACGCTCTCGTCCTTCAATTTTCTTACCAGGAATCATGATCGTTTGGGTATGTCGTTTGACCGTTACCCCTGTTTTTTCGGCAGGCTTGCTGAGTGACTGCGATCGTTTTTTGCAGGGTCTCCTGACGATCGCTGCCAAGGGGGTGCATAATCTGACAGGTTTGATCGTCTTAAGAGTACGTCATCTTGTGACACCATTCGCTTATATTTGTCAAAATATACTTATTGAAACCCCTGATAGTTCTTTCTTGGCTTTGTCGAAGGTAAGTGCATAGGCTGCTGCAACGCTGTATCCTATTTACATGTTCTGGTTATATATAGCCGGATTTTTCCCGGGTGTTATATTTCTCCTCTCATGCTTTTACAAGCCTTTCGAGCTGGCTAAAAGAATGGCTATATTCTGTGAGTGACTTGTTTATGTGACTCGGTAACCCAGAAATATCCAAACTAAATCGGGTTTTGCGATGGAACAGACTCTGCCTCGCTCATGTCAGGAGCATTCGGAGGACTCTTGGCAGGAGTCATTACGGAATACAGTGGGTTATAGTCATTCACCCTTAGTTGAGCTGGCCTTTGACTTTGACATCGGCTCACAGTGAACGGCGTAGCAGAAACTTCAGGATGGCAGTGGTGAGAAGACTCGTGGTTCTTGCAAGTTTCTCCTCTGAACATTCCTTGCCTCTGAGAGTAGGTTGTTCGTCATTGAGGGAATCGTTACCGTCATCGTTGGCATCGCGGCAATTTTCTTGCTACCTGGTGAGATGCGGGCACACGCTCGTCAGAATCACAAGCTGACCGACCTGTCCTACCAGATTATCCCCACAACACGCGCTGGTTATCTCCCGAGGAACGAATGATGGCACAGCAACGGCTTCATATATCTAACGGGCACGAGGATGAGCGGAGTGAATGGCAAAACTTGAAAAAGGCATGCTCGAATGTCAAGGCTTGGGCCTTTGTGTTTGGGTACATGGCGTAAGTGATGATCTCCGCTTGCGCCATCCATGATCATGCTCCTCTGATACCTATCTCAAAAACAGCATTGTGTGCACGGCTACGATCAGCTACTTTTTTCCAACTTGTGAGTCCACGTCGCTTGCGAAGGCGGCAGCAAACGGAGACACACCAACGAATGCATTCTATGCACAGTGATGAAAGTTCTCGGGTACAACAGCCGCAACGCTCAATGTCCGTACCTGCCCACGAGTCTAATCTGTCAAGACTAGGTCTAATATGAGCAGAGTCAACAGTCATGACGGTGCCCATCTATACAGTTGGACTAGTGATCAGTAATTTGGTGTGTTACTCTTCCGATAGAATGCAAGAAAAGGTGTGTCTGTTTGCAGTGCGCTTGCATCATTGAGACACGTCTGACATATATTACATCTTTTCCCTAGATGTGGCACATCTGTATTTCCACCGCTCTTTCGGCGGCTTCTTTCATCGTCTGTCTAGTTGTCAAGCAAGCAAGTAAGTACGCGGGCATACTGTCGCATACTGGCTTGAAGAACTTGACGTCCGAACTCACCCTGCTATCATAGCCGTGCGATACGTGTTTATCTGTTTCGGTGGCTCCTTCTTATGGGCAGCGCAGCCCTTGTATTTGTCGCTCCTCGCGCCTTACTTTCCTAATCGACACGAGAGAGCCGTGGTGATTGCCCTCGGTGAGTGATATTCGTGGCAGTGCATCATAGTTCTATACTGATAGATTCTGAAACGGATGGAAGTCAACGGCATTGGAAATCTTGCTTCCGTCTATGGGTAAGCGTCTTTCCCTGTCTGCTGCCGAACTTTTGTTCATCAGCGCTTTTACCCTTACATAGCGCACAGATCTGGCCAACAAAGGACGCACCGCAATACCGCATCGGATTTGGCGTTGTGACAGCCATGATCAGTCTGGGTGGGATCACCACTGCCGCCATAGTCGCGATTTGGGGGAAACCCTATAATTCTGTGAATACGGCACTCTCCGCTGGACCTGAAGAACCCGAGATCGATTATTCGGAGCGGCAGGACAAGATGGCCTAGTAGACGATTGTGAAAGTCTGCTAGCTTCAGAAAACGATCAGAGCAGCAGCCGTTGCATGCGATTCATGGTGCAAGCCAATCTGTCCGGATATCATGAGGATGTTGCAGACATGTTGTAATACGTGAACCGAGTAAATTCCAGGTCTTTCTCACCTTGTTGTACCGTCAATATTGCCTATTTTGTTGCAATTCTGCTACCTCGTGCTCTACTACTTCTTTCCAGACCTTCACCATTCTCCAACATCGACGAACAGCTCGACTTGGAGACGCCGCGACTGCCAATGTCAATCTTCCACCAGCTAGAGGCGTGCTTTCCGGTACTCTATAGAGGGCGGGCTATATTCCCAACAAATAGGACGACGAGGAAATCAGAGTGCATCATCGAGGGCAATGACAACAACTCCACCAACAGCCACATCTTCTTCAATCAGACCACCTGACTAGGCCGAGCTCTATCCATGCGTGTATAGCCCTTTGCTCAGATGGAGAGGGGGCAGTGGCAGGTCTCTCCGCCACCGCAAGAAGCAAGTTGAAAAGGAACGCATACAAATTCAGAAACGGATAATACAACGTTTGCACCCACAACCTCTTCTTTGACAGCAATCTATCCTTTTTATCTGGATCTAACCCGCCCTTGACGATCTATCACCCACGACCATGACAAGATCTATCCACTTGCGCTCCAACCCCGCTAGCCTACCGAGTCGCCTCGACCCTCGCCCTCAACCTCGCTTCCAACCTTCTAATCATCTCACCCTGCTCCACCTCTCCTCCCTGCGCACCATTCTCTTTCCCTGCCTCTGCAGAAACCCCGCCATAAACCCCTCCACTAGCAGTCATCGGCCTCCGCTCAGGCAACGCCAGATCCTCATAATACACTGCTTTCCGCGTATGACCGAGCCGCCACAGCTTGACGAGGTTGATGATTTCCGCGAGCTCGGGGGATGAGGCGATTCGTGGGTGGGACCGGAGGTTGGCGGTGCGGATGGCGGTGAGGAACGTTGTTTGCGCGTGTGGGAGGTAGTGGGTGGAGTAGGGGATCGGGGTTATGGTTGTTGGTTGCGGAGGCGGTGGCGGTGGCGCGGGTTGCGACACTTTTGCAGGCGTCCTCCACCACCCTGTTATCCAGCTCCACCACGAATCACTCGTCCGCGTCGTCGGTATCTCCTCCTGGGCCTTCGCCTCCTCCGCCTTGGGCGGAACGACGACGGACCCGCCCACCCCGATCCCCAAAAACGCATCCACTGCACGAATCAACAACGAATGATCGCCACTAACCCCATCGTACCCGTCGACCCCCCACCCATGGAACCCCTGCGCATGGGACATCCAGACATCTTTGGCGAGTTTTCGCTCGTGCACCGTTTCCGCAAACTTTTTGAACGATGCGCGGAGTGCGGTGAGCGCTTGGTGGAGGAGTGGACGTGGGTCGTCGTCGTCGTCGTTCGCGAGCTGGGTGGGGAGTTGGGAGATGGCGGTGTAGAATGGGAACGCCAAGCTCTCCATCTCGTAGAATATCTCGGCGTTGAGGCGTTCTGCGGTAGCGGCTGTGGGGTAGACGTCTTCCAGGTGTCGGAGGTTGCTGTATATCAGTCCCTGGGTTGGATGGACGTTGAGTAGGGTCATTGTATACAGGCCTGTTACCACGAAACGCAGAACGCGCACGGACGTCAGCGCTGGTCAGAAACGGTCAGTCAGAGAGGAAGCAGACAAAGGAACACGTACATCCACCCGTCGTCTCGATCCCTAAAACATCATGCAACACCTTCATCGGGACCTTGACCTCCTCCGGTAGACGAGGAAGCACCGTCTCATCCTGCGCGACACGAACGACGGGGATCGTGCCCCACCGATACAGATGCGCCAAGTAGGCGAGGCATGCGAGGAACCCACCACGAGTGCCGGAATCGAGGTCGTTGTCGTCGAGTGCGAGGAGGACGGAGGGAAGGTCCACGGCTACGCGGAGCTGGGTGGTGAGCCATTCCCTGCTCTCGTTGATCCGACGACGCAAGTCCTCGTCTGTCCGCTGCGGATGAAGCGCGGAAGCGTCAACGAAATGCGGTGGTGAGAGGAGCGCGATGGTATGGTACGGCTGTAAGACGGTTGGCCAGTCTGATGCTGGTGTGGGTGTCGGGGGCCATGTATTGCCGCCTGATTCGGCGAGGAGGGTGGACAGGTGTGTTCGGAGTGTAGGCGGTGCTGCGGTGTGTTTATCTGGCATCATGGTATCCGGAACGTGACAGTTTGTCATCCCTCCTGCTATGTCGTCTGCGGATACAGAGTCTGGATTGAAGCGAGATATCCACATGGTGTTGATGTTGATGTGGTATGCTGAAATGGAGAAAGGGGAATATCCAAGGATAGGACAAGTTGTTGTATATATTCTCCCTTCCCTCCCTCCCTCCCTCCCTTCCTAGGTTTATTGTTCTCTGTTCGGGCTGACGCCTCTTGTTTCGGAATTGACGGGCGGCATAAGGGGTAAGCGGGCGTGTCGGAGTTGAACCGGGGGCACCTAGTGGGCCATTGAATACGACTACGAGATACTGTCCAACTAGACAAAGTTAGTCGACTCGGGTTAGGCAGCTTACTATTCAGATGTAGGTTAAAGACGACTGCTCCTCCGAGATTCAAGCAGCGATGGACAAACCCACTGGCCACCTTTTCACGCAGCCTGGAATGAATTGGATATCGCGTCGTTATCAGCCACCTTGATACACACGCACACACCGTAAACGCGCAGAAGGACCTCCCCGCCTCGCCGTATCTTCCATCCATGTGCCTTTCCCTGCACCGGACAGCCGTCGGGCAGATGGTAGACATCTCCCGCCCGGTAATCACAGCAGTGCGAATGTCGATGAAATGATTGTTGACGATGGAAAGATGTGCGGCGTGTACCAATGGAGTACCAGGAGGGAGCCGGTAGACGACGAGGGACCAGGCAAGTCGTTCCAACTCTCGAGATACGCCGCGAGAGATGGACAAGGATACGCATGATACCGCGCTCCACTACAACAGCTACTACTACCCGGCGAGAGACCACCAGCCGCTTCACGCCTGTCCCGATCGGATCCCTCCCGACATCGTTCTCGACTGCTCGGGATCATACTCTGTTGAACCAGTACCATCGATCATCACCAAAGGTCGTGCGAACCCGACTGGAGAACAATCTCCAGCTATGTGGCAGGATGTGGCGCGCCGAAAGAATCTGAAAAGGAGATGCAAGACTGGTGGAAGGCAGCATCTCAAACTGCTTGGTTTCACGCATCTTGAAACGGGGTCTGGCGGATGGTATACAGGTCGAGGACAGCCCGCACGTTCCTCGCGCGAACCACGCTCCGGGAGGGTCACCAAGCCGATCTCCCATGATCGCCCATATCGCCAATGAGACGAGCGGGCGATGATTACCAACCACCGCGCTCCACCGATCAGGAAAACGACACCCAATCCGTGCCCCCCGCGACTACAATCTCGCGTGGGAGAAACCGTGCGCTCGCAAGACCAAAACTCTTCAGATCCAGGAGATGAAGAGGATGACGGAGAAGAGCCCCAGGGACAGAGAACTACCATGTCTCATCTTTGCCAGGAGAGCATTGGACGAATACCCCCCGGATTCCAGTCGCGTCCAAGAGCCGTGCGTCGGATTTCGTCCCGCGACCGTATGTCAGCACCACCGGGCCGGCCAACACCATATCCCATGCGTTTGCAGTTTGTGGATATGCCTTGGCTCGCATGTGTTGAGGATCTATGATCTGCTGGCTCTCGGGGATGCACAGCCGGTTATTACGTTCGATCCGAGATCCATGGGTTTGGAAACCCAAGGGAAGCGCTATCAAAGTCACAGCGTTTTTCTTTCCGACCCTCGTCTCCCGGTATCGAGGAAGGCGGCCGATATGTGTGGTGCGGTATGCATCTGGGCCATCTGATAGAAGTTGATACAATCACTGGCAAAGCGACACAAGTCAGGGCTGCCACATCGGCAGGGGCCATCACCCATGTTTTTTCCGGTACAAAGAACATATGCTCAGTTTTGGACGAGAATGGTAAAATGCCAAGTCCTTTGGTCCCATTCGGAAAGTCAGGGAAAGAGGATGGCTTGACCATGTTGTCCACCTGTACGCACGATTCGAAGTGCAGAAAGACAAAGCTTTGCTAGGATGCTTGGGAATCAGGTTTGGACTGCATCGGGACCGGCAACTCGATCTACCCCACGGATCCAAGTCTCCGTGGACCCACAATACGCGTTTATGATCCGTTAGGCGATAACAATGACAGGCAACGGAGAACGGAATGACGTATGTCAACGAATGGACAGGAGCGGTTACAGCGGCAGCAGCGGTACTGACATCCACATCCATCACTGGTTTACCCTTGCGCATGAGGGTGGCTATGTCTCTATCTTTCGATCGCGATTCTTTGGCTTGTCTCTCCGTACTCAAAAATCTCCTCGAGTGATGGTCTGGCTCTGGAGGGTGTCGGCGATCGTCTATGGGCAGGATATCGAACTGGTATGATTCATGTATATGACGTATCAACCAAGCCGTGGACAGCAACCAATATCTGGATGGCTCATCCGTGAGTATTGTTGGTGTATCTTGCCTGTCAAGTATTCTTGCTTACCCTTTGTACAAAGCGAGCATCCATTACTTTGTATTCATGTCGACAAATCTTCAGTGGAACAAGTGCGTTGTTAACCAATTTATCAGTCAATTGGATACATTAATCTGTTATATGCGCCACAGACCGGTCGATTTGCGGTATGGACCTGGGCAAGGGATAAGCTTCATGCTTGGGATGGCCTGCTCAGTGCTGATTGGATCGGTAGGTCAGTCGCTTGATTCGTCTTATACGATGGCTGATGCTCTATGATCTTCCCTTAGAAACCCGGCTTGAAGACCGAGCAGGGGATTATTCTAGCCAGAGGCCATTGAATGACCTTACAACGAACGGAACGGATGGGCGCCCGCGTTGGATCTTTCTTCTGCCATTTTTTCCACATTTTTGTCCTCACCGCCGTTCCGGCCTCCCATACATCATCCGTACCAACGACCCCGGAGAGGACCGCCATTCTGCCTACCTACCTAGCCTGACATTCCCGTCCGTTCTACAAGTGAAAATGCGCAAACTCGTCATCCTGGCAAAGGCGGTGCGTTGTATGAACCTTTGGTGCCGACAACGATGGCGACGAGGGTAAAGCGTATCATTCGATCAAGAGAGAACGGGGGAATGAGGAGGCGCACGTCCGGCATTTCACGGGATATGGGATACAAGGCTGCAAGCTCCCGGTCTGTATCAAACTGCGTTGCATCAAATGTCATAATAGCTATCAATAAATGCCGAAGTGGAAAGTCATACTGTGCTATATACGTTGTAATACGTGAGCTCAGGCGCTTGTGTGATACATAAGAATGAAACCGTCGGTGCTATGTAACCGATCACACATAGTAGGTGAGATACCGATGGGTGGTGATTCCAATATCGAGTACTGGTTCGAGTTCCTTCGCGACCAAGTCGGGATTGGCGATTGAAGAGGAATGCCATGGTAAGGTACAGAAAGTAAGATCGGTCTAGGTCGACAAGCAGGAATTTACATAGGAAAGTGTCTGGTGATGTAGTGGTTCGGATCGAGAGAACGTTCAAGGGGCAATCGATGTTATCGAGCTGGGAGTCGACCTTCTTTCTGTTTGCTGTTTCATCAACCCTTCCGAGTTCTGACACGCGACTGTTTGTCCAAGGTTTGAGAATGTGGATTATTGTTCTGCGAGTGGCTAATCGTTCCCGTAGATCTCAGAATTCATCGTATACCATGTTCCCCCTGTCAATGTACCAGAACTCGGCATTCGGCGCGTTCGAGCAAGGGTAATTCCAAGGGGGTTCCAGGAAATCGCCATCCTGCCATATCAGGTCTCCCTCGTCGTCACCAGCACCCCAACCTTCAAATAGCTGACAATAAAACCCCTCCTCCTGGTTGACTTCGCCCAAATGATGACCCACTTGTTCAAGTGATTGTCCGACCTCGAGGATTCCCTGCAAAACTCCGAATCTGGGTTCATCCACCGACCAGTACTGTATTGGCAGAGAAATACGAGCATACACCCTCACCGTAGGGGTAGGCGCCAGTCCGTCGCGTTCCACGTGCAGCCAGTGTCGTTCGTATATCGCCGCCAGAGTTTTCATGTATCGCTCCATATCGCTGTAGCGAGCCATTTCAATGTCCTCGAGATAAATTTGCATTGCGAGGAGTGATGGAATGTGCTCGACGTGCTCCGCGTACTGTTTGTGTGCGTCAAAGTATATATTAGCTGGCGCTGGTGGTTTTAACATGCCATAGTTCGCTTACCAAACGAACAAGGGATTCAAACACCGATCGATAGCACGTCACTGTCAAGCCCCTCTTCATCGAAAATCCAAGGAACGGCCGCCTACGGTCCGGACGTGTAGAATAGGTCATGATTTCGAAAACAAGCTGGATCGTCGCATCTATATGGTCGTTTGGTTCTTCGCTATCCATCGTGAGCCTGAATGCTTCCGTCGGTATGTCTCCTCGGCCCTGACGTTCCCAATTCTGTTCAAAGTGTGTGCAGTTTTGGAACGTCGATGCAACAAGGTACCCACCCTCCCTGAATTCCAGTTCATCTAGGTTATCTAGAATGTTAAACGCACAGACGTATTTCTCGTAACACGGGTCCTGCGCTGAAGAGATACGACAGTCAACATCGTACAAGTGGTGAATATCGTCAAGCGACAAGGGTCGGAATACCTCGATACGCGATATGAGGCTGTTGTTTGATTCTAGGACTGCTCCTGCGAGACTCACGCGATGCCGGTTACTTCGCAAAAGTGCTTCTGTAACATTCACCGTACGCATTGCGACAAGCCGTGGAAAAAGGACATTAACGTTTGAATCTTGCATGTCTAGGCCATGGTGATGCCGATAGGATTTTTCTATCACATGCAGAGTGGCGAGAGAAGTTTCGTATAGGCAGAGATACCTGTATAGAAAGCAAGTCAGACATTCATTGCTTACGTTCGTGCTTCAATGACAACTCACTCTGTGTAAGCCCAGCCCGCTGGCAAAGACATCAAACTGACGTAAAATCTGAATTCGAGCAACGGAATATACATCGTGTGATATAAAGCCGGCAGCGTTCCTTGATGTACGAGATGCGAGGTTCTGTTCAGTGCAGCGAGCGTTTTGAGTCTCCGATCCCCGGCCAGGCTTTCCGCTATTAGTACAATCACGTCGAGTGGCAGCCGCATTTCGTCCTACAAAGCAAGATGTAAGGTGAGCCGGATGAATGCGATGGCAAGAAGGGGAGACAAGGTCATTCTTACCTGATTTTCGAGAGCCATATCTTCTGGAGTGTTCATAGCCGGACCAGGCATTTCTTCATCTCGATCTCGTGCTGATGTTGACGACATGATGGCCTTGTAGGTCTCGCTGGATTGGCGACGTCGGAGAGTGATGATAGAAGCTCGAATACGAAGTATCGAGGAGACACCACTCAGTCGAGTTATATATCGCAAGGCATCGACCTGGACGAACTGACTCCAACGATGCTGTAAGCAGCACACACTGACTGAAGTCAAGAAGCTCTACTTACTACTTGGAAGCAGGCCCAAGTTGGCAGCTGGGTTAGCTAATCAGCTTCCGCCCGTACACTATAATTAGGCTGATTCACCCAAATACTATAATACTAAGTGAGAGTATATCTTTACTTAGAGTACTCAGCTTTCGAAAACATGGCATCGACGTCATTGCTGCCTATGCACGCTGCAGCTACACCTAACGCTGCCGCTACCGCTACCGCTACCCACGAGGCTCAAACGTCTACTTGGAGCTCATCCGCGACCAGAGTTACCACCATGTCGACTTCCAATCAAATGCCGAAGGACGTCAAATTGTGAAAGATCGCAACTCTTACGGATTTGGCTGTATTCGATAGCCGTACCGGCATCATCAACCTTATTGCTACGCACTCGCGGTAGCGGAAGACCTGTGTATTCGCTGCACGTCATTCTTGTGATTACTGGAGTGCTTTTGGAAGAACAGTAGCAGGAGGAGATATTACGACACATTATGTTATGACGATGGAAGGAACTTGGTGGTGCCCTGTGAGTAATGATGTCAACGCTCAGGTCAGGTAAGCCATGTGCGCGGTCGTGATGAGTCGAATCCTAATCATAGAGTAAAGTCGTCGATCCGCTCGGTATACATCGACCGCACGTTTCACCTGTAATCGCCAACGTTATTTCCTCTGCGGCAAGACGGCAAGACTGGCCTCAACTCGACTCTTGGCGAGATGCACATGTAAGTGAAGCCGACCGGATACAGAGAAGGTCAAGGAGAAGTGTCCATAACTGGCGACATGTGGCATGGTGAACAACATGAGACGGAGAGGCGTAGAAGGGGTTGAAATGCGTGAAGGTATAGAAGACGACATGTCGGCCAGCCAAAAAAAACGGATCCAAGACGAAGCGCCTAACGAATGTGAACCTTCCATCTTCGGCTGTCTGTCGACCTACGTCGTTGTTTTTCTGGCAAGGCAATGTCGGCAGATACTTGAACGCCAAACCGGACGGTATCGGCAGTGGTTCTAAATGTGACAGAGGATGAAGTGCCAGAGGACACGGACAGAATAGCAAGGAAAGCAAGGGTGAGTTTAGGGGTCGGATTTACGAGGAACAGTGCCGTCGGACGGGAATCATCGTGGACGGTTTATCGACTGTTTGTCCCGCCTTCAGACGCGCAGCATAAAGGTGGCACAGTAGCTGGAATAATTCGCTAGATGGTAATGGCAAGTCCTGCCAACCAGGAGCAATAGAAACGAAAGGCTCGCAAGTACATTACGATGGAATATCTAAGTGTTACAACTGATTATGCTGATGATCAAGGTGCGTTTGCTGAGTTATTGGAGTATCGTTCGAGTTTTTATACTTTCAAGCCGGCAACGACAGCATGCGATGTGGGGAAGGATGCATGACGAGATATTCGGAAAGACAAGATCGAATAGTTTGACGCAGGTTACAGAGTGCGTAGACACTCCAAGGTGGTGTAGATGCGGACATTCCTGTCATAGCGAGTATCCTGGACTGCAGAGATGAGAAGAATCATGATCTTTCTTGACAAGATGTTGGTAAGCAAGGAGACTTGAAACGATAAATGAAAATGCAGACCAGGTCATACGTAATCGTTCGCCTTCCTCTTCTAGCTAGCTTCGCCCCTCGTCACATGCGCCTTGATGTATCGCATTATCAGCATCATAAATCGTATACACGTCCCGTGTGTGGCTTGTGGTCACTAAACGCTTCCAGACGACAACCCATCGAGTATATATATTCCTTCAACAGAGGATTTTTATAGCCATGATATGTTGCGACCTCCGTCTTCAGTGGATCATCATCGACGGGCGCAAAAGGATGGACAGCGCACGAGGCGGTACTTGAGCCAGGACATTGTATTCGTGGTCGCGATGGTGTGTTCAGAATCGAAGTCGGCCGAAAAGACTAGCTGGAGAAGAGTTTTTCCCTTTCGCCCAAGGGGGGAGGCAGCGTCGTCCCTTGCGAGTTTATCGTTTTTGCGACAGTTGTCGCAATCTGTCGAGTTGGTGTTGGACGACGAAGGAGCTGATTGATGCTCTGAAGCAACCAGATGACTTTCACTCGCACAACAGTAGTACAAAGACAGCTCTGTTCCGGGAGTAAAAGAAGCGCCGAATTGGATGAACGATCGTCGTGGAAGGCAGACAGGGAACATGACCTAATAACTACCCAAAAAAAGGTCCCGCTGTATATCCATGGAGCTCCAATTAGCGCTCTTGTTATAGCGGCTGCTGTTGTAACGTGTGGCCTATTCGAGCCTTCTCTCTGTCAGGAGCGGCAGTCGTCCCACTTAATGTAATTTAGCAGAGCATACTATTCGTTCGCCTTCTGCCGTGGTCTTTCGTTACAAAAGGTATCGCTCGTTCGAAATGTCACTCAGCCTCGGACATCTCATGCCTCTATTCAAGCCACCATGTCGGTTCCTATGCCAAATTGGCACCAGTCCGAGATTTCAGCAGCAGGCGGCGATGCTATCAACTCTACCTCGGCATTTGACCATGCCACACACCTCGAAGCACAGGCGTATCTCGCGAACAGATGGTTGTTTATCGCCATGATGATCGTCCTCGGATGGTGCATCTTTGCTCAGCTCCCGCATACGATTATTCGAATGCGATGGGCCCGGAGTATATGGAACGGATTCAGGCTGCGGCCACCTGGACCCTCCGAGACCCTGCAGAACAAGAAGGCGGACGCCGATTCTTTGGCAATTGCAGTCACGCTCGATAAAGCGCCTTTGCAAGCCAGACCACCAAGACGACTCAAACATCTTCATCTGTCTCTGCCGATCTACACCATCCCCTTCCTCGACCTTCCGCTTCCGCAATTCCTCGTAGTGGTCTTCTCCCTGGCACTCGGCTTGGGCGTAGCAGGATGGTGTCAAGCTGCATTTCTTACCCATGCCAGTCGCTCAACGCTGGTCATTATGGCGATCATGAGCCTCACCGCTGGATTTGGTGTCAAGGCATTCGGCGTCGGAACATGGTTGCAAGTAGGGTACACCGCTGTCAATTTTCTACACCGATGGTTGGGGCGTTTGGTGCTCTTGCTGGCGACATTACATGTGGTAGCTTACTTGGTGGTATTCTACAGAGCGGGAGGTGAGTCTATTCATGGGTATACACCTTGACAGCGCTAATCGACGCATTTAATTTTCAGTCGCAAGGGAACAAATGGCACTCCCTGCCAATTACCTTGGAGCCGTCGCTTATGGCGGTCTTCTTCTGACGGGACTGGCCTCTATTCGCCCGATTCGCAGAAGATGGTGGTGGGTGTTCAAATTTGGTCATCATGTACGTGGGCGTCAGTTCAGCAGTCGCTGAGAACCGAATAGCTGATCTTGCTGTATCCGTTAGTTCGGCCTGTTACTCGTCCTCGCTGGCGTGAGTTGTTCAATATCTGAGAGATCGGGGGAGTGAAATCGCGCTGATCCCAGGTACCAGTTGAATTACCACTCGGGTGACATTATCCCTTATTTAATCGCCATTTGGGGTTTGATACTCATCAATATCATCTTCCGCTCGGTAACTACGCGCTATACCGTTGCGACTCTTCAAGCCCTACCGGGAGCGGAGTCGACACTAATTACCTTTCCAGCCTTGACGAGAGGCTTTGTTCCAGGACAGCACGTCAGGATCAGGATGTGGTCATTGCTCACCACTCGGAACGGCGGAATGAAGTGGAGGGACGCCATGGAATCTCACCCATTTACCATCTCTACTCCGTCAGAGGTCGGAGGAGGGTTGACGTTGGTAGTGAGAAGAACGGGAGACTGGACGCGGGCGGTTTACGATTTGGCGATGAGGAAGCATGGTGGTGTCCAAGTACGGTGTTCTATCGAGGGACCTTATGGTACGTTGATTGTCTTTTACTTGATCCGGAACAGCGCAGCTGATCTTAGATGCGCAGGCGGACCTATCAATTTCATGTTTCCCGCTTTCGCCTCTGTGATGGTGGTAGTCGGCGGATCAGGCAGTGAGTCGGCTCGACGTTTCTTGCCAGAGCGTCACATTGATGGACTGCTCTTCTTGCTAGTTTCATTCGGTCTCGGTGTGATTCACGGACTGCTGAACGATATCAGACAGGGAAAGGCGGCGTGCACGAAGATTTGTCTCGTCTGGACCGTCCGTGACAGAGGTAAGCCACCCAGCAAAACGTAGACAGCTCTGTGCATTTCTATATTGACTTGACTGCTGTACAGGATACATCGAGGCGCTCGAGCCGCAGCTTCGTGGATTGGTCGATCTCGCCACTTCTCTGGAGGCTTCCCCCGGGTTCGACATCCACCTCTCCCTTATACTCTGCTGCACCAGCAAATCGAAAGACACCGGTGTAGGAGGAGAAGAACAAAAAGACGTCATTCCGGAATCTTTTGCCGTCAACAGTATTGAGAGTCCGAATGTATCGCTCAAGATCCTCGATTCCCGGCCGGATTTACGGGAAATCCTTGAAGACGTCGTTAAAGGTACGCTGAAGGGGGGAGTGGGGGTTGGTGTCTGTGGGCCAAGTGCTTTGGTTCAATCTGTAGAGAAGCTCGTTAGGACACTACCGAGGGAAGAGAAGATGAGGGTCGATGGAGTCGAGATTTACGCCGAAGCTTTTTCTCTGTAATCCAATCTGATGATATGCAAGCCATGAGAAGCCGCAGTGATACTTCCTTTCCCCTTGGGTTCCACCAGCCGTATGTCGAAACGAGCTCAGTGAGATACGGGGTGTCTAGTAGTAGTCAGACTTCGGACCAGTGCTCGTAATGCAAGAAGAGTACATATAATCCGCGTCGTCCGGTCCGAAGTGGAGGTGACGACACTGACGAGCTGGTGAGAAGAGTTCTTGATTGACAAGCTATCTCTTTTTCATATGACTATTCAGTCGTCGATAATAGAGGGAAAAGAGCCATCGCTCGAAACCTTCACTTTGGAACAACGTATATCGCAAGATTCTGCGATTGTCTTACCGCTCCCCCCGAACTTTGCCCTTGCTCATCTTCGTTGAGCGATGTGAACGATCGATCCGCTGCGAGGCGTTGCTTGTCGCGACCACGATAGATAGGCAACAAACGACGTTCAGGTTGCAAATCCAACGGAAACGCAGAGTCATCGTGCCGTCATCTAGAGGTACGTGTGGAAACCAGGAGGACTTTCCGATAAAGACAGTACGGGTGCGGATGGACACACATTGCCGTAAAGCAAGCTGATGATAACGTTGTTATTTTTTTTATCTGCTGAAGTGCGAAGCTGCAGGAAAATGTGCCGGAGTATAGGAGGGGGCAGGTAATAAGTGAGTCAAGAATGCAATGAAGCACGGTTAAAATCTACATGGTATTATCCTACCAGAATATCAGGTCTAGCAGCTGGTCTAGCATTCTCACAAAATGCGCTGGCATTGCAAATGTCTTTTCGGCGGCGCTCCGCTCACGTTCTTGATCCTCCTCAACCAGTGCCAGTACACCATCGTGTTGCAAATGACGTTTTTTTGGACCGCTAACTACTGCTGTTGATAGAGCGTTTACTGGGAGATGCAGGCAATGAAAATTCCGTTCAGCGGTGAAGGAGGATATGTTTGGAGGGTACAGCTAATTAATGAGGGTACGTCCAGGTAGGTAAGCGCGCTAGCGGATAGATCTATGTCGACGGAGTTCCGTATTTCTGTGCATAGGTTTCAAAGGCGAACATTGTTTCCGGATTGTCAGCTGGTCTGTCAGATATCCTCGTACTGAACGGAACGGCCGTTCGTCAATCCCGAGCACAAGTCTGAACTGCTCGACCCCTTGTCGCACTATATAAAATACATTGCCTGATCACCTGAAGTTGTTCCTTTCGAGCGCCGCCACTTATCATCCGCTTCAGCCAGACACGCCCGTAAACTTTTTTTTATATTGCTTGCCGTATTACCACTCCAACATGTCTACCGAAAAGATCACTGTTCTTCTCAACTGGTATATGTCACTCTACGAAACCACATTTGAGGCCAATTACTGATTCGTATTCTTCCGCTTTTCAGGCACGCCACTGCCTACCACGCTCCTATCTTCTTGGCCAAGGCTCTGGGTTACTTCGAAGAAGAAGGTATCAAAGTTGCCATCCTCGAGCCCAACGTAGGTTACCGCTCCCTCCTCTTATGCCCTATCAGGCATGCTAAAACCCGACCGGGCTTCCGCAGGACCCCTCTGACGTGACAGAGTTGATTGGAAGCGGGTACGGTCAATTGGGTGCCAAAGCCATGATTCACACCATCGCTGGTAAAGCCCGAGGGTTCCCTATCAAAAGTATTGGTACTCTTATGGATGAGCCATTTACCGGTGCATTGTACCTCAAGGTATGTGGGTCTGATTACGCGTCATTACACCGCAACCGCACGCTGACATGTACCGATGGCTGTTCCGTACTTTAGGGCTCCGGGATCTCGCAAGACTTTACATCACTCAAGGGCAAACGGATCGGATACGTCGGGGAATTTGGCAAGATCCAAATCGACGAATTGACCAAGTATTACGGTATGAAACCCGAAGACTATACCTCCATTCGATGCGGGATGAACATTTCAAAGGCTCTTATCGAAGGCAAGATTGACGCTGGTATCGGATTAGAAAACAGTTGGCGATTTTCCATTTGCCTTCGTGCGAGCAATCACTTATGCACCTTGTGTAGTTCAACAGGTCGAGGTACGGTCGTGATATCTCCTCTTCTTGCCTTAACCAGCTCCCTCTCGCACGAAAGACGTAGCGTTTGTGGGTTTCATCGAGTCGAGTTTTGCAACTCGATCTTCAACATGACCGGTACGCAGGTTTGCCGCGTTGCAACAAGCGGGGGTCAAAGATCACATAGCAGCGAGTGCCCTGACCTGTCCCGCCGTTCGTTGAGACTGTACTCATACAGTCGCTTCAGACGCGTGGGAAAGGTCTTGCGCTGAGATTATATCGCTTGAACCTGGTCACGGTCATTCGTGCGGAGGAATGCTATCGTATCTCAGGACTTCCTAGGTAAGAGTTTTTGGACTGAACTGGACTTTCATCACGTTATGCTCGTATTAGCTTGAAGAATGGTGCAAGGCCAACGATCGTCCTACCAGCGATGTCGGCATGATGAGGATCGACGAATTAGCCGAACTAGGTTGCTGTTGCTTCTGTTCCATCCTCTTGATCGGTAAGTCGTCGTTCGCCTCTCGAGATCCAAAAGTGTAGGTAAAGAGCCGAACTGATCAGCCGCCTTTTCTCCTATACAGGAAACGAGGGTAAGTGTATCGCTCAAGGACCGTTGCGATTGTGCTGACTGATGCCAAACTCCCAGATTGGATCGACGCTCACCCAAAGGAAACCGCTGCTTTCATGAAAGCAGTCAAGCGAGGGACCGACTACATGTTTGCCGATCCCGTCGTTGCCTGGGCCAAGTACTGTGAATTCAAGGCAAGCATCATGAGTCTAGAAAAAAAGTGCAAATTGTTGCTGACCAAAACGGGTGTTCCGTTGTTCACTGCTAGCCTGCGATGAATACGCGACTAAACGCATTGCAGTTCGATCGAAGCTTCAACTACATGTCCAAAGACTTAGCCAATGTCATGCGGGACTGGAAGAAGGTAGTGTCAGCCTGCCTTACTTCCTGCCCTGTTACGCGACTCACATGGTTGTTTGGCGAAGGTTACCAATTACTGCAAGCGGTTGGGCATTGTCGATGACAACTTCCAGATGAACATGACCAACGAGTTCCTCAAATGGCAACTTGAGGACCAAGACACCATCGACGGACAACTTAAGCAGTAAGCAGTTTTCGTGCTTTAGGGACGCGGCATCCATTGACATGCCAGACGTTGATCTTATAGAACCGATATGATTTGCAAACAACGCGGAATCGCTCAATGCGGCGGTGTTCTGGCTATTGCAGGAAAGGTCTCTGCCTAAACGAGGCTGCCTTACTGGCAGAGGAACCAATGACACGTTCAACCGCAAGAGTTGTTAGTCACAATGGGGAAGGCACTGCCGGAACATTCGCTTCTTGTGAGGCCGTTCGTGTTCAACATCCGGACGATGTTCGGGTTTGTTGGGATAATGGCGTGTATATGTCATGACTTCACCCTTGATATTCATATGGCAAATACAATCTGCAAGTTTGATTCCTAGCCTACTTTGACATTTCCTATTCTGGCTCTTCTGTGTGCTTTTTGCCTCCAGGGTTTCGTGCTCCGTTCGATTTGCTGCCTCTTCGGACGACTGAACTCGAGCAGTAGCCTCATATTGTTCCCGTCCTCGCTCCAGCCTATCATTGCTCTACGCCTTACCCCAGGCTAGCCCTTTCCTTCGCCAGTTCCGCTACGGCCTCGTGGTCCTTACTCCAATCCAGCTCATCGTCGAACCGATGTTTACGTCGCTTTACAACTTCGTCCGCGGCGGATTTCGCTCGTCGACGTTTAATGAGTCGAGAGCCAGACCATCGAGACTCGATTATGTGTTCCTCTGTGTCTCCATCTGCTTTTTAGTCAATTATCCCAAAACGACTGCAAGGCAGTTTGACGCACAAGACCACTTCCCCCAAACAGATCTCCTCCTGTGTTCAGTGGTCGCACAATACTTGTACTTTATATGTTGATGATTGATGCTCTGCTAAATTTACATACATTGGTACGACAACACATCGAGCTGCCGGCCCCACGAAACTACGACAGCGCTCAAGCTATTTGCGACTGATCGAGACCGCCATGTCACATAGCGAATCTTACTAAAACCTGATACACAATCAATGGTACAATCCAGAATGTCATAGCAAACTCGAGATGTGCAGTGACCCCCGGTGTTTAGCCCTGTTCATATCGTTGACGAGCCTGAAAATATTGTTGCACGTGTCAGTCAAAGCTAAAGTGTGACAATCCGTTCAGTGGCAGCTTACTCCGTCCTTGGCCAAGGATGCGTATCCATCAGGTCCTTGATACTTCGTCGGATCTCTTCCTTTTGCTGCGCCGAGGCCGACCCTTTCGCCATACAGTAAAGCTTCCACAGGTGCCACTCGACCTTCACCTTCAAGCCCCAACCCCGTTCCGGCGGCCCAACCCATTTTTTTCAGCAACTGGTTGCCCTTGTTCGTTTCATCTTTCGCCGGTTCCAATGCCGGTTCCGGTTTCGGTGGTGCAACGGGAGCTTCAGCGTATTTACGCTTGGTACTTGCACGAGAGGACTCTGGTAGAGGCATGGCAGGTTGATTGAACACGCTCCGTCGTTCAGCAGCTCTATCACGGTATGCCGGCGCCGAAGATTCGCTTGACGTGGTGTCCGTAACAGCCTGCTTACGCGTCCGACCAGCTTGACAGGCGGTCTCGTCCAAAAGATTCTTCTGCATGCCGTGTATCGAGGAGGATAGGCGATGAGACACAATTGAGGAGATGTATGGGTTAGTCTTGATCGCGCTCAGACTAGCCCTTGCATTCGACATCACCGTGAGGCTTTCCCGAATGAAAGGCTATATGTAGAGAAAACGTGATGCGAGCCTTGTGTAAATCCGATTCATTGCAATGCCTTCCGAGAATATCCAGCGATTTGAATTGTCGCTGGCAAAGCAGACAGGCCATCTTATTAAGATCCCTATAGTCATAGTCTCCTTGAATGGGCTTGGCGGTAGTAACCTAAAGATTGCAGAGATTTGCAGGAGGAAAGGCAGTGTCAACAAGCGAACGACCGAGTCTTCTCTTAAGAAACGGGACAGGATGTACTCTTGCTTCCACGGGCTTTACCGAGATCGTAGTATTAACAGCAGATAACCCAGCCGGTGGTGCGTTGACGACAGGTGGTGGTGCCTTGAGTTCTTCTTGCTTGTTGTTCCATTTTGAAATAAAACTTGCAGTCTGACATGCCACACCGCGTTTTATCACGAAGTAGTTCAAGGTTAGCTGCCTGTCGTGGAAGGAATCTGACTCTGCTATCTATGCAAAGCATTCGCGACACAGAGTAGCACATCCGATAGCCACTGTACCTTTTTCGTAAAGCTGCCCACAGCGGCGCCTTGCTTGCCTCGCCCCGGGTACGCTGCAACCAGAAATCAATGGCCGTAAGCTTCCCGTTGCAAGGGATCGTAGGGTACAACTTACTCTTGGACGGTAGCGCGGCCGGTTCGTCATCCTCTTGTTGACCAAACACATTCACGGGCGCTGAAACCATGCATGGCAGAGTGAGTTCAGCAATCGTCCCAAACGGTCATCAACGGTAAACATACAGTGAGACGCACCGCTTGTATTCTGTCTGTCAGCGCCTGCAACAGGCAAGGCAACCATTGCATCTGCCTCCTTGTTCTTTTTGGCGCCTACTCGGAGAGGAAGCAATTTGATTGCGCCTATACCGCCAGCTGTTAATGGCGTACCTGATCCACTACCCGAGCCAGATCCAGACCCAAGCGCATGGGATTGGTCCTTTCCAAGGCCCTGCGAGGGATCCGCAGCGCTATCGAGAGCATGCAAGAACCTCTCCAGCGCCGGTTCCCGCGCGATTTGCTCTGCATGCCCTTCTGTCCCCAACTCGGGGGAAACATCAAGCAGCGAAGCACCGCACGTATCATCCCAATACTTGCACCACCCGCCAGCAGCTTGCCCCCCGATCCCTCCAGGTTTCGCATTCGCGGGACAAGGGAAACACCATGCTTCCCCGACGCCTTCCGGCCCGACAGGCGCAAACGCTTGCATATTCGCAAACGAACACGCTACGGGTCGACCGTTGATGACAAACCCAACGGGCTGGGCGGTTCTACTGAGTAGATGCGCGAGGAGGGCTGTAGCGAGTGCTGGTGTAGCGAGCTCGATGAACCCGAACCCGGCGCAGAGTTTGGTGTGTTTGTTCCGGATAAGAATGACCCGTTCGATCACCTGTCGTCCGTCTGCGATCGTCGTCGACGGCGCTCCGTGTTCGCCGTTGGTGGAGGAGGCGAGTCGCACGATTTCAGCGCCGATTCTGTCCCGGATTTCTTCGTGCGTTGAATCCGGCGCGAGACCGCGCATTAGAAGTACCCTATTTCCTTCCCCTGCCGGTGCTGAGGGAGGGAGAGCAAAGGCAAAATATGAGGATCAGCCACACTACTTTTCTTTGAAACAGCAAGGAAACGCACCAATATCCCTCATCCCTTCATTACCACCCAACACTGCCGACCTAGGATCCTGCCATCCCCGTTCCTGTCCTTGTCGCCCCTGTCCACCACCACCACCACCGCTTGCACCACCGGCGGTAGTTCCCGCATAGTCGATCTTTACGCTCATCGGCGGGTTGTTGGGGTACACCGAAGGGATCGCAATATGTGGGAAACTGTGCCACGCGCCGAGAAGAAAAGGTCAGCATTCGGTCACCGTACAATAAAAGCCAGGGTAAAGCGACGAAAAGGCAAAGAAGACATACTGTGCGTGAATGAATTGATCTGCCGCGGTTTGGCTTGAAAAGGAAGCAAAACCGAATCCTCGAAGTCCTCCTGTAGCACGATCACGGACAAGAGTCGCTTTATCTACTTGTGCTCCGCATCTTGTTCGGAGGAATTCCAGCATCTACACGGACGAGGGGACGGGAGGCGGTTACTGTGGAGGTTAGTAGGGGGGATGTGAAAGGAAAGGGTAATGGAGTGCGTACTGCTTCCTCCGTATAAGTCGGTTCCAAGCCGAGGAAAATCACATCCCGGCTCTTCTCACTCGGTCCCTGCTGCTGCTGCTGCTGCTGCTGCTGTCCGTGTCCATGCCCAGCGGAGCTCCATTCCCTTTCTCCGCCGTAGCCGAGAGCCGCATCGTGATACTCTCCTTGAGCAGGTGTATATGGCTGTTGTGGTTGCTGCTGTTGAGTGGAATAATCGTCGTATGGTAGTCCTTCGCCTTGTCTACCTATCGATGCGTAGGCATGCGACGACGAGGAAACAGATGGCGGTTGGTATCCTTCATGCGAGCGGTAGCCGTGTCCATGCTCTTGTCCATGACCATGCGCCTGATACCTTCCATCATGCACCTCCCTTCCAGTCTCCCAACGACCTCCATCCCCTGTCCTTCCTGACCCACGCTGCTGCTCCGGAGGATATCCATATCCGGCGGCATGCGACTCGTACCTCCTCGGTGGCGGGACTCTTTCATCTGCCGCTCCATGCCATTCTACTCCTGCGCCTCCGTATTCGCGCTGCCTCTGCGAGTAGTCTCCCTGACGTCTTACCGGGCTTCTTTCCCTTGCACGTTGATAGTCTCCATCATCCCTTGCGTATCCTCTGTTGTCGCCTTGCATGTCGTTGTGTGCTCTTGCCGTGTTCCTCAACAATGTATACTGGTTGTGTGATTTCCTTTCATTCGATTTGACTGGAGAAGAGAAAAGAGAAACCAGCCCATAATGGCTTACCTAATATTCTAGGTGCGCCCAATTCGATCTCCTTGCTCTGTCACCTTAGCTTCCCAGGAGCGAGAACGAGCTTTATTGGATGTCCACAAAAGTGTTCTCCTACATCTTATGATAGCTCTTCCAATACTTCAACAACTCATTAAACACACACAGAACAGATACAATGGCAGGCGGACATGGAGAATTTCGTGAGTTGCCTTTGAATACGGCAGGTGATCCGGGATACAGGGGAGAAAGCTAACACTTTGCTCTTTGGTATGAATTTGGGTAGAACCGGTAAAGGTATGCGTTGCTTTTCCTCCTCCCTCTGCTCATCAACAAATGAAGGATATGTGCGGACGAAGTGAACGTAAACGAATGAGAGAGATGACAGGACGGACGGCGGATGTGGTGGGGAAATTTGGAAGCAGAATGGACCTCGCGGAATCGGCATTCAGATTGCAAGGACCTGGCGTGACCTCTTCCTACGCAATGGTGACAACAATCCTGTGCCTGCGTTTCCGACCATGGATCAGCGCCGCTCAAATATCTACACTTGAGACGAGTCTCAGCCGGGTTCGCAAAGGAGTTTCACTGGAGAGGGATATCGGCAGGCCAAGGACATTGCAGGACGGCGAACGAAAAGTTGTCTCATTTCGCAGTCCAGTGCATCCGATTCCAAGGGATTCTATGCCAGCAACATCCTTTCTCGAACACCAGGCCGTCATTCATCTCGCGGCGGTCTACTTAACAATTCACCAATATCTCGCTAACTGTTCGTGTGTCTACAGATCGACCCGGCGATCGAACGATGGAACGCAATGGTGCGTTCCCTACTCCTTGTTCTCAATGGCATGCATGTCGCTGAACCCTCCCTACTTTGCTATTTACCCTTGGTTCGTGTCATGTCGATAGCGAGAAAACGTCTACAAGAACTTCAAGTTCACTTCCAAGACCGGACGTCAAGTGTTCATCTTTGGCGCAGCTGTACCGGCGTTGATGGGTCTCGCGGCGTATCTTACTGATGTACGTGCAGTTCCTTTCCCTGTTGAGAGGAAGCGAAAGCAAGGGCACTGATATTCTTGGGATTGGGTGTGAACAGGCGAACCAGGATTGGGCAGGCAAGAAACGTGGGGAGAGTTTGATGGTTCATCCTCCCGCCGCCGCCGCCGCCAAGGAGACGTAAGATGGCTGTCGAGCGTGAGAAGGGGTTGTATCATACGTATGCCAGGCAGGAATAGCAATCAGCATTCAGTCGGCCGACTTGCGAGATTACGGGACTTGATAACCCGCTTGGTAGCACGATTCTGCTTTCTTTTTACCCGAGTTTGACGGTGTTGCGCCGCCTTCGCCATAGAGTTCGACACGGAGAATGGGACTAGGTGCTAGTCTACTCCCTCTCACGACAACCGTCCAGGGGACCAAAGTCAAAGTTAGGCTGCGAACCCGCCTTCCCTGCCGATTCCCTGTGCTTTTCGAGCGATGGTTCTACTTGTTGCCAGAGATATACAGCCAAGAATGAGGGTGGAGTGCAGTGAATAATGTTCTTCCCAAGGTATATATGGAATGTATATGTCGAAGTGAAGGCAGAACAATCTTGACAGCCTTTCCTCCTACACTCCTCTTACTACGGTACCTTAGCTCCTTCTTGACACGTTAATAATGGAAATTTGGATCCGCGCTCAGACTCCATCAGTCAACATGACAGCCGCCGTTTCTGACACAGCAATAATCTTGTCATTTGTTTAGTGATATCTATTTTGTTGTGTATACCGTCTCGCCCGTTCACCACATTCACCTGCCTTGTCAACCATTGATCAAAATGTACGCCACGGTATTTTCCAAACCTTGCGTTCATCGTCCACTAACCACGCACCTTTACTCGCTATACAGGTCCGCCGAACCTTATGACCCTTACATCCCTTCCGGATCTTCTTCCAACAACCCTACTGGACAGCCAGCACACTCTCACTCGCCCGATGGATCTCCTATCGGCCAGGGTCCCAGTAGGAAAACTGGTCCCGTAAGTACTGGGTGCTTAGACGGGAAGGAGAAAAAAGTGGGAAAACGCTGACGTTGAGAGAGGTTCCATTGATTTCGCAGGTCGCTCAGCTTCAGGAGGAAATTGATACGACAGTCGGCGTGATGAGGGAGAATCTGAACAAGATGGCTGAACGAGGTGAAAATTTGGACCATTTGCAGGACAAGACGGGTAAGTTTGTCTGGTTTTCTTATACAATTGTATGCGAGGACAGTCGGGTGCAGTCCGACGTGATTTGAAAGGCACTGAGATCAATGTCGAAATTGACCAAAGCAAACGGCATATCGTCATCTTCACTGACTGTCAAGCATTCGCCGAGCCATACTGATCCATCTCCCTCTCTTTTGATTCAGACGGTCTCGCCATGTCCGCTCAAGGATTCCGCAGGGGTGCCAACCGAGTTCGAAAACAGATGTGGTACGTCTCGCTCTCTTTGATCAATCCCGCCGCGTTCCTTTCGTTGACCTTTGTGTTTGTTTCTCGCAGGTGGAAAGATATGAAGATGAGGATCGTGATTAGTGTCGGTATTGTGGTTCTTATCATCATCATCGTCGTTCCTATTGTCAAAGCGTAAGTACATGCCTGAAGAATGGCATGTCGTGTACTCCCGCTTATGTGTCGTTTACCATAGCGTCAAGAAATAGATAATCAGTGTTCTTGATTGTCCGAGGCCCGATGCTATGGTATCTTTTCACTTCGTTCCGAAAACACTTTTTGATGCTGCAACGCTATCCTGTAAACCAATGATGATTTTTGATGACATTTTGTATATGCCGAAGCAACGTCTGTTCCGGTAGAGAGCTTGTATCATGGTCCATGCCATACATAGCGGACGGTCTACTTGCTTATTGACATGGACTACACTCGTTCTCAGTATGGGATAATGACCTTGTTTGATTTTCCAGCTTGTTACAACACCACCGACGAATTTTCATCGTCAAATTACGTCATATTTGGTTTCTCATAAAGTTGAAGAAAGAACCGAGACGACCGGCGACATTTCAAAGTAAACGACTAGATATCCTCGTCGATTCTTGCTAGTCCTGGCTGCTTGCAACAAATCATACGACAACAACCATCATGCCCTGGCAAAAGACCTTGTGAGTTGGCCAAGTGCAATTCTCCAAGCGTGATTTGCCTTATCCTGTTCTACCTTTGCGCAGCACCCTTCAACCTCGATCCAAGGGATGTCACCTCGTCACCAAGGAAGTCGAGAAGAATATCAAGGAAGGGCTGAGTGGGTGCAAGATTGGCATCTTGCATCTTTTCATCAAACACACGAGTGCGGCGTTGACAATCAATGAGAATTGTGATCCTGGTGAGTTGGAAATGCGGTTTGACGTCCGCTCGTCGCGAAACTCATTGATTCTCTTACGTCTGCTCTAGATGTGAGGAAAGGTATAGTCGATTGAGGCATAAGGAGGGATGTCATCTTGGCTAACCGACCTTCATGCACCACGGCTCGGGAAGATATGGACATGGCGTAAGTCGAGCCGAGTTGTTGATTCAAGAGCAAAACCGCGTGGCTGATCGAGAAGGCCTATTCGCATCGCCGCAGTCTGGATAAAATCGTTCCGGAAAGTCTGCCTTGGAAGCACATCGACGAAGGACCCGAGTATGCCGTGCAGACCTACGTTTCTTGCATCTCAGACGTACTAACTGTTTAAACTATATGTCCGGTCAACAGTGATTCTGTTTCACACACCAAGACCTCCATCATCGGCCCATCGATACAGATACCGATCACGGATGGACGCCTGAACTTAGGGACATGGCAGGGTTTGTGGACCTAAAAATGCAGAAGTTTCACCGAGTTACTGATACCTCGGACCTCGCTTAGGGATTTATCTGACCGAGTTCAGATACGTACAACACGAGCGGAAGATCGTGGCCACCATCTTGTAAGTCCAGCGGGTGTGGCCAACGATCTTGCAGTTGCTGAATCTGAACCTCGCTGCGGCTTCCCAGGCCATAATTAATCGAGCGGCACTCAGAATAAAAGTTTGACAAGCCTAGATGTATGCAAACTCCTTGGCATATCAAGGAGGAAAGAGATACCAGGCGCATTAATTATGACAACGAGAGAACCATGCACTTGCTTTTCAATACCATGTGTGTTGTGGTCGAATCGTACAACCTTTTTGCCTTTCTTACTTACCAGTTCTATGAAGTCGTCTATCCATGCAATCTATACTCTATGCGTTGGAGATCTTGTAAACGAGCTTGGAAGCAGAGACCTTGCCAGACTTCATAAACTCGAACCCCTCGAGAATGTGCTCGAGACCGCCGTTCATGTCCTTGATGGGGTTGGGCCTGATGTTGTACTTTTGAATGAATTCGGGGGTGTCCTTGCAGAGCTTGACGTAGAATTCTCGGTCCGAGGGGATGGCAGGGACGGTTGAGCCGGGGATAAATTCGAATGCCTGTGGCAGAGGGAGGTCAGCCTAGTCCCGACGGAGCACGCAAGAGATTACTCACGTTACCCATCAAGGTGTAAGCGAGGGTGAGCTCGGTCTCGATGCCCTTTTGGTCGGCCAACTTTTTGCCCTCTTCGCTGATTTGCAACAAGGTGTTGAGCTTTCGCTTGCCAGCGTCGGAGAAGGATTCCAGAGCGATCCTGAACGAATCACCCTCGGAGATGGTGTCCAATGCCTTGGTGAGGGATCCACCGGTAATCTTCTTGATTTCCTGGATGGCATGGTCCGCGTTGTGGTAGTCGACGACCTCGTCGGCACCGTACGACTTGACCAAGTCAAAGTTTTTCGGGCTGGCCGTGGTGATCACCTTGTACCCGGCAAGCTGAGCGAGTTGGGTAGCAAACATACCAACACTGGTGGAACCGCCATAGATGAGGATCCAGTCGGATCGATCGGCCTTTTGCGGTGGGTAAGGGAGGCCGAGTCGCGTGTAGAGGACTTGAGCGGCGGTGACGAAACCGACACCGTAGACGGGTGCTTCACGGAGTCCGACGGGTCCGGACGAAGGGACTTTCCAGAGCAGGTCGGATTGGACTCGTGCGTATTCTGGGAGGAGGGTGAGGGAGGTGAGTACGGGATGCATATGAGTGGAGGGTGGAGTAGGCTAGGTCGACGAGTGCGACTGACTCTTCGTTGCTCCGAGGCAGCCTCGAGACACGAAAGACACAATATCTCGCTTCAAACTACTCTCGCGCAGCCTACGCCGCGCTCGGTGAGTCAGGTGATGAAGTCTCGCTTCGCTCGATGAAGGCAACTACGCTCGGCCGCCCTACGGCGGCCTCATACGAAACTGATACTCGGCCTGAGGCCTCGGTGCAGCCAAAAGCAAGAGGCTCGGGCGGCATACGCCGCCCTCGGGGGGGCAAAGATACTGATTCTCGGCCTACGGCCTCGGTAGAGACTGATTCTCGCTTCGCTCGAGCGCATCTCGGCCGCACAACGGCGGCCTCGGCGAAGCCAAAAGAAAGACTCTCGAGCGGCATACGCCGCCCTCGGGAAGGCAAGGACTGAACTCTCGCTCCGCTCGGTTGATTCTCGGCCTCTGGCCTCGGAAGAGCCTCATTCTCGGCCCACAACCTCGGGGACGGCCTCGGTACTCACCCGCAAACGACCCCTTGTCCTCAAACTTTCCACCATGCACAACCCCTGCGACATGATCCCCGACCTTCCAGTCGTTATTCTTCAAATCGTCCCCTAGCTTGACAATCGTTCCCGAGTAGTCACAACCGATGATAACGTTGGGAGGACTGAGGAATGCCGAATGTTTCCAGTCTGTTCAAGAGGGAAGAGAGGTTAGTGCTTGCCGTCGAGCGAGTGAGATACGCCAGACTGACCAGTAGGGTTCTGCGAGACATAGGCAATCTTGACCAAGACTTCATTCTTGTCGAGCTTGGGAACGGGGTGGTCCTTGACCTCGGCTCTCTTTTCCTGGTAGATGCGATGGTTGTTAGGTTCAGGTAACAAGAGACGTGATGGTGTGCGGGCTACTTACGGTCTCGTGCTGGACGAGGGCTTTCATGGTGGTGGGGATTTGAGTAGACATTTTTGATGGTGGTTGTATGGGATGGGAACCGGGTAGGTCTAGGGGCATGGTGTGGGAAAGTACGATTGCGAGCGTATAAATATATTTTCTAAAGTTTGCGTCAGCCCATACGCCCGCTTACTGGAACACAAAAACTAGATTAGATTGATCAGCATGCATTGAGCTATTGCCGGCATGACGAATATAGGGAATGCTACCGAAGGAGTCAAGTGGAGGGTTACCTTACATAAGCAAGAAACCGGCCGCCGCTTTTGAGAGGCAAGGCAAGGAAAGAGCTCGTCAAATGACGTCAATCGTAGCTAAGGCAAGGTTTGGTAGGCTTGAAGAAATCGTCTCGAGACTAGCAACTTGAAGAACATTTTCATACGCCTGTCATGTTACACTTCACTGAGCAACTCCTAGTAGACTAAACCGCCGCTCCCTTGCATTGCCAGTGTGTCAAGCACGCCGAATAGGAGTGAGTGACTACCGGGTGTAGCGACTGTATGCCCGTGCGTGGGTGCTCGACCTTTTGCGGGTGCGCCCGGGAACTACAAGCCCTTCCTTCCGCGGTGGATTCATGAATAGCAGAGACGACTGACTGCCTTGGCTCTATTTCGCTCCCTGTCCTCGCTCGTTGTCATCCTAGGCAGTCAGGTGATCTGTTTTCCATTAGATTCCGGGACTGTACTCCCTCCCTCCCCATATTACTACCAAGATGCTCAAGGTGAGCGTCGTTGTGTTTACCAAGCATACTACCTGGAGACTGTTTGTCTTATTAACTTACCACTCCACTCCACTCCACTCCAACCGCGCGCTTCATAGCAGTTTTGGCCGCCAACCCCTACGTCCTCTGCCAACGCACCGTTGCCGTCCGCTCCGGCTGACCAAGCAACTCCTAGGGCAGCACCCGTGTCTAATCCGTTCGAGCAGGACCAACCGCAGTCACACTCACAGCTACCACCGCAACACACCACTGCCACCTCCACCACTGCCACCAAGCCACCAAGCATACTAGGCGTACATACAGGACCTGCAGCAGCCGTCATGAACAACAGCAACAGCAACAACGACCACCAAGTCAGAGCGTCACCCAAACCGGGACCCTTGGCTTCTTTCCCTTCTGGACTGAGGACGCCTACCATGGCGGAATTCGGAGGAGCGCCAATGACTCCTCCTGCAGCCGTTGGGATGAGCAGACCAACGACCGGCGTGACCATTGGTGATTCATTGTCTGGCACATCCGGCATGGGTTTTGGATTGAGGGAACCGCCCAAGATGCGTAGAGCAATGACGGGAGGCACTGATGGTCAGAGTACGGTTGCGTCCTCTGCGTCTTCTACCGAGGTGTCCAAGGAGGTGAGTGCGCGTGTCCTGGCGGTGCGTTGAAGTAATCCTCAAACGACTCATTTTACCCTCCGATCTAGCCTCATCAACACAACCCAGAACGTGCACCTCGAGGTACACTCAAGATCAAGATCCTCGCAGGAAGAGGTCTCGCTATTCCACCCATTACCTCTTCAGACCCAGGCGCGAAACCGGAGCCATACGTTGTCGTTCAATTCGAGCAAAACGAGTTTGTCTCGCGACCGCCGTTGGCGACCAACAAGACTGGCACCGCCGCCAGCAGCATCACACCAGGCAGTTCTGCCGGATCCGCGGCGGGAAGTGCTAGTGGGAAACCAAATTTGCCGCGAACGAATTCCTACGGACCGTCACTCGGGATCAGCTCGATCAGTCGTGCGTTTGCCGATGCCGCCAGACGGACAAAGAGTAGCAAGAGTGTCAACAAGGTCGGCGGCGGCGGCTCGGGGAGTGGTGCGTCGACGCCAAAGCATGATGTGGCGGATAGTATCGCTAGTCCGTTGAGTGCGTTGGGATTGGGAAGTGCGTCGCCTTCGGATCCTGTGTGGAAGGATGAGGTGTCCTTGTACGTGCCTTGTGGTAGCTTCAACCCCAACTCGACTGACCCGCTCTTCCCCGCATGCCGCCAGTGACGTGACATCGTCCGACTCTGTCATCTACGTATCAGTCTACGACCGTTCCAAGGCCGGAGAGGGGTTCCTCGGCGTCAAGGAAATTAAACCCGTGTTGCGTGACGGGTGCACGATTGATAATTGGTTTGCGCTCTCGCCGAGAGGTGATGAAAAGGTTACGGGAGAGATTTGGTTGCAAATCAGTTACGACGCTGTCAAGGTAGGTGCCGTAGTGAATCTAATTCAAGAGGCAGTTGCTAACTGTCTTCTCCCACCCTCCCGGACAGGTACGACAAGCGTTGACGCCCAAAGACTTTGAAATCATGAAACTTATCGGCAAGGGCACGTTTGGAAAAGTATTCCAAGTCCGAAAGCGGGACACCAAGCGGATCTACGCCATGAAGATGCTTTCCAAAAAGGATATCGTCGCGAAAAAGGAAATCGCGCATACGATTGGCGAACGCAAAATCTTGCAGCGATCGCTGGAATGTCCGTTCCTGGTCGGCTTGAAATTCAGTTTCCAGACCGAGGAATACTTGTTCTTCATTACCGATTACAAGAGTGGAGGAGAATTGTTTTGGCACTTGCAAAAGGAAGGACGGTTCACGGAGAATCGGGCGAGATTTTACGTGGCGGAACTCGTTCTTGCACTCGAGCATTTGCACAAGTACAATATCGTCTACCGGTAAGCTGGCGAGTGGCTTTGTTTTGGACGCGCGGCTAGTCGACTGACCGTTCGATGCCTCCCAGTGATTTGAAACCGGAAAATATCTTGCTCGATGCCACTGGGCACGTAGCCCTTTGCGACTTTGGTCTCTCCAAGCCGGATCTCGGTGCCGGACAATTAACAAATACGTTTTGTGGAACCACCGAGTAAGTCACGATGCTACTCCATCTGAACTTCCCTGTGACTAACGTGAACGTCATTGCAGATACCTTGCACCAGAAGTCCTTCTGGACGACCATGGATACTCCAAGCTCGTCGACTTTTGGTCACTCGGTGTTTTGCTGTTTGAAATGTGTTGCGGCTGGAGTCCATTCTACTCTGAAGACGTTCAGCAAATGTACAAGAATATCTGTTTCGGTAAGATTAGGTTCCCGCGTGGCGTCATTGGTGAAGATGGAAAGCAGTTTGTCAAGGGTGTGAGTATATGTCGGATTCCGCGTGCGAGCTTCTTGATCGCTGACCTATATCCGTCCCTTTAGCTACTGAACCGGAACCCCAAGCATCGGTTGGGTGCCGAACGCGACGCAGCCGAGCTCAAGGAGCATCCCTTCTTCAAGTCTATCGACTGGACACTATTGGCCAACAAACAGATTACTCCTCCGTTCAAGCCGGTTGTGGAATCCGACGAGAGCGTCGCCAACTTTGATCCGCTCTTTACCTCTTCGGATCTACGTGATATTCCCTTTGAATGGGGCCAAAGTGCAGCGGCAAGCTCGACGTCGGGTTCTGCCCACTCATACAACGGCCCAAGTGGATCCGACCGGAATGGTAAATCTCCGGTATCGGGTGCCGGTTCCATGGCTATCAAGCCAACTCGACCGCCTATTGCGCCTATTGGCGGTAGTCCTCTGACAAGCAGTATTCAAGAGAATTTCCGTGGGTTCACCTACACGGGGGAGTCGATGCTCGTAAGTCGAAACCAGAGTCCATCCCAGCTTGTTGAGCTCATTCTTCTTCTCGCCCCGCAGCCAATGTCAACCCTCGCACATGCGCAGGGTGATGATTATGAAGACGCTGATTCAGATGAAGAAGCGATTCAAGAGGAAGACGAATATGATTATTCCCAACCCGACCAGACCGACAATGACGACGGCTCACGCACTAGGAGACAGAGTGACGTCGATATGGAATGATCAATAGGTATCACCAGCAGCATATGTAATACCAGCCATGTTGTATATCTACCGTATAATCGACGGAATCGCTGTCTGCCTTGTGCTGAAATTTAATATCTATGGCGAAGCTACTCTAACTGAACGGCCCCGTCAAAGTGTCTGTTTGAAACCGAACGTCGGCCGCGTACTTCTGCAAAATGTAGGGCCGGACGTCTCCAGAGTATAGTATAGTACAATGATTATGGATACAGTGTGCAGTAGTGTCCGTAATATCTCGAAACAGTTCAGCGACGATGTCACGTCTGAGCTGCATAGCAGTCTTGGCAAAATGGCTTGCGGTCAATCGGGATAAAATGTTTCGAAGGTATAGTTTCCTGGCAAGACTAGAGATGAAGCGGAACGGTTTCGTCAAAAATCCTGTCGGTCGTCAACGTTTGAGATTTTTACTCACAGTACATTTGAAGCAATTCCGATGCCAAGTGCCCTTTAACGCTTCCAGTGCTTCATCCTCGCTTCTGATCGGCTTCCGGCAGCCTTTACATTTCGGTCGGTGTAACTTGATATCACATTCTGGGCAAAAGGCATGCTTTCCATGGATAACAAATGCTGCCGTCTGTTCTTCTTCATACGCAGGGCCATCCTTGTCTCCATTTCCCCTCACCTCTGTACCAGCCGAGGATGACTGGGAAGGGTCGAGAAACGGTATCCCGCACTCTCCGCAAAAGAAGTGAAGTTCATGGTAGAATCGCTTCCCGAAATTTGGGTCGTCGATTGTAATGAAACGTTGATCGATAATGGGAGTGCTGCAGTGATGGCATTTAGGGGCAAATTGCTGATCATAGAGAGGATCGTTCGACACAGTCAAATGTAGTACGCCATGAAATTGGCTCAAAAGACAAGGAGACGTACCTCGTGATAGTCCATATGGCAATACGGCTTTCCCTCATGCTCAAAACTGCTGACATGCTCTAATGGCATCTTGCAAGTCGTACAGCGGAAACATCCTGGATGCCAACCTTTCTGCATGGCGTTTACAATGCTGCCCAAAATGACGAGGTTGCACGCGTGACAGAATAGTCCGCAGGTCGCTGGAGAAGATTGAGACGACGAAGGGGTTTCGCCAACGAGAGCGCGGTCTACACTGGTGCCTGACACTGGTAAGCCTAACATCCTCTTGTTTGCCTGACTTATGTTTTCTTCCGAGACGAAAATCGCAGGTGTTGGAGTTTCTTCGGCATCATCGGTCGTAATCGTGAGAACGATGGCAGGCGCAGCAGAGGCATATCCGGCAAAAGGACCGGGGGAGGATGCTCGCGCACTTGGTGTTACTGTCACCTCCGATTCATCTTCGCCGTGGGGAAAGACTATTGTCGGTATCCCGTTTAATGGCATGGCTGCTACTTGAGTGACATATTCGACGTCCGCTTGGTTCCCCGCCTGTCCCGTCTGGGAGCGATTCGCCTCCATCGGTGTCTGGATGGCGGTCTTCATTGCTTCGGATTTATCGGTCACTGACGTATCATCATTCCGGAAGTCGGCCATCGCGCTGATAATTTGGCCTTGCAGCGTTTCGAGAGTATTCGATACCTTCTCGACTGAAGGTTGTCCTGCTGATACTAATGCAGCGTGTGTGCGTTCTGGATACGAGACTGAAGACGACGATGCCTGCTCTGTTACGGGCATCATTCCACCTTTCACGCTTGACTTGAAACCGCTGTGCGATTGATTCTCGGTCGTTGAGGTTAAAGCCAGTATTCTGGGCGGCAGTGTACCATCTTGACGGGTTCCGCGATCTAAGCTTCGTGATAATGCGAGACCTCTAGCCTGGGTATGTTCGGGTGTACTAGGTAACGGCCTTTCTTTCCCGTTCATGGCCGTTTTTTGTTTCGTGTTCTGCGACAAGTCCCATCGATCCAGTGACTTGACACTTGTCAAAGTGTCCGATCGATCCATTGCTCTTGTTGCCGTTTGATGATCGGTGGTCGCCGCCCCATCCACCCAGCTGGTATTGCAATCCGTTTCCAGCAAAGGTGCGCTCTGTGGAACATGACTTAGGGAAGCCGAAGGGACCATGGTGACTACTTGTCTGTTTGACGGTTCTTGGATGAATGCCAGTGTGGGTGCGCGTGTTTTCAGCGGTTTCGGTAACGGTCTGTGACCGATATTTTCGACACCAGGGGTCAAAGGCGGACTGGTCAAACATTCCGATCCTATGGCTCTCCGTGATGATGCAGGTTGGAATTGGGTCAAGAAAGTGGATGACAGTGGCTCCGACGGTGAAGGGATTCGGTGATCATAACGCAAGTTCGGTATTGAGGGAGTTGCTCTCATCGAACCTGAATAAACATAACGGTCGGTCTGCGGGTCGTAATATCCTTGCCGATTCAACGTCAGATCTGGTTGACTGGCGAAATGATGCAAAGTGGGTGGAGGAGACATGGCTGAGGTCCTCTGACCAGGAACGACAGGTGCTGTGGTAACACGATTCGTAGCAGTATCGATTGGTGAGGAGCCGGCAGGATGCGGAAGAGGCCGTTTACTGCTAAGAGAACTCGCGGCGGCAGACGTAGACGTCGAGAAAGGCAGAACAGGTAATGGTGTCGAGTTCTGTGCGCGTGATGGCCCGCAGGGATTGATGGGGGTCTTCCTGTCATTCTGAGCGCCGAACGAAGCTGGCAGGGCGCGATATGACTGGAATTGTCCATGTTGCACATTGGCCGCTACAGATGCAGTAGGAAAATGTGGTGCGGAAGCGTATGAAGCGGGCGAATGACCGACAGGGGGAGCCGAGGCATGCGTTGGTATTGAAGTTGATTGGTGTCTTGGTGGATGACTATAACGGATGCGACATCAGACAGATGAAGCAACGGTTGTAGGGAGCATCAAATGAAGGACAACGTCCGGTAGGAATCAGGAATCTACTCACGGTAGATTCGTTGTGCTACTTCGGGACAGTGAGAACGAGGTCTCACTCGTTGGACCTGCATGATACCCTCCATTGGTTGATTCTCTCAATGTGTCTCCTCGGTCTTCAACATCCGGTCTCCCCGCAGCCAACGCCAATAGCCTTTCTTTCTCCTGTTTCCTTTGCGCAAATGTGCGGAACGTCGGAGGTTGATAGGTCGCACTGTAAGAATCTTGCATTACTGGCGGAAATCATGGGCGAGGTGAAGTATTGCATGCAAAAATGCATGATTTGTTCACCGAAATGAAATAGAAAGGATAGGATAGAATCTGAATCAACCACTACCCCTACTTGCCCCTATCCGGAACGCGAGCGAGCGGACGCGCCAGTTTCGATCGAAGGGGCTTCCGCCGCTGTTTCAGGTTTCTTTCAGCTTCCTTGGCATTTCAACAAGACGCCAAGTTGAAATCATTTCATCACCTATAGTGTCGACGACTTCCTCGCCTTCTTCTTTCTCGTCCAGTCCAAGGGTATCTCAGTATAAAGCCAGACACGTCGAGTTACTCTGCGAAATTATGCTCCAGCGGGATGCATTCCAAGTCGTCATGAGCCAGATAGAAAGCCCTAAGCACTGAAAACTCGGTGTGACAGTGAAACCACAGTATGCAGCAGTAGCCTTGTTGCTGGCAAATACTGGTAGTCATATGCCAGGGCTTAGAGTACGGTAGTGTCAAGCTGGCAGCATTCTGAGTGACCGGGGAACATCACTGAATGTAGTCCATCTTCCGTGTTTTCTCCAGTTAGAATTGGAAGGGGGCTCTTGGGAACGCATCTGACAAAGCCCCTTCATAAATTTGAACATAGGAAGTTTGAATGAAGTTACATGACCCCGAACCTGACCTCGTGAAAACATCTCATCGCGATATTGCATTTGTGCTGTGGTAACCCTCTCGTGAGGCTCATTAGCCAGCCGACTCAGAAAGCCCCTGATAATTTATGGCAAAAAGACACGGCCCATTGCTAGATTCGATCATCCGGAGTGTGAAACAACGTGTATCTCTCGAGTCTAACTTGTGGATAGCCATTGCACTTGCAGCATAATCGACATAGAGTCGCAGTATATGAACAAAGGTAGCTCTTCGTTTGCTCGAGGGCCGTACGAAGAGGGGACCTGGATTCAGGCGACTCTCGAGATGCCATCAACATTGAAAAAAGTGAGGCCTCTTAAAAATAATATGCAGATGGATATACAGCTAAGACAAGTCAAACATGACGCGGATAGACGTACGGTTGAGTGAAGATATATAACAGAGGCCATAGTGAACGACATCAACTGGTGATGAACACCATCAATATTATTGACATGAGAAATAACATGGCACATGAACGAGCCCATTCCGCTGAGATCTGCAACATCTAAGTCTGCTCATGATTCTCTCATGGGGATACTGGAAGAGCTTGTGTGGTTAGTTTACTCCTGACTTCGCTGTAAAAGACCTTGTCATGACTTATGCTGCAGTGACCAATTTGAAAAATGGTCTGATGGCCGATTCAGGAAGCGCCCGGGCAAATGACGGCAAAAAAAAGAAAATGAGAAAAATGAGAAAAATGAAAAACGACAGCTCGTCACACAGGGATCTGCACTCTAAGCTGCCAGCTATTCCGACTATTTGCATGCATTTACTCAGGCTTACAATCGTAGCAATACATACTTAGCAATACATACTTAGCAGAGCTACATACTTAGCATAGCTACGTACATGGTGTCTTGATTATAGACAGAGAATACGTTCCGTTGCGCGTTTTGCTCATTCATCACGTCTTTGGCAAGTTCTTTTCTTCAATTTCAATGCCACTAAAACAGGTTCAGGAAACCCTGTCAAGCCTGATGCATTCCAACCAAGCATTAAACGTTTGTGCAACACCCGGCTTAGAGCACCACGTTGATGGTACGAATAACGAAAGGATATACATTATTTCTTTTGTTTGACGTCAATTTAAAAATCATTCCAGGATGCTCGAAGGTACCTGAGGACTCGCCCGGAAAGCATATGTGTGTAGAGATGGCCAATAACGAACAGTCATGGTAAAACGTTGGCGAGTATATCACTTGTCGAGGGCGACTTTGATATATACGGTTAGTTTGAGCTGGCAAGGTTTTACCTACTAGAATCAGGGATTCGGCAATTTTCTTTCGTAGTCAGTGACTTTGCTCTTTGCATGTCACGTTCCATGATGTTACAATTGTAAACCACGTATCGAGTGTTGTTCATATGAGCGAAATGAGTGGCTTTGGTAGTCTTTGCATGATTGGAATGATGAATCAGGCACGTTGTTGGGGAATCGCATACTCCCGACAGCTCTCCCAACAACCCATTCCGCCAGAATTCATTCATCAAGCTCACTCACAAGCTCACTCATGAGTAGATCAGAAGAGTAGATTAGTGAGGTTGCTTACTGCAGACGACATTTGGCAAGTGAGCCATTCTGGTGGGTGTGAACACATTTCAATCCAGTTTGCTGATTGCGGTATATAATATAAAGAGAACGATCTCATCAAGTGATTTACTTGCCAGCACCGTGACATGACATAACTCCATTTGGCGGTTCATGGAGAGGGATATCTGCCCGAATCGCATATGTAGCCAATTTACGATTGGAAATCACTTCCTGAGAGCTCCTTGGGTGTCTTTTAAGCGAGCCACAACTATTTCTGCATTTGAGTCATATCTAATTTTTGCCGAAAAGAAAAAATGTATGTATAATTTATTTCCTCTTGATATTGGTAGCATTCAAGGGAGCTGCAACAGCAGAGCCGAGTGTATCTGGTTTATAAGCGCTGATTGAGCTTGGTTCGACAGGACCTAGTTTTCGGAGCCCGGTGTAGGCGCAGTGAAACTTGTAAAAGAAACTTGCCCAAAAGTCATGATCCTGAGAGCAACGGAGCGTGACCCGAACCTTCTGTGTTGATGTCCAGACAGGGTTCTACATTGGGTCGTCACTCAGACCAGAGTCATGACAAAGATATCTCTCAAACGATGTGAAGATGAGACCACAAAAGCCCTTGCATTTTTTCCATGGTGCCCATGGTGTGAAATTTTTACACAACGTAGACCCACGAGGAAGTACCTGATGAGGGGATGCCGGATGTAGTGATCGGTACAGAGCTTAAGTCTCACCCTCCAGAGAGTGTAGAAACCAAGCACGCGTATTCAGAATGAGTGAGGTGCTGACTTCGGCTTGTTGAATCTACAATCTGCACGTCCTCACCACAATCAGACTGTCTGAACTTACCCGTGATCTCCATGGGTGCGTCGGAAGGTGTGTTTTTGCATCGAAGGGCAGTCCGTCCTTATACCATGGAAAATGCCATGGCTCCGGCAGCCTATCCTGCTGATACCCACTCATGAAATGGAGCCACACGTCTTCTTATCAGGACTGTATCACAAGAGCAAAGTCATAGATTGCAGGAGAAGGTCTGATTAATCATCCTGATAGCGATGACCACAGGCCAGTCGGGACCGACTGGATACAGAGAAGTTGCTCTTACGAAGTGATTCACTCACTGGCACCCTATTGTGACTTTCCTCGACGGTTATATCCAACACATATACGAACTGAATGCACAAATGAGTCATTTCTGGCCGACGCCGTGAAGCCCCTCGAGCGATCTGAAACAACTTTTGCGTTCAAGTTGAATGCTCTTGTTTCTGTCAAAGAGACGAAATGTGGCCCTCGTTGACTTTGCATTAACGGAGTACCCTCGGCCAACAACGCTGGGCTTGAGCGACATTTCGTGCTCGGTTGAAACACATCATTAAGCTGCAGGGGGTTAGCACTGCTGAATCTGTTGCACTGGCTGTGAAACTTGGAAGAAATCTCTGGTCCAACTTACGATCAGTGAGCGAACGGAACGCGGGTTCTTTATATTACATAATCCATAATTGAAGCTTTGCTGAGAGAACATTGCTGCTGCAGTGGCTGCGAAGAGTCATAGCCTGGAAGGTCGTATCATCCTCGGATGCCGAAGGGTCGTACTCTGAGACGGGATGATGCTCTCTTTTCTTTTTGCCATAATTTACCAGGGGGTTCCTGAATTGGTTACCTGGCGAGCTTCATGACGGGGTACTTTAAAGCAAAGTCGCAATAAGGATTTTCTTCACGATGTCAGAATGTCATCCATCACACGAGCCCTTTCTGTTTTCCCTAGTGATACAAATCGTGACTGCCCCTCTTCAAAGTAAGCTAAAACTCGAGATCATTGAACCGACATATATGGCACAAGTCATCCGGCAGGGCAAAGAGCAGATTACCGCAAGATGAAAATAGAAACAGCCCCTTTACGAGTTTCAGCCTACAGAGATTATCCAAGCTATGATCCTTCATAGCCATCACACCAGCGATATGCCTTCTAGCACGGCTACATTTCATGATCATACAGAGGGATTAGCTTATCGCTTGTTCGACAATCATGACAATGCCTAGTTTCATGCACGAATTGCACTGCCACTACAAGAAGACGTCCAGGAATTCATGCCAAGCTTGATGTTTTCTAATCGAGCACGAGGCGTCGCCAACAGTACGTATTCTTATCGCAGAACCACTTTAATGGTACTGATGTCGTAAGAAGGTACGGTACATTGCTTATTACTTTCGGTAAGATTGAGAAGTTTGACGCAGATGCGAGGTGTGCTTCAAAATGCTCGTAGAATATTCAAGGAGCCATCCAACAATGCGATATATTGCACATTCAGTTTCTCCGTCCGAAAAAGTTAGATATGCCCGTTCATGAAATGACCAATAAGATAGAGGTGTGATAGGATGTTGACGAGTAAGCCATATGAGAACGACTTGAATATATACCGTCAGTCTGAACTGACTTGTTCTCATACCTGACAGAATGAGCTATCAAACTAGTTTCGTCCGCTGTTCGTGACTTCGCTCTCTCGACCCAGTCGGGACTGGACTTGTGACTTCATTTCCTGAGTGGAGTTTTGGCGGAAAGGGCTCCTGAGAGAATCATGTCATTTCTCTCGGTATATAGTACGGGGAAGGTAGGTCCAATCTATTGAGCCTTCTCAGTCTTTTCAGGCAGATAAAAATCATTGTTTGATCGAGGAGGAAGGACTGAGCAACGCAAGGTCATATGACACTTAATGTCACCTTCGAAGAATTCAAGCTTCCCCTATGGGAACCAATCCGTGAAGCACAAGGAAGACAGATTGGGTTGTGAGGACCTTCGCCTGAAGCCTGGTCAAGATCCTTGTCATGCTCTACAGTGATGGAATGACATTCATTCGGGAAGCCAGTCGCGGGACTTGAAGAACTTCGGTGCGAAATACGGCACAAAGGTGGGGGAAAATAGCGATCACATTAGCCACACGTGCCTAGGTAAACCATCTCTTTTTCTTCGATCATACAAGACAATTGTGTCTCGTCTTGCTCGATGATCGCGACTTTACAGAGTATTTTTGACGGGTTTTACTGCCACGACGACAGATCAAGAATTCCTGTCAAGCCTAAAATAATACATTCAAGCCGAACCACTTTACGCTTTCATGTCCTTTTGCTCTTTCTCATCATTTCTTTGGTCGGCCGTTCTATTATTGGAGTTTATTCAACCAATACAGGGACTCACTTGTATCAAACTCAGAATGAACCTTCAGAAAAGCTTGTTGATGTGGAGCGCACAACGACACCCTTTTGATGCGGGTGCATTCATTCGAGACTTTAACTGAGATTGTGGCCCTTTCGAGTGAACTTATAATCGATTTTCAGTTTAGCCGAAATGTATCTTAGACGCTCTCCATACACTCTAGTGTAAGGCTCGTGTCGATTTTGAGCGCCTGTTGAGCTACCTGTTGTCGAAACCACTCATCAGCTGTTGATGTCAGTAGGTAGTACAGCGTATATTTGCGTTTCATGAAACCCATCAAGACCCCTAATTCTCCTTCTCCAAGCCATTCGCTCGCTGGTATTCCTGTCTGGCAACGTGGTTTCCCCCCACGATGGGTTATTCATTATGGCCGTGCCACAGCGGAAAGAATGATTTCAAACCCCCTGTGTTACGTGAACTTTCAATGGGTGTGGACACGCCACAAATGCCGGATTGTTGGGATAGTGAGATTTCGTAAGAGTGGGCGAACTGGGTCTGGCTACCGGAACCTGCTGGGGACTTTAAAGGCATGTCTGTTGCATCAGAGGGGTTAGATTCAAAACTGTCAGCTCTTCGCAGGTAGATTATTCCCGACTAAGCAGACTTTGCTGGGTTTTGGTTAAGAAATCTGGTCGAATCTCGTAGTGAAAGTGAGACGCAATGCAGCGACACTGCAGGACTTTGTCGCAAGTTTATGATGATCGTAGTATATATGAACGTCGTAGAGACCTGCTACGCTGACAGATAGTATTACAGAATTCGTGAATCAAGATTTTTCTGCATTCCGGGAGGCTTCACTCGGGTTCTGGATGAACTAGCGACTTGAAAACGAGCATGAGAGTGGAATATCCGCCGGAGTTTAGAGACAAGCAAGATCGGTTGTGGGAAAGAAAAGGTTTAAATGTGCACACCACCCGACGAACGCTAAACATCTTTCAGTTCTATTGTTATTCAGAGTCGAGTGCTACACTGTGTTCTAAGCATCCTCTCGTGCAAGGGAGCTTTCCCTCTTGTGCGTGAGGCAAAAGCTGAACTGCTATCTTCAGTAGGGAGGTTATTTAGAACGCTACCAAGTCAAGGGGTGCCTTTCGCAAGTTCCTCTTGTATGCTATAAGCATGTTGAATGATGAGGCTCGGAGAACGACTGCAGGACGATCGTCGCGCCCGAAGCTATGAAGTTTCCATGCATACTGCACGTAGTAGGGTGCTTCTTCGCTCTGTACAGCATCGATACATTTGCATAGTTAGGAAAGAGATCACGGCAGGCCGACAGCTATTGGCTGGAAAGTCCGTACCTGCTTCACACTGTCACGAAAGCGACCCGATCGACGTTATCTCCTGTTCCACTTACTAGGGTCAGAGATCAGTTGAGGGAAGCGTCCGAGAAGATCAAAGAGCTCGTGATAAAAGACCTTTATCATGCATGTTGGAGGAAATGTCATCTTCCAGGTTCGATGAGCGACCGATAGAAACGTCGGACTACGCTCGTAAAGAAGCTGCAAACCTGGACTGATCCCATGCCATCATATCTTGGAGCGAGCAGTTGTCGCCGATGCGGTCAGGATCTCCAATTCATATTGGATTCCACCGGCATTACTGTATGGTTGGTTCACATTGATGGTGATGGCTAGGCAAGTAATTGTCTGGATCAAGGGTGACTAACGTGCGAACTCTTCAAAGATAGACATTTATTTTCTACCCTAGCCGATCCTATAGTTGTAGTGTTGTCTAGAGCCAACACACAATTTCACGCGTTTAGCGTGAAAAATCCTACAAGCCGCGCTTGTAGGATTCCCGCAGCTCAATTATAGATTCAGCTCAATTATAATTCGTTAACTAGTGAAATACATGAAACGTATCAAGCAATATCTCCATTCATAGGCACGACATCGTTCTCAAACTATGGGAATATCGACAAGGCAAGACAAAGAACCACTTCACGAAAGGAAAACTCGTTTCGGTCGAACTCGAAAGCACAATGCTTATCTTTTGTCTCAGCATGGTTCCATGGATACGTTTATGTTGAGCTAGACGTCGGCGACGGCAGAGGGACCGGAGGTGGACCTGATTAGGAAGGGAGATGACCAGCAGTGTCAGCCAAATGTGAGTGAAAGATGAAAAAGCAACTAACGGAACGGACGACTGAGGCTGCGCGCGGAAGAAGAAAACGCGTTAGTGAGATGTTCGAATTGCAGGGGTATGATTGCACTGACTTGATCATTCTTGTTCTTTCGTGGCTTTCCAGCATCGCAGCGAGTCTTCCGCTTCTTAGCCTGGGTTGTGACAGCAGGGAGCTGGGCTACAAGCTCGGTTTGTGTGAGCTTGTTCGCTTTGTATGATTCGTACAGATTTGCTGAAATCTTCTCCCACTCTCTCTTCTCTTTCGCATCGTTGCGCTCTGCTACTAGCCGCTCGTCTATCTTTCGACCAGTGCCGACTGTGATAGTCCCGCCATCGGTTCGGACTCGTTTTAGGCCGTGTTTTCGTCGTGACGTCTGTGCCTGCTGGGTTTCGAGTACGTCCTTATAATCCTGCATCAGAACGTCCGCGCTTAGAGCGATTCCGACTGAGGCTTTCATGACCTTTTGAAGCAGTGGAGAGAACTCCCTCGTCATTCTGTCCGTGATATCTAGCTGGTTGACCATTTTACGAAGTCCGCCTGAGCTCGTTGGGGTGCGAAGGTTGTTCGGATCAACAACTTGTCTCTCTGGCGTCACGGGTCGGTCCGCCTCCTCCCTTGCTTTCTTCCTTGCATCATCGCTCATCTTTTGCAACACCTTCTGGGGGTTCCAGGGCACAACACTAGCCTCTCGCCAAGCGGAGCGGATAGTAGCGTATTTCATTGTCTCCTTACGAATCTTTGGCAGCGCCGCAAAAAAGTCACCTTTATTGAACGACTTCAACCCGAGCGATGTGGCGTTATTTACCGCTTTCCGGTGGAAGTGTTTATAAGATTGAAACACTTTGAGGTCGAGGGGTTGAAGAAGGTGGGTAAGATGGGGAGGCAGCATGACAAGGACTATTTTGCGATCGGTACAGTACTGGACGAACTCCTCGGTGTCGTGAGAACCGTGTCCATCTATGAGCAGCATTCTGTACTCTCCTCGCTGAGAATTCTTTGTTCGCTTGTCAAAATGTTCAATCCAATCAAGCGCAATGATATCGTTGGTGAAACCGGTGTCGCTAGTTGTGAATACCGTGGAAGGTTCTAGATCGTTACGGAAGAAGTTCGATAGATGGCTCTTGGCAGCAAAAATGATGAATGGTGGAATGACTTGACCGGCCGCACTGATCGCTTCGATTATCGTCAGAGACTCCCTTTCCATTTCGCTGGCTAGGTAGTGCTTCTCCTTCTTGTTTGTCGTGAAGGTGATTATCGTTCTATTGCCACCAACACCGATCCTGAATCCCGCCTCATCCATATTCCATAAATCGCACTCGGCAATCCCATACTTCATCATCTCCCCTTGCAACCTTTCAAAGTACTCCTCCACCTTACTGGGCTGCTGTGCCAACATCCTTGCTACCTCGAGTGGCTTCTGCTTGACCGTCTTCAATTCAGGGTGTCTTTTCAGAAAACGTCCCACCCAGCTCTTCGACAGAGGCACGAGAGGATCTTCCGAAGTTTCCGCTGTTTTTTTGAGGATGCTGTTTGCTCCAGATGCCAGCCTCTCCATGGTCATGTTTCCTCCTACCGCTTCCAAGTTTTTGATATATAGTAGCAAAGAGTTCTCTTGGGCGTCCGTCAAACGTCTGTTACTGCCCGGACGATTTTCCTTGGAATCCATACCCATATAGCGGTTGCGGAAGTTCTGATAGTTGATGTCGTGTTCACGAGCAATTTTCGCGAGATTCGGTTATTCTGAAGCCCAAGCTAGCTTACAGGCCTCCTGAATTTTTTGCTCATTGCTTTGAGGCTGATCCGTCATCTGGTGCAGGAGATAGGCTTGTAAGTGTCGTACGGAGCTGGTGAATGATAACGCAGTAACGTCTATACCTTTACAACAAAACGAATCATAATTGAGCTGAATCTATAATTGAGCTGCGGGAATCCTACAAGCGCGGCTTGTAGGATTTTTCACGCTAAACGCGTGAAATTGTGTGTTGGCTCTAGACAACACTACAACTATAGGATCGGCTACCGTACATGTGTAGATTGTTCAAGATATGCGTCTAGTTGAACTTTTTCGCATGCTGTTCGAATTCAGGGTACCTGGTTTGGTAACCTGCGACGTAAGCACCGAGGAATCGTCCTAACCCAAGACGGGCAAGTAAGCAGCGCCACGACAGCTTTTGTCTGTCTGGATACCAGATATTTACCTACTAGGATGTTGAGAAACCATCCAAGGCCAAACGGAACATCCGCCAAAATAACATCAGCGCCGTCCAAGAATCGCAAGACTTGTATCGGGTTGATTGATCGATTAGCCATTGTACATGCTAGAGTCGCAGTGTCACTCATGTTCAATAACGAATTTGCTTGAATTCTTACCGCTGAGATAGCCTGTAATGTTCAGATGAGAACGTCGTTTTCAGATGCACGCAGTCCCGGTTTGAACAGCGGGGTCCATACCATAGAAATTGTGCAGAAAGGCCTCGTCAAACGACCTGCTTGGCATTGGCATAGCAACGGTTGATCAGCCGTCAAGCCTTAAAACCACCCGGACACGAAAGATATTGCGACATTTACCCTGGGCCGTTAGGTCCGGAAGCAGTGACGACCACCTCCAGGTCTTCCGTGGCATCCGCAGGGCACCAGAACTACGTTGAAGGAATTTTTAGAGGGCAAACTACCGCGTGCATGCACAGGGAGCGGGTCTGGACGAAGACTTACGGTATGTCGGTCTCCTGCCGGACTCATAATCGATTCACCTTTCTGCAAAGACCCCTGTTTCCCGTTTACAATGTAGCAAAACGTGCCGTTCCTCTAGCAGCACGGGAATATAATTCTTCATGATTAATTGCCTAAGTGAACAAAAGTACAGTGCCATACTCACGACTTCGAAGTGCTCATCCTGATACGGATGATAGTGGTAAGGCGGTACTGCAATACCTTCTCTGCCATTCCCAGTATACTTGTTTCCTGCCTTAAAAATCGTCCTGGAAACGTATCTATCGGAGGTATGTTCGACATCGTAGTGCAGGAGAGCCCCGTCGAAGTAGGAGTATGCTCCGTCCCGGTTGATAGTGGGAGGAGCAGTGTAGGCCTGTGCAGGAACGCGGTATCAGGACAGAGAACAAAGACAACCGAGAGAAGGCTTACTCGAGGAAAGATCCAGGATAATGCCATGATGAGTGCTTGAGAAAGGAGTGCAGAGTCTTAGTGGAATTCAAGAGAGGGCCGTGGTATTATAGAGTCGGATGCCATAGGGTTTGTCATCTATCATATATCAGCTGCTTCAGTGATATGCAGCATCATGCTCTGTATGGCTACTTGCTTCCGCTCTTCCTTCGCATCGTCGCATCGGCTCCCACCCTCACCCTTCTTCTTCTGGCAGTTTATCCTCTTCTACTACAGCATCCTTGTCCCTCAACCCGCGCTCTGTACTTGGTACCTGTGCGCAAATCACACACATATAGAACGTCGAGACTTACACGCGCGACAGAAACGGATTGGAGTGTAGCAGTAGCAGCAGGTGTGCTTGACAAGAAATAAGGATTATTTCGGACGGACAGTGTGACACTGCATAGTGTGCCTCGCGTCGGTACTACCAACTTCCTGGTTTGAACAAGCTATGTGGAACCACTGGCTAGGGTAGTGCCGGATAACGACATCGCATCTCGTCAAACTCTGATTTACTGTACAACAAGACCCACCTAACCCGTTGTGAACTCAAGTTTCGGAGTCGCAGCATCAAGTAAATATCTGGCCATGGATACATACGCACTTGCAAGAAGATACGGCACAAAAAGATCTTACCCTATCGCATATTGAGTTCGCTGCAAGGTGCGACTAGTCGGATTTTTTTGTACCAAGCTCGAATTCAGGGTACCTAGTTTGGTAACCCGCCAAATATGCACCGAGGAATCGTCCTAAGCCAGAACAATCCAGATTAGCACTACTCACAGACAAAGGTGTTGGATTGTGTGTGAAGAATCCTTCGACTTGCCGAGTACAATATTGACAAGCCAGCCAAGACCAAACGGGACATCAGCCAAGACGACGCCCGCCTTGTCCAGGAAGCGGAAAAGTTGCAGCGGGTTCAGTGATCGGTTGGCGATGGTACATGCTATAGTCGCAGTGTCATTCATGCTCAGCAGCGTTGCTTGCATGTGTTCTTACCGCTGATGTAGCCTGCGAAAGAAAGATTGAAACATGTACCAATTCAGATTCGATGTCAAGCGGCATTATGGTAAAGCACACACCATAAAAGTTGTGGAAGAAGGACGCGTCGAAGGATCTGGAAGACATCGATAACGCAATACTCGGTCAGAAGCTCAGCTCCGACGAAAGATTGCAATGGATACTGATTCACCCTGGCCCAACCGGTCCAGAGGTAGTGACTAGTACCTCCAAGTCTTCTTTGGCATCGGCGGGACACCAGAACTATAGGGGCAGCGAATGATGAGGAACAGCAAGAATACAAGAATGACTGCCCGGAACCCACGGTATGTCGGTCTCTCGCCGGACTCTTCAACGATTCTCCCTTTTTCAAGATGCCTTGTTTTCCGTTGACGAGATAACAAAGAGTGCCGTTGATCTGCCAACCAGGTAGTATAGTCAGTCGACAAAGTACGGCTGGTAGAAGCAGCACTGTCATTCACTCACGACCTCGAAATGTTCATCCTGGTACAGATGGTAATGGTAAGGAGGGGTTGCCGTGCTGGTCTTGCCATTCCCGGTATGTTTATTCCCTGCTTTGAATACCATCTTGGCCACATACTTGTCGGCCGTGTGTTCAAGATCGTATTGCAGCAGAGCGCCATCAAAGTAGGCGTGTGCTCCGTCTGGCGTGACGGTAGTGGAAGCGGTAAAGACCTAGTACGGCAAACAAGGCATATGAGGATCAGTAGGAAGACGGCGACGCAACTGCTTACTTTGGGGAAGATCCAGGACAATGCCATGTTGACTGGGTAGATTTGAAGGAGAGTTGAAGAAAGGGGTCCGCCATTTGCGAATGGGACGATTCAGGTATAAGTAGATGAGATTTATAGGTCACGAACAAGTCTGCGTCGCTAAATCAGCTGAACAGCTACAACAGTGAATCACCTGCTCGTTTGCTTCCGCAGTTTCAGCATCCTCCTCCCTTCTTCTTCTTCTTCTTCTTGTCGTTTCTCTTGCCAAGATAAGTGATTACCTACCTATTTGGCTATATCACCCAGCCAACTACTTCCCGGACGCTGACTACCGTTACACTACACCCATCTCCCTATCCGCTGCTAGTATCAACATTACGCCTTCTTCGGTTGTACGGATATGCGAGATCGTATTCATCGTCCACAGTGGACGCTGCGTGAAAGCGGGGCCGTCCTCCTTTCCAACTTTCTGAATGACTGGACGGGATCGTCGACCTTTGGTCACAGATGAAAGAGGACGGTATCCTGCTCGCAGACCGGTCGGTCAACGAAGAGTACATATATGCCTCCCCTGCTCGAGTGTTCGCTAGAGAGGCAAGTACAAGCCTTCCCTTACAACCATCAGATATCCAATCCTCAACATGCCCGTTCCCGTTCCTACAGCACCAAGCCACACCGGCCAGCCTGCATTTACAAAGCCTGCCCATCATGCAACCGCCTCCGCCTCACCCGCCGGCATCATCTCCTCCCTGTCCCTGCCGGAAAAGGTGTTTGCACTTTCGGGTTCCGGATTCTCCAGGACCAGTGGCTTGCCAGCCCATAACCTTCACAAGGTCAAAGTATCAGACAGCCCTACCGATATCCGAGGTGACACAGTGTTTGGACCCTATGGCTCTGCTGTCTTGCCTAATGCGACATGCGTAGCAGCCACTTTCGATGTCAATACGATGCAATCACTCGGCGAACAACTAGCCGAGGAATGCAAGCTCAAGAGTGTCGATACGCTGTTGGCTCCTACTATCAATATGCACAGGGATCCACGAGGTGGAAGGAATCAAGAGAGTCCCGGTGAAGACCCGTTCTTGGCGGGTCAATACGCAGCTTCCTTTGTCAAAGGTACGCCGTGTCAACGTTTCCGTATTGCGGCTGTTCTGACCACCTCCTGCACAGGCGTACAGAGCCGAGGCATTGGTGCATGTCTCAAGCATCTTATCTGCAATGATGGCGAGACAGACCGTAGATCATACGACAGTATCGTTGCCGAAAACGTCATGCGCGAGCTCTACCTCCGGCCCTTCGAAATAGCCGTTAAAGAAGCCAATCCGCGTGCCATCATGACGGCATACAACAAGATTGTGAGTTGCTTCGCCTTTGCTTATTCTTGACGCTTTCTGACGCCTCTATTACTCATAGAATGGCAAATCTGCTGCCGAGAACCCACACACGATCGGAATCGTTCGCAATGAATGGAATTACCCTGGCTTGATGATCAGCGATTGGTTTGGAACGTACGACGGAGTCGAGAGCATTAAAGCTGGGCTCGACTTGGAAATGCCGTTCCCTGCCGCACGCGGACCCAAGCTCCTTCAAGCAATTAAAGAGGGCAAGCTAAAGGAAAGCGATTTGGACGAACGTTTGGTCAAGGTGATTGAATTCCTTCAAGCCAATAATTCGCCCAAAGAGGAAGATCGGGCAGTCGAACAATCGTCCCCTCTTGCACCTACGGAGCGCAGTACCATCATTAGGCAAGCTGCCGCCGATGGTATGCTTCTCCTCAAGAACGACGGTATCCTCCCGATCAATCCAGAAACGGCAGGTACCGTTGCTGTCATAGGATCGCTTGCGACCGACCGAGTATTGGCCCATCTGATCCGACCTTCGTACATTGTCTCGCCCTTGGAAGGACTGCAGACCGCATTCTCGGAGCACCCTGACAAGCTCAAGCATTCTCATGGCGTACAAACCCACAAGATGCTTCCGATTCTTGGCGCACCGTACGCTGACCAAGTCAGTTTCACCTTTTGGAATCGTGGCGATCGTGCCAATGGCGGTAAATCGGTCTCGACCGAAATCGACCACGATGCACACGTTGCAATCTTGCTTCGCCCGATTCCTGGGCTCGACAAGGAATACGAGATTGAAATGAACACCACCATCAAGGTCCAAGAAGCGGGCAAGTACAGCCTGTCTGTCGTCGCCTGTTCCGATGCCGAGGTCTTCATCGACGGAAAACCCGTGTATACCTTTGTGCCCAAGGGTGTAATGGACATTCAACAACAACTCTTTTATTCTGCCGACTTCGAGCAATTGTTCGAGTTTGAATTCGAAGCCGGAAGGGAATATGCTATCCAGGTCATTGCTCAATCCCAGAAACAGGTTGGTCACGAGCCTGTAGGACAAGGCCTGAGATTGGGCATTGTCAAACAAATCACCCGTGAAGAATCCCTTCGCAACGCTGTCACACTCGCTAAATCAGCCGACGTCGTTCTTTGCTTTGTCGGCACCACTGCCGAATGGGAAATGGAAGGTATCGACAGGAAAGATATAGCATTACCGGCTGGTCAAGATGAAATGGTCGCCGCACTACTAGAGGCCAACAAGAACGTTGTCATTGTCAATCAGTCCGGGGCTGCGGTGGATCTTTCATGCGCCAAAAACGCCAGAGCGATCTTACATGCCCATTTCTGCGGCTATGAAGCAGGAAACGGTAAGTAGGTGTCTGATTGCCCTCGTTTAGCCCACACTGATTTCCCGCCTCCTGAACAGCCATCGCGGATATCCTTTTAGGCAAGACGAATCCCAGCGGACGTTCGCCGTATACCTGGCCTGTCCGGCTTGAGGACTGCCCCTCTTTTGGAAACTTCCCACGCGCCGACGACATGTCATTGCGGTATGCTGAGGGGCTCTTCATGGGTTATCGACACTATGACAAGGAGGAGTCACCCGAGCCAGCGTTTGGTGAGTCATACTTGCTCTAATTATACAATTTTGCAATAGCCAACAATCCACTTACTTGGCATCCGTGATAGCGTTCGGTCATGGCTTGAGCTACACTACATTCGATTTTGCATCAGCCACCGTGTCAGGATCCGTTACACCATCTGACAAGCTTGTTATGGAAGTCGACGTCACAAATACTGGCTCTACCGCAGGTCGAGAGGTCGTGCAACTCTACGTGTCTGCGCCGTTCCTTTCGGGTCGCCCGATACAAAGCTTGGAAGCGTTTGCCAAGACTCGTGTGCTCGAACCCGGGCAGACTGAACGGGTCAAGCTCGAGTTGAACAAGCGATCGTTCTCGACTTGGTCTGAAAAGGAATGTTGGCGCGTGGCAAAGGGAACGTACGAGTTGCGACTCGCTCGGAGCTCCCGCGATGTAGTGGAAAAGGTTTCGGTCGAAGCTAGCGAAGACTTTGATTGGCACGGGATATAGGGGTTGGTGTGAGATGGAGTAAAAGGGCCATGAGACGGTTGTAATGTGGCTACGGTCGAACGTTGTATGGTTACTGATGATTATGCATTCGAGTACTTTTGTGCCCTGCGACCGTGATCACCACATACAACTAGACAGCTACCTGTGGTTCTATACCACACCACGTAGTTCTAAACTTAGACATCTACACGCGCCTACACGTTCGTGAAACGCGAACGCGACGCCGAAAATATAGCGATTTACATCCGCGAACGGTGGCTTTTTTTGCCGAGGGTTACCAGCGCGACGTCGCGACGTGAAATTCGGATGCGTCCGCCGGCGCCCGCTCAATCCCGCTCTGACCTTCTTCGCATTCAGCCCAAGTTCCAAGTTTCACTAACCCTATTCAAGTTCGACAGGACTAAACAAGGTCATCGTCCCCGCCCGCACCTGCTTGCAGAAAGAGTAGCGTGCGCGATCCCACCATGGCCTCACCCCGTGCGTCTCCGCTCATACCTCAGCACGAGTTCAACCAAATCAGGCACCTCGCGCAAGGTGTGCCTCTTTCGCTAAACCGTAGACGACTGAAAAATATCGGTTTCCTATGCGTTGGACCGGTATGCCTTTTCATTTTCGTTTGCTATGTCCGAACAAATAGCCCGGGAGCAGACGTTTTTGGAACCTCTACCGTCGAGAGTATCGTTCGCAAGGGACAGAATGGCTACAGGGCAGCCACGGGAAGAAAGTCGCCAGCGCCATATCAACCGCCTAGGGGGAAGCAGCGGTTGGGCAAAGAGGAGGCCATCAACAAGGACAAAGTTGAATCCACTCACGGTGATGACGATGATGAAAGGTCCTGGAAAGACACGCTGGTCGACAAATTCTTTCCGGACCCAGATGCAGCACATGTCGACCTGCAACACTCAGAAATCGAGGAGCACATATATATGGACAACGGCCTGGTCGCCATCAACCCGCATGGCCGGCATCCCATTTACGACCTTTTGACAAGATCACAAAAAGCATGGAAAGATAAATCCGCCAGACAGAGTACCACATTGCAACAAGCCGTGAAGGAATACAGGAGGCGGTATCAACGGTCGCCTCCGAAGGGATTTGAGCTCTGGTGCGTACCGCTGCAAAGGTCATCCCATCATCAGAGGGTATGATGCTGAAAAAATCTCACCACTACCCTTGCGATTGGAATAGGTGGAGCTATGTTCAGGAAAACAACGTCCAATTACCCGACGAATATGACCAGATTGTGAGAACCCGTTGCTGTCTTCTCCCTTGATGAAATCAGTACTCACATATGTTTCTCGCTCGTTCAGAATCGAGATCTCGAACCTTTCCGAGGCATGTGGCCGGCCTATCTTCACTCTCTGCAGCCCGAATGGGAAGACATGCCCGGTACTTACGTTCTCGAATGCAATGCGCCTGAAAAGCAAGGCTGCCATTTGGCCAAAACGACCTTCTCTGAAGCGGGAGAAGCACGAGTCGGAGTGGAACGCGCACATGAACAGCTTGGTCTATTGAAGGATATTGAGGAACATCTTCCGCATCTGCGGGTCACCTTTTCTGGGCATGATGGCCCTGCCCAGATGGTAGGACATGAGTATGTGAGTACACATAGGTCTTCAGACTTGACTTGCGGACTTCCTAGCTGAGCCTTCTCACAATTAGCGCTCGTCTTTGGAAGACGCTGCAGAGGTGGGAGAATGTAAGTACTATTGAGCAACAGAATTTCAACAGGACCTCCTGAGCTTATCGTCTCTTTCTTTTGAAATAGTCATCAACCCACATGAACATGAAGTACGTTCTGCTACAAAAAGAAGGGGAGTCGGAACTCAGTTTGATGGTCTGTTATCCTCCACTAGCACGATCTCGCGCACAAAGGTTGGGCGTCTGCCTGTGCACCTCATAAGCCGATTCACAACGCGCATAACCCAGATATCCTCCCTAATCCCCAGTCGTTCTTCAAGCGACCTAAAACTTTCATTTGGGATCATAAAGCGTGAGCCCTTTATTCCTTACACCCGACACATTCTTTGTATGTTTAATCCCGTCATTCTAGCTCCATGGATCCTTGCGTTCATCCGGAATTGACCCAAATAACCGGTTTCTTGGCCGGGTATGGTAAAGGACCAAGACCGCAGAAGGATCTGTATCCCATCCTTGCCATGTGTTCTACCCCGCTGCACTCAGATGTCTTGACGGTGAGTCATTCTGAGCGACATTCATCCCGACATTCCTGCGTGCGACTGACTGTCTGTATCTAGGTTGCAATGGAAGCATTCACGGAAGAAGTCGGCAACGACCCACCATGGGAGGCGAAAACAGATTCGAGGCTACTATGGGTAAGCCTTGACCCTGTCATTCGCGCTCCCTTCAATTGATCAATTCCCTTTCATTTTGCATCAGCGAGGGTCCACCACGGGGATCTTGTTCTCAGACAAAGTGGCATGGAGTAAGAACCCAACCATTCCGGGCATGTGAATCTCGTCACTGATTGGCGGGCGTCTATCAGATATTTCACAGCGTCTTCGTTTAGTAGGGCAGGCTTTTGAACATGCAGGGACTGTGCCTGTCGTTCAGCCTCTTGGATCACCCAATGAGCCTATTGGAGAGCCAGAGGTCGCTCCAGTCGGTACTTTAAATGATCTCCTCCTCGATATCGCTTTCGTAGGAGAGCCCATACAATGTGCCACCCAGGAGATTTGTGACGAGTTGGCAGAAACATATGAATTCAGAAAACGACAGGGTTGGGACAAGGCAAATAGGTGAGTAGCTAGGACTGGCTGTCTGTAACTATAATGAATTCCACTGACTAGACTTTGCATGTTCAGTTACAAATATATCTTCGATATTGGTTAGTACCAAGAATTCCAGCTTCCAGCTGACCAACTTCCCTGCTCATATCATTCTCATAATAGACGGCAACGGATGGTCTGCACGGTTCAAGCGATTGATGTCTACCAACTCCCTCATTCTGAAAAACACGGTCTTTCCTGAATGGTATCAAGATCGAATCCAAGCTTGTAGGTTTACGATATTCAACTTGCATGCAGTCGCTTCATCTCTTTTGTCGCTTGTCAGGGGTGCACTATGTTCCAATCAAATCCGATCTATCGGATCTGTACGACGTAATGCTTTTCTTCAAAGGCGAATCCGCGATAGGAAATAATGGACATGACGATTTAGCCAAAAAGATCGCTATGGAGGGTAAAGCGTGGAGTCAGACTTACTGGCGGCGCGAGGACTTGATTGCTTATCAGTTTAGGTATGTTGATTGACTTTTTTCGTTATTCTACACTGTTATTGAGCTCCCGCGTGATACAGATTGTTCCTGGAGTACGCCAGATTGATGGCGAGCGATCGATCTGAGATGAATTACATCGAATGAACAAGTTCGCTGAAGAACACGGCTACACATATCATAGAGGGCATTATAGAGTTTGGCAGCATTGCGTGTATCGATAGATATCATGGCAGGACAGGGTAAAGGTTGTATTAGTCGAAGTGAATTTCGCTGTGGGGATCATCATGATTTGTTTTAACGTCCGCTTGAATCCTTGCGGGTATGTATTCATAGGTGAGAAAGTAGCCAGTTGGGATGTCTTCTGTCTGGGCAGCAGTCACTTACTGGTTGTCCGATTGTGAATATACGTTGTATCGACATTGAAGCTTGTTTCATTCCTGCAAGTATAATACAGCTGCCCTCTACGATACTCCATGATCTACAAGTCATTCTATAATACATTGACCCATCTCACTTGGTTCTCGCTGTCATCGGTACCAACTTTACAGTCAAGTAACGTCGATGAGCACGCTTCGCCGAACACCGGACTGCAAGGACCTACCCGGACTTTGTCGTCCCCGACAAGAACGACAGGCACACCTGCCGGTTGCAGTCCCAACTTTCGGAAGAATGGCAACGATTCTATCAAGCCAGGATAATTAGAGATGTGTGGGACCTGGTCGCTGATGAACGCGGCTTACCTGGTGCGGCCAGCAATCCGATTGGCATATTGTAGGCTTCCGCAGCGGCGTTCATCGTGTACCTCATCAGCTTGCGACCGACTCCCTGCTTTTGGGAACCCGGCGACACCACGACCTTGTCGATGTCTATATTGAAAAGGTTGGGAAGGAGATTAATAATAAGTGTAGCAAAATGGCTCAATTCGCTTGACTTACATAAGAAGGAGCCCATCTCAGCTTCTATCTTCGTACACACCTCATTGACTTGGGAATGGACACTCCACCAAATGGGTAGATGACGGCCCTTCATGGATGGGTAAACTTCCTTGTGTTTGTATGGATCTAGGGACCCTTTGCCATACTGCCAAGCTTGCAGGTAGCCCATCATCTTTCCTTCTTTCTCCGCCACCAGCACAATGCCATGATACTGCTTGCGGATCGCAGCGGCGAGCGAGCTCTGGAATCTTTTCGCTTCGTTCGGGTCCACTTTAGGGTCAACGTGTCGAGTCCAAGTAAGATCTCGGCATGCAGCATGATGCATCTCCCCAATAAGATCGCACTCTTTAGCGGTCTTAGCGGGTCGAATCCGGACGTCCATTGCGCAATCTAATCTGAGGACTCTTCGATGTTCTTGGTCTGAGCGCGCGGCGAGTTCGAAATGATATGCTCGTATCTTGAGCCATATAGGAAGTAGGTATTTCCACTATCAAACATATACGAAGCAGTCCTATCCATACAGCAACGCGTTTCACCGATTCTCCTGTGTGTAGAAGACGACGTGAAAGGAAGAAAGTGGCGAATCCATCAAAGGTACGCTGGAGAGAAGCGGAAAGGTAGCCATCGCTTTGAAGAAGAGGAAAACGGTCACACTACGGCGTCTGACATTGACTATCGCCTTCCGAGGGTCATTAACTGAAGTATCGCCAGCCAGCCAGGCAGACAGTCTGACTATCAGCACTATCAGCTACATACAATACCACGACTCGCCTAAATGGAAGCGCATTTTTTGACCGTGGGAAACTGAAACCGCGCTTATTTTCTGGTTGAAGTCGAATGGGACGTCGGGGTCAGAACAAGTCGTGACAGCCCAGATTGACATTACCACGGCATCACCTGGACGAATCTTAAATTACCAACCCTACTCTCTCTCTCCCTATACCTCTCATCATGGATCCCGTAAAGTTGGCCAAGCTGCAAGCTCAGAACGTTCGTCTAGGTTAGTCACGATTCAGGGTCGACCCATTTTGTTCGAGCCGTTCGAACCGCAACGTCAGCGACGAAACGAAGGAAGAGAGGAGGAACGTAGCAGGAAATACTGAGGGTCAGGATGGCAACGAAGATGTGTGGTGGTGAAGGTGCAAAGTGCGGTACAGATGGCAGCAGACGAAGTTTACAACAAGTCGGTTTGCAAGACGGAAGACGCAGCGTATGGAGAGTCGACCTGCGATGGAGGATGGACGGAGTTGGGTCGCTGGAGCCTATGGGTATCATGAATGATTAGGAGTCAACGTGATCTGCTGCGAGGAATAAAGAGAGGTCGCTGTCAGTTTGGCGTTCAGCTACAAGTCGGCGTCGTGACGCTCCTTAAACGGCTTTTACATGACGAATATCCTTCGCGTCATATGCTAAACTGTCTTTTCATTGCTCAACAGGTGGAAAGGGCACACCCCGACGAAAGCAGATCAAGAAGTCTGCCTCGACCAAGGAAGGAGATGACCGAAAGATTCAGGCTGCTTTGGGCAAGCTCAATGTTCAGCCCATTACCGGTGTAGAGGAGGTCAACATGTTCAAGGAAGACGGAACAGTTTTGCACTTCCAGCATCCCCGAGGTGAGTTATTGTTCCTATCAGAAACGGAGGTCGTGGGAGCTATGGGTTGGATTTAGCTATGCTGCAAAGCTAGTTGAAACACGAGCTTGGCGCAGGCCCCTTGCGCTCCGTACACGCTGGAGAAGGGACATCGGTGTAGATGCTATGCGTCTCTCACGAAGATCGTTCTCCCACTGCGTATATCGTCGAATCTCGACTCTGATCGCTAATCCTCAACTATGTACGGCCCTGCAGTCAACTCCGCCTTGCCTTCCAACACCATCGCCATCACTGGTCAAGGTCAGGACAAGGAACTCCCCGAACTCGTTCCCGGAATCCTCAACCAGCTCGGCCCCGACTCGTTGGCCTCTCTCCGTAAACTCGCCGAGTCCTACCAGGCTATGGCTCAGAAGCAACAGGGTGCCGCTGGCGAGTCCGCTGACGGTGAGACCAAGGAAGCTGATGACGAAGATGTCCCCGATCTGGTGGAGAACTTTGACGTTGAGGAGACGACCGGAAACGACGAGAAGACTGCCAAGCTAGAGGAATTGAACTAGATCTGAAGACGGTGTTTTGGCAGGAGCGAGTTGGGAAACGGTCTCATAGGCTCGCTGTCATAGCGACGTCCTGGATTTGACAGGGATTGTATAATCTTTGTAGTATCGTTCAACAAAAGGTATCGACACGAAACCGTGATGAAACACAAAAGCAACCGCATTGACTCGATGTTGTTTGAGCTGCGATCGTCTTCGCATTATGTATACTTGGGGTGCAGTACTTTTAGCAGTCATTCTCTCCGTTCACGACTTGAAACAAGTTGACGATTTACATCGGAACAGGGAATGTGCAAAGCTGTGATATCACTTTGGGAAGTAGATGTGGATAGGGGAAGACTATAGATCGCCCCTGTCTCACGGCCTGGGCCTTCTTCCCCTTTATTTTTGCGGTTGCTTGTATTGTTTGTTATTATCAATATACACTTCTCTCGCCTACTACTCATACTCGTCAAAGACGACATCCGCTTTAAATCAGCAAGGTGAGTTGAGAACAATGGGGTAACACCGCGTACTGCTGAGAGATGGGATCAGACGTCATTCCTTGCGCGCAGGAAAGGATGGCGGGAGAGTTGCCCTTGGGTCGTAGACTGTGCCGACATCTCGCAATGAAAGGGATCGAAGAACAGATTAGCCGTACTCTGCGTTACGAGCGTGCACACGACAACTCGTGCCCGGCGGAACCCGTCACTTCGTACAATGGCGTCGATGCGTAGACGATACAAGAGCGTACTCGAGACGCCGAAGCAGATCAACGATGGTATGAACTGGCAGGCGCTGTGATCGCTTATGCCTATCCGGATTGTTGCTAGACTGGAGTAGCACTCTTCTTCTCGTTTCTCTTGGCCTTCACGACGGAATGTGTTGTCGGCATGGATTCCAGATGGGTCATACGGGATTGCTGATGAAAGGGGTCCGTTGAAAGACAGGTCCAAGGGCAGTAAAGGAGTTCGCAGTCGTCATCCGGCGGGCATCATGGCCGCCTCATCAATGGGATGGCTGGTCATAATATTCTGGGATGCGCCACTTCTTTGTCTGATGTGGCGGTAATGTTGGACGAATGGTGAACTGAAAGGGACGAATGGTGGACCGAAGGAACGAACGGACTCCACTCAGCGTCGGCATCCATTCCGCCTTTATCACGAAGATCGGGCTGCTGATGTTAGTGTTTCGTACAAGAACAGAGGATCGGACTGGTTGGGAAGAGCTTCAGAGGAGCCAGGGGAACGTGCCTTCAAACAAGCTTCCTTGACTGATCGTCGACCCTTCGAGACCTGAATTGTCAGTGCGATTTCAATTGTTCACGACATACCAGCGATAGCTTAAAGCAGCTCCGTAGTTAACCCTCCCATTCCTCTGGGGAACCAACTGGCTGTCGAACCGTTTCTCCGCCGGCAGTGAGTCCAAGCGAGACTATCGTAGGCGGACAAGATGCTGATCAATACTGGACGGGTCGTCTCGAGCAGGAACTTTGAACTGACATGTATTCAGCTTGATCTTCGTCAATTCTAAGGGAAATCAATCGGAGCCTTATTGAGAGACAGTCTTTCCCTGTAGGTTGTCGGAAGTTTCATACAAGCGGGTGAAAAAAGGAACACCCGTCTCGAAAGCTGATTTCAAGTCGTCGCTCTTTCATTCCCTTCCAGGCTGGGTTCGAGTAGCTGTTTGCGTCAATCTTTCCGACCCCGCTAGCAACTACTGTAGGTAGCGACTTCGCCGGCTCGCCCCGGGCCATCGGCCTTCGGTACAGGAGTCTAGCCTTTGCGAGAAATACTACAGAACAATCTACAGTTCACCTTAGCCAGCTTCTTAGCCAGTTCTGTAGTTATCCTGCAGGTTTGTTCTTGGTCGAACTGCGCCCAAGGGGAAAAGGCCTCCTTGTGATAGCTCTTGTGATGCTGAACGCTTCCTCATGATAGGCCCTCGTATTGGCAGCAAAAAGTTGGGGGAAACCACTTGCAAAAAGCTTTCAAAAAGCATATTGGCTTGCCGAAAATTCGCTACGAGCTGCATAACGTCATGTAAGTACAATCTCATTCAATTTCATTCTGTCAGGCACAGCCAGAGCTACAACAAGGGGCTTTCCAGACTTCGTCGTTTCTGTACCCAGATACAGCTTCCTTTCCGAATTCTTCCGTTGTGAATCCCTACAACCTTTGAATTAGTTTGCCATTTGCCACCGGTATGTCGAATTCAGCCGGAAGTAGAGGGAAGCGTATTCATGCCAACTCCCAGTTCCCAGCTTCAAGCGAGGTGAATGGAGCCTTGTCAGCAGTCTGTCAAGTCTCCTGCGGTCTCTGTCAAAAAGCACCTGCGGAGCCATCACCATATGAGTGCGGCTGCAAGCTGACCAAGAAACGGTGAGTCGTAGTATGCAAACAGCTATGCAAACGCGCATGGACCGAATCCCACGTGAAGTAAAAAAGCGGACCGGCTGGAATCCTAGTTGTGGTGCTGGAGCTTGATAGGTTGGCTGGATCTAAACATTCGACGCTCATCGCCGTCTCTCACCCCTCCGCCAGCTCCTCCGCCCCCTCCTTCTCGCCTCGTCCGTATATCGTGCTTCTGGCATACCGACAGACGTAGGGGCTAGAGAGCTGGCTAAAGAGCTGAGACTGTTGAGTGTTCCTGCAGCATCCCCAGTTGGATCCCCGGGGTGGTGTACTAGCGCGCGCCAGACGATCTCTTAGGCTAGCTTGCTGGCTGTCTCGCTTTGGAACCTTGCCCAACTAGCAGCTCAACTAGTTAGCTGCTGCCCAACTCCTCGCTGAAATATACGAGTTGCGCGAGCGGTCTGTTCCGAAAATTCCGATAATAGCTGTCAAGCTAGCTGTCACGTCCCATCTGTTTGAAGCTGACTCGTTGACTACTCGTTGTTCCTCTGCGACAGCGACTCTGCGACTGCAAACTTGCCTTACCACCTCTGTAGCCGGTCAGCTAGTACGGTAGTACCGCTGGCGAAGTTCTGGTTGTGGTCCTCTTCTTCTCCTTGCGCGACATCGCAGAGAGACTCTTCGCTTACAATATCAGTCGTGTTTGAGTTTTCATCCATTACCCGGGCTCTTCCTTCGGCTTTCCGGCGAGCTTCTCCGCCGCGTGCCAGGTGGCACTAGAATTGATCAGCACCGTGTTACCTCTTTCAGCTCTTCTCGCGCATTATGCAAGCACGAATTGAGAACAACAACAACACATACGGTATAGCGGTATGCCATCCGCAGCTACATACAACTCCATTTCTCACAAGCTCTCAGACATCGCCTTCAGGCCTGCCTATCTGGACCATCAATCCAAATATACAAGAAGTGGAAGACGAGCACCTGACTCCGGACAGGCTGCCGAGACATTCAGGGTCAGGAACCAGCCTCCGCCTCGACCAAATTGAGCGTTGTTCCAACATCCATTCTGCTGAGCAGCCTGAGCTGCTACTTACAGCTTCGTCTGTCGGTCAACAGAACAACCAGCGTCTAGTCAATCGGCAGCTCAATCGGCCCCAGCGAGACTTGATTCTAGAAGCCCATCCTGTCCAGCGATTGGCCAAGCAGATTCATTGCATGACGGGCGGCCACTCGCAACAGATTATTCAACAACCTTTTTTGATCGACCGGGACGAGCAGAAGAGAACACAGACGGACGATAGCTTGGTGTCAACAACTCATAGATCTCGTATCTTGTCAGCGGAGCCTTTCTGTACATCCCGAACAACGACAACGCGTTACGGCACGGACTCACCTCAGGAACGGGATACTGCAGGGACGCCTCGATCGCTGCTACTTCCGCATCCAGACCATTCGGCAGGTTCAACGCGGACCGTCGTTGACCTTTCAGTACGAGCTCACTGCAGCTCTCACTGCCCACCGGTAGCTTCAGCGGTTCCGTCTTTGAGGTCTATCTCTCCAGTTGTCCCATCAGAAGCCCCTTCTGCTCATCCGATTGACGCAAGTCGTGTTCTATCCATACCGCCTTTGATCAGGCAAATTGAACCGCCGGCATATCTGGAAACTGGGCTCAATCAGAATTTGGAACCACAAGACCCAGGGAAAGGTCAAGTCACCACTGCTCGCCCTGACTCCGGTAATCAAGTGAGTTGACTGGTAATGTCCGATCGCACTCTATTCATTCGCTCCGCGGACAGGTCTGTGTTACTTACAGCGTCGTCTTCGCTCTTGATAGTCCGCAGTCGTCCCGCTTGCAGAATCCGTGTTGTCACTAGTTGGACGCTCACATCCGACGACATCCGCTGGTCCATCCGCAGGAGCTTCTCCATACGATCTCGAAAAGACGGAATCCATTGATGGAGACAGGGAAATCACGGGAATAACCTTGCCTGGTGAGTAAGGCTAAGTCCTTCCGGCATCTAGGCATGCTTCATCAGAAGCCATCGTTTTATCCGTCCCAGACTTGGCAAATGTGCGATGCGGTAACGTGGACCAAACAGCGTAGCTTCGGTTGATGACGGTTGTTATTTAACGACTGTGTGGCGTGTCGCATGTCGCGACAGAGGGTCGAAGAAACGGCTTCAGTAACAGTTGGTACCCCGAGGCAGCGGATTCCTTCGTCGATGTGGCCTGTCATGGTCAGATGCGGCTCAATTTATGATGAGTCTGCAACGCGTATCGAAGTTTTACTGACTTGGAACCGCTCCGCTCTTTCTTGGTCTCCCGCCCATCCTTTCCATGATGCAAACCTCTGGCTTGATCACTTATCGATGGATGATACCATTGCCACAATCCGCTTCCCGACTATGCAATCCTGATCTCCTATAATACGGTCAATGCGCATCGGTCGGTGGATTGACAAACGAACGGTCGACTGGTCTAATCGTGCTTCGCTTCATTCGCCAATGCAGACGAATCAGGAAGAGCATCCATCGTATCGCTTTCGACCGACCTAACTATAGTCGTCAGCACTTGCGGAACAGATAACAGTCAAACAAACAAATCTCAAGACACCGTACCGAACTTCATATACGGAGAGCCCGCACAAACGGTAGATCGGACCGTATCTCAGGAAATTTGTCCCCGCACCCCTTACCCCCTCGATCAGGTGGTACCTAAAGAGCAGAACTTCCAACCTGAACTCTATACTATCAAACGGGTAAGGCTGGCCGATATAGCAGAGGCTCAGGGAGTAATAGCTTCAGCTAAAAGTTCAAATCGTAAACGTGTAAGTCGAATGGTACGATACTCTTCTAGGCTGAGTCATCGCGAACCAGACCCTGAATCCAGTCGAGTGCGACTGATCATTGAAGGCAGGACTAACACCAGTATCTCTTGTTGCTCTCCTACCGCTTTCGTTCGTTCCCTGATTTGGATCCGCCAACCTTTCTCATATCACCAACGTATCCGATCACCACGCGAGCAGCGTTCTGTCTCAGATTCACACGTTCACCAACCACTAGAATCTGATCTTATCTCCAGTGCTCAAACGCGAGCAGGAACGACTCACGGCATTCATAAATCTCATATAGAGTGTGATACGGTCACGCGATACTTTGAAAGCGGCATCACTCCATCGACACCGCAGCAGAGGCTCCAAAGATCCAGCAGTGGACAAGGTCCCGAGACGAAGCCAAACCATATACATAGCAAAACATTTGCCTTTGACGAAACGCGGCCCGGAAGGCCATCTGTCGGAAACGAGGAAGTTGCCGGTCCGCCCTACATTCTGGAAGGTACCCCGGATGACAAACGACCAGCCCAAAACCGCCTGTCCAGTGTATTCAGCAAGACTCCGGGTCGCGGGCTGAGCAATCTTGCGGATCATCGGTTTATGCAATTACACGGTTCGTTTGATCGAATCAAGATGAATACATTCAACGCGCACGAAAATGGTCAAGGAGGATTACATCAGCAACAACCACAGCCTAACTATGAACGGCAGCAGCATCAGCAGCCTCGACATCCAGAACAGCAACATCATCATCAATATTACCAGCAAACTCCATCTTCATATCAGCCCAGCTATCTACATGAACACAATCCGCCGTCATTGCAGAACTCGATCGACCATAACTCAGCTGTAGCTGACAGGCCCGTTGTCCTGTTACAACACGAGACTTCGAGGCAGGGCTCAACTTTTTCCGAAGGAATGCTGAATTCGATCAATTTGGAGCATCAATTCGCCTTCAATCATAACGGAGACATTGGTCCGTCCAACTCCTACGCTTCGCCAAAGGGGAATCCACATATCCAAGCTACTCGGCCACATGCGTACTCCGAAACGGCAACGGCGCAGCATTCCATGCCTTCGCCTCCCCCTACACGGCCTGTTCGACCCGTGCGGCAATATTATGCCCTCATACCAGGTTCTGACCAACCCCAGCTGATGCCTGATTATCAGCCGGATGATTCCGAAGACATATCATTAGACCCTGCCAGTGGCAAGGCAAAAAAGATACCGAGCGGTATCAGCGGCGGGAAGATATATGTCTGTATGGGTTACGGGGACTGCGCAAAAACGTTTACAAGGAGTGAACACTTGGCGAGACATATCAGGTAAGCAGGAAGAGTCGGTGTGGCGCTTTCGTTTTGGCGCTGATCGGCTGTAACTCAGAAAACATACGGGAGAACGGCCATTCTCCTGTCACTGCGGCCGAGCCTTTTCGCGGCTGGATAATCTCCGACAGCACGTCTCTTCCTGCCATGCCGAGGAATTCGTCGCGAATCAAAGCCTTTTGGCTTCCCTAGGCGAGGTACACACGCATCTTTCGATCAAGGCATTACGAGATCAAAAGCGCGCGGGGCAAGTGATAGAGTTGAACAAGGACTCGGGGAAAAAGGCAGGAAGAAAACCGAGGACTAAAGATCCGAAGAAACTTGGAAGAGAATCGATCAGTAGTATACAGACCGTTGAAGCCGAATCGGAAGCTGGTCCAGGCCCTTCGACGCTTAGTTATCGCACTCATCAGCAAAACCCAGCGCTTTCAATACCGGAGAACACGACTATTCAGGCTCAAGCAGCTGTCAGTACGGCACCTCTTACCAACGTCGATCAGTCCAACCGTCCATCTGTCTTGTCTGTCTCTCATGTAGCAAGCAGCGCCCCGTCTGCCAACGAACCAGAAATGATTCAGATCGATAACAGTACACGGCTGTCGCCCGACATTCCCGTTCGGAATATGCCTTTTGGACCCTACGGTCGACCTTGGACCGCCAGCAGGCCACCAACATCACAAGCGCCGCAGCCTCAACCACAATACGCGCGCCCAATCACTCGGGGCTCCAACCCCGATTCGCGGCCATCGACTGGTAATCCTCATCATAGTTATGTGGTACCTGCTAACCACTACGTGCCACAAGCGGCCGTCCCGAACTCGGTCCAAGCGACGGGAACGGGGGCTCCGTCAATATACGTGGCGAATGGCCGCCCAATCTCTCGACGCGAGCGGGAAAGTATCGTTTCTGCGACGTTTCTCACGGATCGACATCATCAGTCGCACCACCTGGTGTCCAGCAGCTCCCCTGGCTCAATACGACCTACCGTTCCGCAAGTCACAGACAATCAGGAGGGACGAGACACGTCAGCACATGGCGGATCGTATCGACTTCATTCACCGTACGTCTATTCGCATGGACAGCGACACTCGATAGATGGGCATTCTGCCGGGTACCCACGATCACCTTACGAGCCGGTACAGACACGCGCGCAAGATGGTCTGGGTGGTCACTCAGTGACTTATGATGGCTACGGGCAGCCTTATGAGGTATATGGGCAAGGAAACGCAACGTATCCATCTGTGCCACCTACACCGCACACAATGCAGCACACGCCACAGGGTCGGCTCGTTCCCGTTTACAGTGCCAACTCGCTGAGTTCTTCAAACCCGTCGCATACGTCTTCTGGATCTTTGCTATCGCGCCAGTCGCGACGATCTGCTCTGTCTTCTGGTGGGCAGTATGTCTCCGAGCAGCAGCAACAGCAGCCGGCGTTGGAAACATTCCGAAGCATAGGACCGGCTTCGTCTAGTCAAATTGCTGAAATCTATGGCAACTCGTTGGGTGCGCAAGAATCGCCATTTTCGTATCATCCACCACCGACGGCGACGGGTCCTGCAACGGGTCAAATGTTCTACCAGCCTCAAGGAACGCAAGGAGAAGTCGCGTATGCTCTGCCGATGGAGCAGCAACCTCAACACCATTTACAACAACAACAACAACAGCAGCAGCAGCAACCACAGCAACAAGCACCCGCTGACATGGCGCATTACATCATGAGTGGACGAAATCAACGACGTCGGCCTTCTTTGCCAATCGAGTCTCTGGTCGAGGGCGTGTCTGAGCCTGGGATCTCCATAGCAGCAACCCTACCGAACCATACGCAAGAAGCCGTGTATTACACGGTACCCTACGCGCCTGTAGCGGCACCAACCGACTACCCACCCGCCCCCGCTCCACCTCCAGCTCTGACAGGATACAGTTTCCCTGGCGCGGGTGGACAAGCAGCGTATTCGCAAGCGGTGCCTCGAGGCCCACCTCCGCCTATCAACATGGAATGGGATCCGCACGGCGGTGGCGGGAGGGCGGATGACCCGTTGGTGGGACAGATGGACGCCAAAGCGCGAGCATTGTTGGAGGGGAAATGGTGATAGATATGGGTTGATAGCCAAGAGCTAAGATATGACATGTTCTCGAAGAAAGTTGTTAATTCGTAGAGCAGACCGGAGATGGCTCGGAAAGAAGCATTGCGAAATCACGAATTCTAAACGTATGGATTATACGGTTATACGTCCGCTTGGCTGGCTAGAATATGCGAGTAGCGCGATGGAGCAACACATGACCATAAACAACTATAATGTCTCTCGCTTGGCACTGTACGGCGTTCAGTTCGGTATGACATCGGCGCAGCTATCGGCGCGCATGCTATTGGCGAAATGCGCTGCAGTCGGACATGCCACTGCCGCACTGCCGCATTAGGCGCCCACCGGCTAATCACGCGGGGAAGCCGCGATAGGGCACTGTAGACAGCTTTGAGACTCTCACAGCTGCGGAGAGACCCCTGCTAGAATTGGCCGTTTATACGTCACAATTTCGCTCCTTGAATTCCGGTATTCGCATTTTTTGCGCTTTGGACGGTTCCGGCCTTCTTCAGAACAGTGTTCAGACATCGGACTGACGAACAGACTGTGATGCCTGACCGTGGTAGAACAATCATCAGGCCGATGTTTCCTACATGTATGCCAAGAGTGATACTTGCTTGAACAAAGCACGAGACGTCCTAACAAAGTCACCTTCCATCCTTCCCATCGCAAACTGAAACCTTCGTGCTAAACGTCGGACCGGACGCCGGAGACAAGAAAATCTTACCAAAACCTAAAAGTCTTCTTAGCACGTTTAGCACTTAGCACTCTTTAGCACTCAGCACTCTTTTCCAATTTTCGGCATTGGTCTTTCCTGGAAGAGCGCGCACGCCTGCTGCTGCACCGGCTGCACCTGCTCGCAATATCACGGGATCTTTTTTTTGTCGGATCGGATTTCCACGGTCATAAGTATCTTGCAGCCCCGGGCCGGGCCCCAAAAGGTCGTCCACCGGCGCCATGGGGAGGGGGCAAAGGGACATGTGGAAAGGACATGTGACCGGTAGCAATCTTGAGCGCCGGGGGGAGAGTGAGGGAAAGGAGCTGGGAAAGGAGAAAGAGCGAAAGGAGTTCGAAAGAAAGTACAGATTAGGAGATTGATCGATTTGATTGATGGGATGCCTTGAATAGGAGAATAGTGAATAGGAGATCTACAATTACGCTGCTTGACCCCTAACATGGATACACCACCACCTTGCGAATCCCTTCTTCTTCAATGAACCCCCACGCTCCTCCGCATTCCTACTCGGCCATGGCTCGCCTCTCCCTCGACCCGGCGGTCCTCCCTCTTCCCCGCCTTCGAGGACCAGAAGATGGCAACAATACCACTCTACCACCTATCAATGCTCTCGACGGTCCAGGTCCAAGTCGGACAGGTCGTCCGCATTCACAGTCAGTATCGAGCATGACAAGTCCTTACTCGATATACTCGTCCTCAACATCCTCCACCATGGGTTCCACCAGCGCAAGCGCAAGTTTCGTCAACTTGAGGTCAAGCTTCATGAACCAATCTCCTCCTCCTGGAAACCGCTACCCTCTGCCTCCGCCGGTGACCGGATACCATTCGCACTCGCATTCGGGTAGCGGCAGAGAACGAGACACACAGCATCCGTCTCTTTTATCTGCCTCACTTCACCGACACCACAGCGCCTCCGCTTTACCTCCCGGAGCACATGGACCAGCCTACGCTTCTTCAGCATACCAATCCTCCGCACCCGCCACAAATCGATCTCACGCGCAAACCCCGCCAGTCTACTATCACTCACCATACGAATATGATCCACCGACGACACGTAAAAGACGCAGCTCAACGAACGGCAGCAGAATATCTCTCCTCGGTGGCGCAGCAGCGGATCCTTCTCCTTCCTCCTCGGAACCACGGCGGTTGCGTGGTGATTCTACCGGAGAGAGCGATTACGGTCATGGAAGCGGTACCAACAGTCCACACATGACCCCTCGTACATCATTCCGCATGACGCCCGCTCCCGTTCCTACACATACACCAGGTTCCGCTGCGAGCACACAGAGAAGACAGCAACAGCAACAACATGGGTATGCCGTACCTGGTCAATCACCTGGTGGACTACAGCAAAACACGTTGCCACCTGTGCCGCCACAGACGTTGACAACATCGACATCGTCAAGTATGCCGAATGCGGATCCTAGTGCGGTCAGAAGGCTGGCGCATTTGCAGTGTGAACAGAGGAGAAGAGAGTGAGTACAGTGGAGCTCGCAGAGTAGACGAAAGAAGCGAAGGAGAGTGAAGCAAGATGCGGTCGCGCAAAGCGATGCTCTGTTTCCTTGGCGCTGTTGTACTGTATTGAACACACGCGCAGTGCGAAAGGCAGTGTCTTTTCTGTCGGCCGTGATTTGGAAGTCCGTTGGGTCTCTCGAGATCGGCATAAGCAAGCCAAGCTCCGTGTCTCTTTGGCGCTACAGACTGTGAATCCTTGAACATCGCAGTCTAATACTCTTGCTGACACTTTATTACACTTATAGAAGCATCAACGGCGGATTCACCACCCTCCGGAGTATTCTACCAGAGACGACAAACGCAGACTCGAAAGCCGCGATTCTGCAAAAAGGTGAGTCGCGCCGCTGATCCTGCGCATCTCGACTGTGCGCTAACCTTTGCTCCCTAACAGCCATCAATTACATTCAGAACCTTGAACAAGTCATCCGCGCATCAGGCGGCAAGATTGAAAACGCCGTCATCCTCTCCACGCCGGATGCACTTTCATCCGCCTCTACACGCAAGACGAAGAACTCGTCACTCTCGACCTCGACGTCGGAAGTGACAAGTCCGTCCCACTCAGAGCACCGAGTCACGAGCGAAGAGCCTCTCCGCACTTCACCGTGGCAAGCAGACTCGACACGTACTGTCGACGGTGAAGATGACGCGATGAGCCCGATTCGAGACGCCGTTGAGGATATGGCGGTTGACATGGAATTGGAAGAAACAGCCTCTACGACCGATACTCCCCGTCGACCATCAACCACGGGGAAGAGAGGTGCACTTTATATGCTGGGAAGTGTAGCGAGTGCGGCTGCCGCTGCCGTCACGTTCGACTCGAAACAGCGTACGAATGGGACAGGACACGCACATAGCCAGAGCCACGACGCCACAGCTAATAAACAGTCTAGTAGCACAACGTCGAGCATGAGAAATCGACTAGGGTTCCTCAAATCCTCTGCTTCCGCCGATGCAGCCACGCCACATGTTCCTGCGCGAACACCGGATGGAAAGCACGTTGATATGCACGAAGAGAGGAACAAGATCGATGGGGTCAGCTGGCAGCATGTGGAGAGAGCGAGGGTATAGCACCACTCTTGCAGCGTGGATGAAAGGACATTGGCAGCAGCTGGGTGGTTCCGGTATTGTACGTTTTGGGTTATTCGGTTGTATACATGAAATCATCGTTGTCTGCTTGCTTGAATCATAGCGTGGCGCTTGACGTTCCTTGGCGATAGGCAGAAACTTTGCAGAGAAGACGATTCGATGTGGGGTCGCACACACCTGCTGTGGACAAAGCCATTTGGCGATAAAGTCCGTAGAAACTCCAGATTCGACGGCTATTGTCTAGTACTAGCAAATTTCACCTTTGTCACAAAGGCTTGCCGACACCGTTTGCAGGTAACCGCAGCTGATTTGTTAGGGACGAGCACGAACGATCTTACTATAGGACTCGACTGTTCAGACCGCACCGCCTGTGCCGAAACTGCTCGAACTATCTCCCCTTTAACGACAAGGGCAACGGCCTTTTGCATTGTTTGACAGGGTGAAAACGCTTCCTCCTTTCATATCACCCTTTTTTACTGAGAAGTAAAAGGGAATATAATCAACAGCCTTCCGGTATCGCCTATATATGCTCGAACTCGGCTGCTGGTTTGGCCAGATTCTTGTTTCTTTTCGGATAATCACATAGATATCAATAAATCAAGACATCATGAACGCCATTATTCGACCCGCTACGAGCTCAGACGACTGTCAAGCTGTCGGTGAGACCTACTTTCAGGCTTACTATGGTCTCAGCTGGTTCCAGCACGTCAATGCCGAGGTAAACCCTGAAGACGTCAAGAACCTCATGAGCACGATTGCGTCTGTGCTTTTGGAGCAAAGCAACGGTTTGGTGCTGGTTGCAGAGCAAGACGGTCAAATTGTAGGCCATCTTATGGCCTGGGAAAGAGCAAACGTCCATGCATGGGAACTCGAGAACGGCTCGAAGAACCCGTACTACAACCCTCGGGTGACCACTAACCTCCGAGGAAGAACCTTTTCTCGATGGGTAGACCAACAGGCTGGCATCAGAAAGTTCGCCGAGCAGGTCGAAGGCCAACACGGACGGTTCATGTGTGAGTGCAGTTCGGAACATGGATAATTGATCCCCAGTTTGACATCCTGTAAAATGTAGTTGTCGACACTATTGCTGTCTTGCCGCAGTTCCAACACCAAGGAATCGGTCGCAAGCTGTTTGAACACGCCACCGAAAGTGCCCGACAGTCAAATCTTGCCTTGGCGTTGGTCTCTCCTCAAGGTGTGTATCTATCACGCCCAGTGGAAACCACTGTCCTTCTGATCGAGGTATCATTCCCGTAGAATCCTTGCAAGCTTGCGAGAAACTTCGACTGGCGCCAATGTCGAACCCCATTGTCTCTCGAGATGACGACAGATTCCAGGTAGGGCGCTCGAGTTCTCTGCCCGAATGTCACAGAGAGAGTTGATGCCTACTCTCATCATAGTTGGTGCCCACTATGCTCATGGTTTGATGAAGAACGCAGCACCGTGTGGCGATCTTGTCAATCGTCATTGCGTGATCTCGCCACTGCGACAGTACCTACTTCCTTGCTTCTCATTGTTCAGTCTGCCCCCTATAGCGATTGTATGATGTGGCCAGGCTAGGACCACCTCTGTACTTGTATTCATTTCTTTGCATCGCTAGTGAATAGATTGCAGAGCTGCCTGACATGGCAAGCGAGAGACGGCCTCCGTTTACATTTGCACGAAAATCGACTTTGCCATCTACAAACGCTGCTGATCCAGTGAAAGCAAGATCAATGCGTCGCCCAAGTTTACGGCGAGAGGAGCCGCGATGCTGGCTGGGTTCCTTAATTGATCTGAGAAAGGGCCATTTCGTGCAAGAGCACTCCTTCTAGGGGATCTAAATAACACTCAGAAACCGTTGTCCGCCGTGGACTCGGGACTTGAATTGGGCAGAGACATCAGTACTATCCATGCGACTATGGATGATGGAGCGACAGTAGTGGTTTGGAGAAGGCAATAATGTATGAGTACGACGATAAACAGCACAAGCTCTACATACCCTAAACGTGCCTTCTCCGTTTGATGCGACTACCAGATTATTGTCTATTGATCGGTATATCTGACCAGGCCCGTATGATCACTCATGCGACTAGACGTCCCTTTATGATATACCTTTGTTCTAACAAAGCTTATGTATACCGAACATAAGCGACGTCTTCCTAGCAAGGTGAAGGAATGCATTGCGAACGAAACTGTTTGACCATCCGCAAATATTGTCCGCTATAGGGATTCGAGTGACTCAACACGCAAGACACAAGCGTGGGTTTAGCGACAACAGTCGAAGAATGCTCAGCCATTGGGAGGATCTCATACCAAGTCAACCACGATCTGCACTGGTATCGCACAATCAATCCTGCGGTTACTCCTTCTGATTTGCAAAAAAGGATGAGTACAATCGCGAGTAATGTTGTGTCTCGTCATCACGGGTTGGTGGTCGTCGCAAGGGTAGAGGAACGCATCGTAGGATACATTGTGGCGTGGGAGCAGGCAAAAGGAGGCACTCAAGATCCTTATGAGCGACCAAACGTCAAGACCAAATTACCGGGAAGAAACGTGCTCAACTGGCAGTCACTCTGTGACGAAATCGACAATGTGTGCGACCGTGTCGAAGCGGAACGCGGACCCCTCTTATGTGAGTTGTCAACACTCCAGAAGTCTGCCTATATGATATTGAGGTGTGCGTTGCACCCGGCATTCCAGATGTCGACGAGGTCGCTATTCTGCCGGGATATCAAAGACAAGGAATAGGCCGGAAGATGGTAGAATTTGTGATACAGTCTGCCAAAATGTTCAACTTCGCTACTCTCGTACTCACGTCTGTCCCTGCTGGTATGTCAAGGCTCGTCAAAGTATTCCGAAGCATGCTGCTGAAGCTCGCTTTGAGCGTATAGAAGCAGTCCCTTTCTACAAAGAAAAAGCTCCGGTTCGAACGCTTGGGAACGCCTGTCTATTTCGGTATAGGGGAAAAGTCGGAAGTGAGTCGAAACTTTACAGCAAGAAGCGACACATGCACCTGATTGCCTGTTCTTTTTAGCTTGTGCCGATGTGGCTGAGGCTGTCGTAAGGCTATTCCAAGCTCAACCTATGTACAACATGTCCGTCTTGAACATCATAATCATCATGTAGAACCAAGACATATTGCTAGCAATACAAGAAATACTACACAGCTGCTTCTTGCTCCATCTGCTTTGCTAAAACCAGGGCAAAAGCAGCACCAATCCTCCAAGCCTTTCCGTGAGCAAGCATTCGGGTGCCTTTTCCCAATATTTTCTTTGGCACCACGACTTCTCGCAACTCTTGCCTTTGTTTGATTGTTGTCGGAATACCGGTCGCGCTCGCACTCAGATTGAAAAAGTCTGCTATGGAATGAAGTGTTTCGTATGAAGCTACTGTATCTTCGTCCGCTGGAAGCCACTTGACGTATGCCCAGATGCAAAGGATAGCCACAAATGTGCACGTCGGATAGTAGAGGGAATGCGTCATGAGAGGCGTGCTGAGAACCTTGAGTAGGTGAATCGAGTGATCGCAGGCATGCCGAGCTTCCGAAGTCGCTGTCCAACCTTGGATCTCGGGAATGACCCCCAAAGCTTGCTGTCGACCACGCTCTGCGAGAGAATCTTGATAAGCCAATGATAAGAGTATCAAATTTGGCCAAGTACTCACTTCCGACAGCAGTGTATAGAGTATTGATATACACCGACAGTGAGATGTGTCCCAGGTGATACATAATCTTCCCAGCCTCGCCATTTGCCGTCAATTCTGAGGATTTATCGTAGTAGTTATCGCGCCAGATATCGAGTGCATCCTTTAACCACTGTTATGCTTCGAAGTTGAGCCACAGAATGTCTGGAAAAGAAGCAATGCAGCGTACCTGTCTTCGCCCTTCGAACCCGTAACTGATGTTTAAAGCCATTCCAACACGGTACAAAGGTACGTTCAATCCAGCACTCAGGTAGATGGAGAGCTGTGTGCGGAACTCTACGAAATTTGTTGAACGTGAGCGCCATCCGGCAGACGCGGTAAGCGACACTCACCGAATATATGATGATGTAATGAAGCGACCATCACCAAAGCTGCAAATGCGTTCAAATGCCGAATGGGTGACGGTTTATCCTCTGCGTTCACATAAACCGGCGTGAGAAGCGCCGACGTCCTGAATCACAACCATTCCATAAGCCACCAGAAGTATAGACTGTATGACGGCAAACTCACGAGGAGGCAAAGAAAGGAGACGGAGGAAGTGGACTAAGCCCCAACATATTACTCCATTGTTTCGCGGTGGGTGCAGTCCAAAATTGTTCATCGCACGGGAGTACAAACAAAATCATATCTCCATGGGAAAGATAGGCTGGATGATCGAGGAGAGCGGGAAACAACGCGTCAATCAGGCAAATAGCGGTCCCTAGACGTTTCCGACTCTCCGAGGTGATCCAATGTCGCCATTTCGTTTCGAGATCGACCCCGCCATGAATCATGCTCGACTGGAAAAAGCTCGCGGAATTCAGGAGATCTGCCCTGCGACAGAGCTAGTGGAGGAAGATAAGCAAGCCCTACCACAACCCAAACAGACAGCAACTAACATTGACCAAAGTACCTCTCATAGCTTCAGCGAATTCGTATGTTCGCTTGTTGCCACACCATAAACCAGCCAGGACAACAAGCCAGTATACATGAATCAAGCTTGTGCTTCTCAGCTAGCAATACCATTACAAGGTCAGAGCTGATGCGACACACGTGAAGGAGAACAACTCACGTTCATACTATCATTCTCAAACAATGCATTCAATGTCTTGCGTAGCACCTCAATCAAGTCGATACAGAACCCTCTTGCTCCCGGCAGATTCGAGTAGTTTGCGCCAATACATATAAGACTTGCGAGCAACAACGGCGCTGCTTCTTTGGGTTCAAACGTTGGCAGGTGGATGACTGGAAATGCGGGATGAAATTTCTCGAAATAGACTGTAAACATGGGACAACCTGAGTATCGAGGAAACAGTGCATATCCATTGGCGTGGTACACTTACGACTGATTAGATGGTTCACCGTGTGCAATGATCGAGCCATGTAAAAGTTGGACAAGTCGGGTCCAGCAGTATACTTGGCCAGCGCTGTTACACAAACCTGATCAGTATAGCCCTTACCCAAATGCTTTCCGTAGCCTTTGTACTACTCACCAAAACTACTCTTGACCTTTTCATACGTCTCTTCATCGATCCAGTACTTTTTCCATCTTCTCAGCTCTTCTCCTATTCCTTCTTCGTCCTGAATCTCCGCCAAATCCGCTCCGGCACCGACAGAATAGCTACCCGCCGGTTTCCAATGCATCGCTATTCCCCACAACATGAGCGTCAGCCTCTCCCATATGCATACAGTTCAAACTCGTCACTTACGCCACTTGTCTTCGTCATTTGCCTCATTGGGCGGCGTAATCGCTCGTGTATCATCCAACACGGGCGAATGATACCTCGACGGCCCGCCACCCACCAGCCTCCCACCCGCCATCTGCCTTGCTCCGTAACCACCTTGCTCGCCTGCCGCACTCTCCACTTCTCGCAACCACGACGACAGGAAATTCGGATCAAGTTCCGACCCGTTCGAACGTGCAGTGGGAATGTTAAAGTTGCTGTTATTTGGGTTTGTTGGGTTTGGCGTTTGATTGAGCGGGAGGAACGTGTCGAGGAGCGTTGCACGAGGGAAATCCGCTATCCAATGCATACCGTTATCTGTTCATTGACGGCGAGTACATTAGCGCATATTCCTGACCGCGAATAGCTCGCAGCGTACCCCAGTTGAGATGATCGATCGGACTGTTACTATTCCCCAAAGCATCCCATATCAAATTCTGCTGAAGATCGATATCTACCATCCCTCAATCAGTATCGGCCGAGACATTCCTCTCTAGCCATCGCGCGAAACAAACCCACCTGTCACATCGCCCGGATGGACCCTCCGATCTCGTGCCATGTGGGAAACCCCCCCTGCTCCTCCGGCAACACCAACAACCGTCGTATCATACGCATTGATTAGACTACCCAAACTGCCCATCCCTGCATGACGCCTAGGCGCCAGATTTCCCATCCGCGCTGCCAAATCCGACGTATTACCCTGCGGACCTAAACCACGACCGCTACCTTTCTCGTCGAGTCCCAGATCCCCATCGTCCTCCCCGCGTCTCCTCCTATTCCTCCCTGTCTCTATCAATCCTGCACGAATATCAGCGGCGGAAAGGGCCTCCAAGCCAGCTGAAGGCAAAGTACTATCATACCCGCCAACCAACGTTGTCGACGCATCCCCTCTCTTTCCCGCTCCCGCAGTTGCTGCATGAACAGGCGAGGTCTCCCTCGAGTCATACGGCGTTCTACTCGTTCCGGCTTCCACATCTCCCGCCGCCATCATCACATGCCCAGTATCGTACCCTGGATACGCAAACCCTGGATCCCTATGAGACGCCGCTACTCCCTTTCCCTTTCCAACCGTGTGCATTGCGCGATTCGGAGGAGAGCTACTGTCCCCTTGCAGTTCGTCGTAGTTGTCACCGGCTGCCATATCGTGCATCAGAATCCCTTCTGAAAGACTCGGCAGGGTGGTGCCGCCTATAGCGATTCCCTTGTGTACGGGCAAGGCGAGACCGGCATACACTGTTCGTCCGTCGGCAGCACCAGGTGATTCGTGTCGTCTGGCCGCCAATGAAGAAGACGAGACCCTGGCCCTCTTGCGTGATGGTTCCCCAGAAGATCCGTCTCGACCGTTATAGTCGACATCGTCCTGGTCCTCCGCGCCGTTTGAAGTCTCCCGTTCATCCCGGTAGTACCCTCTGGCACTTCCACGCTCATACGACTCATTCCTGTCTCTTGCCTCCCTCGTACTCTCGAATCTCATGCTACTCATTTCCTTCCGACCACGAGGACTCGTCGAACCAACCGCAGCGGCAGGAGATACAATCCGGTTGTAAGGATACGCAGCGAGTGTTGATTCCATCATCGGTGAATGGTGTCCTTGTACTGGTGTGTGAAGTCGGCCGGCAAACGGAGGAAGTCGTCCATCATCGTCACGACGGTGGATGTCTGCTGATGTCGACCTAGCCTTGGCTTGCATTGATGCTGCCTCTTCAATGCCATCTTTCCCGCCGGCACCGTCCCTACCATTATCACCTCCCTGTATCTGTTGCCCACCAACAGCGACACTCGCCTTCCCCTTTGCAGGTTTATCATGTATCTTTTCATGCCGTTTCAACAAATCCGGCCTTGTAAACGACTTGCTGCATACCGTACAGACCCAAGGTCGTGAGGTAGCATCTACACGGACGTTCAAGAAAGCAACACTCAAATATCAACAATAGTGCCCTTTCCGGCAATTCACTCACACAGCAACTACGCACGAGTCTTTGTATGCCTCACCAGGTTCTCAATCCGACTTTACAGGTGGCTATACTAGGTCAGCCATCTGTACATACCACCCTAGATAGGAACCTACCAAAAACTCACCTAAACTTGGACCCACAATGACAGACAAACCCAACGACGGCGGCCTCCTCGTCCACTTTCCGTCCTCCTCCGTCTGAATCGTTCGCGCCGTCCACGACGCCCATTTGCGGTTGAGCGAGGCCGGACAGGTGACTGACGGCAGGCAGGAGTGACTGACTGGCGGAATAAGGTGGATGAACTGGTTGAAGCTACTACTACTACGACTACCGTCTGTCTACATTATACTGTGAACAGTCGTTTGTGCCAATGTCACCCTCATCGCGCGTCACCTTGACCGATGCGAATCCACCCAAATCACGCGGGCGCCGTCCTCAACGCCGGTGATGACAACAAGGTTCGAAGAGATGTCATAAAGCTTGTCAGGATAGCTGTGATACCCAGTGATAACCACTGCCTTAAACAAGTCCCTTGTAACGAAACAACAGCCCTCATGGACATCGTCAATGCAACCCAGTCTGAACTGATCCTTTTAGAATGTATTTCATCTGTCTGTTAAACGGCCGACTACTCTACATTGCTCGATGTGGCTGGGGTTCCGCCAAAAATTCATCCCGATAAGCAGGCTAAATCATTGACTCTCGACGCCTCTGTATGAGGGAGATGAACAACAACCCATTCTCTCCTCATCCATCAACGTCGATCGGAGCAACACCCGTACCCCGTCCAGTTCGTCCGTCCGGCACACGCAAAATCGCCTCTCTACCGTCCGTCCGTTCCGTCATCCGTCAGTCCTACCACGTCCTACACCGCTGAATCCCCCCAAAAAATTTACTCTTCGGGAACCTCGACCGATCCATCATCGATACCCTCGATAACGTCGTGGGGGTGCTTGCCATCAACGGTGCATCCGACGGATTGCGCAGTGCCGAGGATCTCCTTGACGGTACCAGCCAGGTTCTTGGCGAGGGACTTGTGGGCCATCTTTCGTGCAACCTGCGATAGTAAACCAAACCCACATCAGCACACACACGCACACCAACCAACCTTGTACGGATCAAAACCCTAAACTCACATCAACAATCTCGTCAAACGAGACGTTTCCGCTGTGCTTGATGTTCTTCTCCTTCTTCCTGTCTCGAGGAGGTTCCTTCAAGGCCTTGATGACCAAAGACGAAGCCGAAGGGACAACAGAAACGGCGGCTTGTCGGTTCTGGATGGTGAGCTGGACGGTAACTCGGAGACCCTTCCAGTCGCCAGTGGCCTTGGCAATGTCTTCTCCGACCTTCTTGGGGGACTGTGAGCGAGCAAATCATGTAAAACCGTCAGTACAACACCTTCACGGCCGCGTCTCTAAAGCGACTCACAAGACCCAAGGGACCGATCTTGGGAGCAAGAGCGGCGGAAGAACCGACTTCACCACCGGTGGCCCGGAGGTAGATGATCTGTACGACACAGAGAGGAAGTCGAATGGTCAGTTGTATGTTCCGTGGTCGAGCGTGTCATGTCGGTGGATCGCAAAACAAGCGGCGGCGGCGGTTCCTTCCTCTTCTCATTCATCCGAATCTTTCCACCAACACATCCAGCAACAACCATCCTCCACAATCGTTTTACGGCATTCCCTGTTTTCCTTCGACATCACCGTGTCCATGACCTTTCAACCACCGCCGCACATCCGCTAACGATCCACAGGTATCCCTCGATTTCCCACATACCTTGATTTCCGTGGGGTCAACTTTGGGAGCCATTTCTACACGCAAACAATGTATCAGCACTCCCGCTCTACGCGGCACAGAACGTCTCCAACTAGCCAATAACTCACTTGCGAAATTAACCTCTAGCCCTTTTCGGTATTTCCAGTAGTGACGCGGACGGTGACCTTCAAACCCTTCTTGTCAACGCACGTGGGGCCGCCGGACGATAGGGAAAGACGTTGTTTCACCATCCGCAACGGCGACGGCGACACCACCACCACCACCGACGACGACGACAACGACACTCCAGCCAGTAGGCTGAGGGAGCAAGGTGGAGGCCAAACTCACCCTGCCTGGGCGCGCGTCTGCATTCAGCCTGGCGCTTGGACCCATGCTGGCTCGAAGAGAGTGTTCGAATCGTACTAGCATCAAACATTTTACTATTTTTTATATTCCCGCCTGGTCTGCCTGACGAGTCGCTCGACAGTCTTCAACTGTACCTCCTGATGAACTCTATTTTCTCAGCCGTAAGTGGTGGTATTCAAGCTTGTACCATACGCTATGCTACACCATAAATACAGACTGTACAACATGTTACTTGTCTAATTAGACCCAGGTCGTCTATGCGAGTTCCTTGCAAAAGATCGTCTATTATGCCCTCCTCTTCACTGGTCGTTCACGAAGTTTGGCATCTCTGTAAAATCCACATCGTTTCGTCAGCGCCAGACCCGGGTTCATACCGTTGCAGAAAAAGCCACTCACGCAAAGCTCTTTGCCTTTCGTTTCTTCGATTCAGTCTTCATATTCGACCGTTGTTCCTTTCGGCGTCCATAGGCTTCAGGATCCGCAATAGCCTATTAATCGCAACCCCCGGACCGAACCCGTCAGTATCGTTCTTCCGCAAGAAACCGACGGAAACACTCACCATCCTATGCTGTTCCGATTTTCTGTTTCCTCGCTTCTCGACCGAGCGCTTTCGAAGTTGTTCCCAAACGGAAGAGAATGCCGTCGTTCCTACTTTACTCTGCACGAGGTCTCGTACTTCGATAGACAGTTCATACAGTCGTTCTACCAGACCACCGAAATGAGAAACACACAAACGTATTAGCACCCTTTCCCAAATCTCACGCCATCGATTGTGTGAAACTTACCCAGCTGCTGATCACCAGGGGTAATCCTCACATCCCCTTCATCGTCCGCAATCCTGTAAATCGGACTCAAAACGTGCTTCAAGTACCGAGTCGTCCTTTCCGCGGGCAAGAAGTTAACCATAAGTGCAAAGAATTGGAAGACGGCAGCCAAGGGTGCTGTCCACGGGATCTACGAGCGCCAGGAAGATCCTAACATCAGTACCGGGTGTGCATTGGGATGACTTGTACAAACCACATACCACTGTTCGAACTTGCTCATGCGATGCAGGTCGGTTAATGATCAGGTTCCGTGCAACGAACGAAAGTCGAGACATGAGCCAAGGCAAGCTGCCCTTGTTCTTGGAATCGACGCCTTCGCCATCTTCGTTGTCATCCTCTGCGGCTGCTTTAGCCTCGCCCTCGCCGTCGTTCGAGGAAGCCTACATATGCATAACGAAATCAGCTAGGAGCCTCATTACGCTTGGGGACCCAACGCCAGTACTCACTGCCCAGGTTTTGCCGATAAAGAACAGTAGTTTGACTACCTGAGTGCACAGCTTTTCATTGGCAATTGTTCGAGAACCATCCTTGGCCTTGTGACCGGTCAAAACGAGGCAACATTTCCTCGCTACGTCACCCAACTGATCGGCATCCAGCACAGTGGCGTCCTTGGACAAGCCCAAACCGATGACTTTTGCAGCGGCCAGTCGAACCCAATCATGCGGGAAGAGCAAGAGCGCAATCACATCGTTCCAAGCGATCTTGTCGAGTTGCTTGCGTGATTCCAAGCACCTCGCCAGTGTTGTGAGCGCTTGATACGGCAGACTATAGTCAAGTGCAATCTCTGGCTCAAATGCCGACACCATGTCCTCTTCGGTCACCTCCTCGGCATGTTGTAGAGCGCTGGCGGCGTCTACAATGATATCGTTCATCGATTGTTGGATATCCACTACTACTGCTTCGCGCTGCTCGGCTGGCACGGCCTGTAAAGTCAGACCTGCTACGATCGCCGCTGAACGGGCAAGTGCAGGATCCTCGGCACGCTTCTGGACCCAGTTGGACATGGTGGTGATCATCTTTCGCAACTTGTCGTCGTCGTATCGAGAGATGAGGATCTGAAGAAGATGTCCTGCCTTGATTCGGCATTTCTCGGAATCGTCATTGGCATTGACAATGATGAGCGCGAGGAAGAACATGTCATTGTACTCGGCCACAAGCTCTTCCGAGAACTTTTGGAAAACATGTTCGAGCAGCTCCATGACCGAGAGTTTACCGCTTTCATAGACGTATGACAAGTTTTGCGCCAAGAATGTCATTTGGGTTCTAAGTCGGCCTTTACCTTGCGGGTAATCCAACATGAACGCTAATAGTGCTGATCGGCAGGTTTCTTGCACCTGTTTCGATTGACTGGTGACCATGATCGATGACACGCGTTCCATGAAGTCGTAAATTTCGGCAACAACGAATCGCCGAGAAATGACAGCACGCAATAGGTCAAACGCGATGCTTTGGGTTTCATGTTCTTCCAAGTCAGGTGCGATCACCTCCAAGACGTATTTAAGCTGTGACTCCTTGATCTCGGCAGTCTTAACGTGTCGAATGATGTTGGTAAGACTCTTCACAGCGACCTGATTGATCTCCACCGAAATGGTTCCTCCGTGCTGCTTGATGATCTTGATGATCTGCTGCAAAACAATCGGCATAGCAGTAGCCACCGCAGGAACTGGTGTCTTGCAGATGGCAGTCATGGCACGCAAGCCCCAAGAGAGGATATGGTCGTTCTTGGCGAATAGGGTGTTTCCAATCACCTTGACGAGCGGCGAAAGTCGACCGAGGATTTCAGAAGATCCGAAGTCGAACTTTTGTGCCGTGAATGCCTTGACAAACAACTCGAGTCCAAAAGCCACAAACTTGTACGAATTACCCTCGTAAAAGTCGGTGTGCGATTCGTTCTTGCGCTTCATTTGTACTTTGAAAGCGCCTTTTGCCTCGCCTTCATCCTTGCTGTCCTTGCTGTCCTTGTCGCCATGCAAGAACGTTGAGTTCGAGTTGATCAACGTATGGCAAAGTCGAAGGAGCTCTATGGCACCCATATGTTTATTTGATTTGAGACCCATGGAGATACTCTTGAGCACCTCATCAACTTGCTGCATGGGTTTGACGGCTTGAGTTTCGTGTAGGATGCTTCGCAACGGTACCAAAACCTGACTGATTTTCGCAGGGGAAATCAAACTGGAGATCAGTTCAAAGCTGTGATAGGCGGCTTTGGCAGCACCGTTGACTTCCGGCATCTTGGTCTTAAAGCCTTCGGCATCAACGTCACGTCCGGATTGACCCCAAATGACTTCGGCCGAAACAGTCACAACATCGCCAACAGCGCTGTTCAGTTCCGAGAAACGGTCCCCGGCGTTGCTGGTAACATCAACCAGGATTGCGTGAACGACAAATGCCAAGACGTGCAACTGCGGTCCACGCTGCAGTGATGCTCGGAGCTCTTTAAACATGGGAGCAAGCCATTCAGGTCCCAATAAGAGGGCAATGCTGGACAAGGTTCTCTTGACCAATTTCCGCACATTGTAATCCTTGCTCCGAAGAATTTGACTGAGTACTGTTATTGTTCTTGTAACCTCTGCATTACGGCTCTCCTCTGGTAACGCTCGAGCGACTTTGACGACACCGACAGCAACTGGAATTCGAATCGAGTCTTCTGTCTCGTCTTTCTGCTCGACAAACTTGATCAGAGCGGGCAAGAGTCGTCCAGTCACGTAATCGGCGATACGCTGAGCCTCTTTACGCTTGAAACTCTGCGCAGCCTCATCTACTGCCGCGTCCGGGTGCGCATCATTGTCCGCTTCGTCCTCTATTATCTGCTCCGTCTCCTCCTCTACGACGTCTTCATCCATAGCGAAGTGGAAATTGTCAAGGATAGCGGAGATTGCGCGGACAAAGTGTTTCTGATTGCTACCTTTGGCGGTGGCAAGCCTGAGGTAGGCCAAAACCAAGCTCTGGTAACGAGACCATCCAAGACCAAGGGCGAGGCTACCGATTGTTCTGACAGCTTCATTGGTCAAATTATCGTCCGACTTTTCTGAAGCGCCGGAGATGATGTGGCCCACGATTGGTACGAAAACGCCATTGATAGTAGCTTCCCTGATAGCTGATCCCGCACAGCATTCGACAAGTCTGCGCAACGCCCGAGCCCTTCGATGAATTTGCAAATGGTAAATGTTGTTGAAGACGTTTGATTCCTCGTCTTCTGCCATCAACGTTTGCATCTCAGCGAACGCTTCGATATGAGAACACTTAGAGACGGCGTAGGCTAGAACCCCCAATGCCTCGGATCGTACAAGCTCGTTCCGATTGTTGAGGATGTTCCGTAAACCGGGATATAGAAGATTGAGTAAGACGTTGTCTCGATCTTCCAGAGGTCCATCGCGTACAACAAAGTCGATGAAGAGCTTTAGACAAGTTGACGCGTTCGTTCTGATGGTCAATTCCTCGGCGTCTTGCATGTAAAACAAAAAGTTGTGCAAGAGAGGAATCCAGTCGATCAAATCGTATGTGGTGCTTTCACTATTGATTCGCGCGTAACCTGTCAACCTTCGATCGAAATCCGGCTCTTCCATACGTTTGACAGAGAAAGCGTTGATCTCGGTGATCACTTCAAGGACCGGCGTAAGATGCGAGTTGACCGTTGCAAAGTTGCCGAATGCCTTGACCAAGGCTTCCCTTGCCGGACGGGTGTACAGAGATCGGAAGAGGGTCGCCAAGCTATTGTAAACGCCTCGGTGGAAAGGTGACTGCAAATCTGCAAAGTCTGTCACCGAAGGCAGTAACGCGTGCAGAGTAGTCAAGATATCGGCCTTGACTCTTTCCGGAACTTGCTTTCCAGGCCTTCGAAGAAGAGGCAACAACATTTCGACGATTTGGCGGGCTTGTCCACTCGTTGCTACGTAATGAGCAATCTGCGACAAGATGGAGATTTGGCGCTTGATGATCTCATCTCTACCAGAGTTGTTTTTCGATGCGGCAGACGCCATATATGCGACCAAGCCATCTAGTAATGAACCGACATGGGGACGGATAACACGCGTTACGATCGCGCTATCTTCGCCATCCTCCCTAGCATATGCCAAAAGGCGGTCGGCAAAATCCAGAATGTGCGTAACAACGGCGGGCTTGACCTTTGGTTGTGAAAGGCAGTCGAACAACTGTGGCAGAACCGTTGCATCGTATTGGACAAGGTACATCGTCATTTCTGGTCGTGCGCTCCATGTACTGAAGATGTCCATCAATGCGGAAGGACTTTGAGTGTTTTCTCGAGCAAGCGTCGGCAGTCGAGGTGATATCACGGAAGCGAATATGGTCGGCATGTAGAAGTCAAAGTCGAATTCGACCGGTGCCTTGAAGAAATCCGCAAGGCGTCGGATTCCAAGTGTCCTTATGCTCCTGGCGGATCCAGAGTGATTTTCGATATGATCTTCACCCTCCATCTCTTCGTTATCCACCACAATGTATGTTTCCTTGTCAATGGAACGCTGTGCAGTTGCAACAAGTCGAACGGTGGTAGTCAACAACGTCGGCCATAACGGCACAATCTGCTTCGAAAGGTGTTTCAAAACATCCGCAAGAAGTGATAAAAACCCAGATTGCGTTCTGCGAGGAATTTCCTCTATCAAATCAAGCGTTTCGTTGTCAATGATAAACTTGTTGGAAGATTCTGCTTTCTGCAACAACGGTTGGAACGGCTGAAGCATGAGATTGACCAAAGTGCTAAGATCTTCTGCCGTGCATCCAGCTAATGATGCCAGAATGGCATGCTTCCGAGCTGCCGGGCCCTGGTTGGAACTGTTTCGACCACGACGTGCGATCATAATACCAAAGAGAATCCTGAGTAAGACAGGCATTAACTCGGGTCGATGAGTGGGTTCAATGACTTCGCTGTTGACTCCGAGAGGGAAATTCGAGAGTGTGTCCCTGAACTTGCTGTCGACGAGCAGCGCCTGCAAACGTTCCTCGTACGGTAGAACACCGGGTTGACGATAAGTGGCGACACAGGTAAGAGCCAGAGACTGTAGCTTGTTTTCTCCTTTGGCGAGGATATCTAGGTGAGCCGCAAACGCTTCCTCGCTCTGGTAAAGGGCCTTTGGGTTGTTGAAATGACCAAACAGTTCGAGGTAGTTGGCAAGTCTGGTTTGCACTATTCGTTGACTCAGCTTGACCTGCTCCGATTCCGTGTCAAAGTTGACAATCGCGAGATATAACGGCACAACTTGACGCCCGTGCTTCTCCACTAGATTCGGGACCTTTTCGAGCAACTTTACGACCTGAGTCTCGTAGTTGAGTGCATCGAAGTGCTCGTCGAAAATTTGGTGCTAGAAGAAGAACAGGTCAAACACACGCTATGACTTGAAGCGACATTCTCTCTCACCTCGAGCTCCTCTATGCTTCCGCTTTTGATATCTTCCACATTCATGGCAACATCCAGAATACGGTCCAATTTACTTGCATTTGGACAATGTAATGTCTTGTCCACGTTCTCGTCTGCGGTATCCTTGTCGCCGCGCAACGCTTCTGCTCCCTCCACCCAAGTCGGCCGGTCAACCGTGACGAGCAGGCTAGCATTGTTCTTGCTGCATTTTTCGAGCTGTTCAAATGCGATGTGCCAGAATGGTTCCGGGTATTTCGTAGCGAATGTTGCCAACACGTCGATAGTATCCGGATATAGCGGTCTGAAATTGACTTTGAGCTGACCTACAGATTCCAAGATGTGTAAGTAACGGCATGCTGCGCAAGCTCAATTCCAAGGACATACTGATCAGATAACAAATCAAATTCTTCAACAACGACGCCTCCTCCTCTCCGCGCAGATCCAAGTCCCTCAAAGCGATCTCGACCTTTCGAATCTTGGTCGTTTTTTCACGCACATTCTGCAGCGACATCCCCGCTTCTTCCACATGCAAACATAGTTCGTACAGGTTCGCCTCGTCATGGGATGCACCTTCCGAGCCCCGCGTTTTCGGTATGACCGGCTGTTTCGCATGCGAGAGGATCTCTAGTACGCTCGTGCGGATCAGAGAATCTTGAGAAATTAACAGGTCGGACAAGGAATCTTGCAAAGACCGCGTAACGGCAAGACTAGACACAAACTCGTCAGCGAACGCAACATGTACTAGATCAAATGACTTACCTCGAAGCATCCACCCAATGCGCCCTCACGGCCGCCAATCCCTCTATCAACTGTCGATGCCAACCCCATGTGGCCAGGATCTGCTTTCCATCTCCGACCACATCCTGGACCACCGCTCGCACGCCCTCCACCTTAGCTTCATCCAGCGCATGCAAACAATGCAGTCCAGAAGCTAATACATAGCCTATACTGAACGGACCATCCGCAAACGCCTCCCTCGCCCGCTCTTCTGTCAACGCTGTGGCCGCTTGCCGTAAACGCACGAGCAGGTCTCGCATAGGTTGTAAGAAAGTCGTCGCGGCTGAGGCGGTAAGCGTTGAACAAAGCGTAAACGCTCGAGCGATACATTTCGCTGTTTCTGGCTCTTCAAACACCGGCCGTGTGTCGTTGCTCCACTGAGTGAAAAGCTCGCCAATTGATCGACTCAGCAGTTCCTTCCATCGTCCACCTTGCACGTTACCCAACCCGGCATCCAAGAACCCGCTCTTTGCGAGAATCGCCAACAGACTGACCGTCTCCAATCGATGTTCTCGTAAACTCGTAACGGAAGTCCGCGCGACGTGGTGTAGCACAAATTGCTCGACACCCTTCCATTTCACACCCACCAGTGCGGCGGTCCATGAGAATTTTTCGGGTAGGAGTAACGCCTCCCATAACCTGTCGATCAACTTGACACCTGGACTCAACCAGTCGCCTAATTTCCCAGCGACCAGACATGCTGTCACACACCGAAGATATTCCACGCGCCATGTGCTTGATTGGACAGTTTCTATCGATGGTAACCATGCAACGAGCGCATGCATGTACTGTTGCAGCGCGGAAGGTTCCGATGTCGATACGGCTGGCGGTAATCGCATTCCTTTACGCACACCGACGAGTGTACTTGCAAGTCGTAGCACAGCGGTACTTTGGGCAGCAGTGAGCGTGGTAGGAGGGAAGCCTTCCGTCGTTGACATTGCTGAATCCGCGATCGGAGACTTAAGAACGCGTATGACGAGTCCATGGATGGGTGCCATTGCGGTGGCGGATGCATGATGAATAAGCGACGTCGTCAAGAGCACCATACATGACAAAAGGGGCGTTTTCGTCTTTGTGTCGATATCCGAGGCTTTGCCGGTCGTATCCAGGAGATGCTGAACCAGTAGCGAATAAAGCTGTGTTGCACGTGAATGCAACAACTGCGCGGAACCCTTCATACTTTCACTCAATGCACTCGCCATTCCCTTGACCCCACCAGCCGCCGCTGAACCGTCATCCGAAGTCGTGCCCGTTGCTACCAGACCTTGTACCATGATCTCGATAAGATCACGCGCGACGTCTCCTCGAGCTCGACGGAGGATAACGGCCCACGCTTGTGAAACGCACGCTCGAACATGCGGTTTGACGCTTGTCGAGAGGTGTGGCGCGCATTCCACCCAAAGCGCTTCAAGAATCTGGCGTCGCTGCTCTTTGTTTTCGCTGATACTGGTTGCAGCAGATCCTTGTTTGGTGCTGTTGCCGTACGAAACCAAGGAAGCTGCCATGGTCTTGAAGATGGCCGACAAGGTCGAGTACGTCTTTTCGATCAGCACCGCTTGCAGCCCATTCAATCCTCCAATCCTCAACAAATCCTTGGCACCTTGAACGACATATCCACACCCTTCCTCCGTTATCGTTTCAAACCATTTCGAATAAAGTACGAGTACGCCGTCCAGCCCTGATGATTCGGTGGTAGATGCTGCAGTTATCCCTTCGAAGAACGAGTGGAAAATGGCTTGTGTTGCATCTAGGTTATGTAGCGTTAATGGAAGCGTCCGCGTTAGAGGAATGATTTGGCGTGTGAATATTGTATACGGGATGGTAAGGTGGAGTAGCGAGAGATCCTCCAACGCTGTCGTAAGCGGCGTAACCTGAACAGCAGGGATGAGCCTTCTCCCACACATTCCTCGACCGATTGTTACTTACCAACTGCGCTGCCTCATCCTCGATATTCACATTTCCGCTCTCGATCTCGTCCCAACTCGACCCTTTGGTCTTTCCGGTATCAACCTTGATATGCGTAAGTTGCTTGGTGTAGGACTCATACTGTAGCATGGAAAACAGAACCTCGTTGTGTAAGCGAGGACAACGCTGAACCGACAACGCCACTTACCCTATACCGTTTTCGAGGCGGTTCCTCTTCGTCCGCCATGATTATCTGCTGTTGACCTGCAGTAGCACCTAAAACACGTAGATCCGATCCTGAATTCCCCGTTCCTTTCTCGAATCTGATCCTGCGTCCTTCAGTAGTGGTCTTATAGCGTTGGTATATGTGGCAGCCTTTATCATCACCCACGAGACTACCCCTTGATCATTCAAATGCTTGCCCTCACCACATCACCCTCTGGGCCTCCAAAAAATCTGGCTGGCTGCGGACGCAAAAACTGCTCGGCGGCCGAGAGACAGCGGCGTTGACCGATTTCAAAGTGTCGCTGCTGTCGAGCGAGTTCCAACCTTCCTCACCTTCCAGGTTCTGTCAATTCTGTCACCGCTCTTTCTCGTCAACCTTGACTCTGCAGCAATATGAGGGCGGTGTTAGGCTTGGATGGCAATTTCCTCACGCACGTAGCAATAGACATGAAGAAAGAGGTTGAGAATCGGCTTCTAGAGTGCACCATTTCAATGAGCAGAAGTGCGGTGCCACATTTCTATGTGCTCAGGTGCTAAGAAAATGGAACAAGACTGTTTGAGATGCCATTGATTGTTTTATAGTGATAACCTTGCAGATGCAAGTCGGGCGAGCTCCCTCATACGTCGTCCTAATTTGACGTCTATTGCGAGGAAAGCGAAAAACAAACTAGGTCGGCACAGAAAAGGCTCGACTACAACTCCCAACTACAAGGGGGATTACCACTGAAGCGCCTCGTTTGCCTGGGCATTCTTTTCCAAGAAAACCAAAACAAACACGATGCACCCAATGGGCCAGATGCATCAACGCCAACACCCAAAAGCACATTTCTTTTTCTTCGTCGTCACACAACCGCTTATGCGATGACGGTCCAGACTCGGACGGTGCTGTCGGACATACCGGCGAACAAGGTCTGTCCGTCGGCGGACCAGGCCAAAGAAAGAGCTTCAGGGGCCTTGGAGTTGTCGGTGGAGAGGGATTCAGGCTTGAGCTCGTCAACGATCGACTTGGACTCCAAGTCGAAGATCTTGATGCAAGACTGGGTGGCGGCGCACAACCAGTATCGGTTGGGCGAGAAGACCAAGGAGTTGACAATGTCTCCGGCTTCGAGCGAGTACAAGTGCTTGCCGTCGTTCAAGTCCCAGAGCATGGTGATACCGTCCTTACCACCGGAGGCGGCCAAAGATCCATCGGGGGAGACGGCCAAGGTGTTGATGTAACCGGTGTGACCGAAGTGGTTGGTCTTGAGCTTGCATCGGTTGAGTTCCCAAACCTGTGCAGATGAGACGTAACGTGGAACTAGTCAGCATCAGGCACTCTCGGTTTGTGAACACGTCGCGGAGTGGTTGTAGTGATCAGAGATCTTGGTGATATAATGTAGTCTCATTGGGTCTATTTCACCCCTCTGAAGTAGCAAATATATATAATGCATCATATTGGGAGGATGGAGGGATTATGAGGGAGGCGTGAAGCGAACTGAGACTAACCTTGACAACCTTGTCCCAACCAGCGGAGACAATCACGGGGTTCATGGGGTTGGGGGAGAATCGAACACACGAGACCCTGAGAGTTAGGAAAGTATCAGCAGATTATTCACATTTCACATCAACAAAGCTCCTCACCATTCGGAGTGACCATCTTCGGTGATGTTGAACTTGCATTCACCCAAAGTGTTCCACAACTTGATGGTTCGGTCTCGGGAAGCGGAGACGATTTGTCGGTTGTCAGCGGAGAAGGAGACGCTAAAGGGCGGGTGGATGGATGATTAGTACAGGACATTTCGTTCACGAGATATAATCTACTCACGACAAAACATCACCGGTGTGACCGACGAATCGTCGAGCGGTTTCACCAGTGTTCAAGTCCCACAATCGCAAAGTCTTGTCCCACGAAGCGGACAAGGCGAATTGACCGTCGGAAGAGATGACAACGTCGGAGACGAAGTGGTTGTGACCGTGCAGGATCTTCTTGGGGTAACCGTATTCGCCGTCTTCTCGGGTGAGTTGCCAGACGATGACCTTCTTGTCTGCAGCGAGATGCGAGAATCAGCACAAGGCACTCCGGAACTCCCTCCACGACTGCGTCGGATGGTCCAGCGGTGTCTCGAGCGGGTCTGCGATTGCCATTTCAGCCTATCCATCCATGCCTCTTCTGCGTACGGCTTGCGTTTCCCGCCAGCATCCACGTTATACGCATCTAGACCCGCCCAAAACAACCGCTGTTCTCTCCTTCCTTTGCGTCCTGCCTCATTCACTAACCTCGGGAACCAGTCAAGATCATGTCGGGGTTTTCGCTCGAGGTAGCGACGGTGGTGACGGCACCACCGTGACCGATACAAGCTCCCTTGTAGACTATTTGCTCGGACATTTTGAAGAACGGCTGTGTTAAAAGAGCAGACGTTAGATGATACAACACACGGAAGGAAGCACAAGACAGGGTTCTGAAGAGAGAGTACACACCTTTAGGGTATTTTTGAGGGAAGGATCCTTGAGGGCAGTCGATCAATGAGGGATTGATATACTGATACTGGAAACTTGATCAAGTCGCGGCACGAGTTCCGCCAGCTTGGCCGGGCGGTGGAAATCCGATGTGAATTGTGGAGGGATGCGGGGAATGGGGGGTTTGTAAGAGGTTTCGAGGGGGTTGAGAGTGGCGCAGGCTCTGACACTGCGCTTTGGCTAGAGTCAGATCGTAAAACGATCGAATCTTGAAGAAGCAATCTTTTTGCTAATTTCCAACTTAGCTCTAATCTTGACGTTTGCCTTGCCAGCTGCCTGGCCTGATCGTTGCTGTGAAACCGCCTCACCCCTCGCCCCGTCTTCATCCAGCTCTTCATCCCGTCGCTGTACAATGACGCTAGATGCTATATGCCTTGGCTAGGGATTCTAGGCACTATTCCTATATCCAGTGATGTATTTTGCACTTGGTTTTGCATCTGACCGCTCGCTCAAGCTCTGGCGTCATCTCATTCAGTCATACATTCTGCAGCGGAACCAGGTACAACAGTATCGGTCCATTCTGCAGCTCATTTACGGGTCTGCTAGTTCTGTTCTGTTGATGGGGGTGTGAGGCTTCATGGAAGGGTTGAAGCGTGATGAGGGATAGAAAGCTCTGCCTCTCTTCGCAGATCATGCATGCGGGGAATAGTAGCAGACCGAGCTTCACTTCACAATGTCGCCACTGATCACTGCCGAGTATACAGGATACGTACTGGTCGGATCGCACGACCCCTAGATCTATATACGATTCATAGAGCTCTTGTTGAAAAGATCGTTCTGAATCGTTCTCTTCCAGGTCTAAAGCGGAAGCGTAGCAGACGCCATGGTTTCTCGCAAATCAACCCACATCGCCTGTCGCGACAGTGCGGATGGTCAGACAGCAAGATATCAACATATCCAATAGGCAAATCTCTTCTCGGTGTAGTGGTAGATTCGACAGAAACGACGTCTTACCCGGTAGCCAAGCCTTCCACGTAGCTATAGCCTGACGCACCGGCATGCGCCAACTCGTACTGAGCTAGTTTCTGACCTGTACTGAGACCCATTCTATTGAAAGTGGAAGAAGCTTTCATACAGAAGGAAAGAAAGCCCAGAGAACAAAGGCATCTGACTGCATCCACACAGCTATTTATACAGCTATCGATACAGTCTAGATAGCTGTCTAGATACAGTAGCTGTCTAGGCTCGGTTCTCGCTACTAACTCGCGCGCACATCCGAAAGCCGCGTTTCCCGGTGCGAGATCCGCATTCCGCTGTCCCGTGATTCACGTCAGGCGAAAAAGGACCTCCTTTGAGCACCCGCTCACTCGAAATAGCATGCAAGGGTATAGCATTCTGAAATCAAGGTCATGACTTACTGTTGGAAGTGCACACCAACCGTTAAACCTCCAGGAAACGACCAAATAACGCCTATCGTATAAAAGCAGTCCGTAGCTAACGGCCCCCGCTCTGATATGCAACGTGTGCCTCAAATCCCTGCTTCACAAGCGCTGTTTCGAGTCCTGAGCGATGACAACTCTGAGCGCAGAGATTTCACCTGCGCTTCGTTTTCTTCCCCGAGCGATCGAGGGGCAACGCAGGACAGCCTTGCACCAGCGCTCGTCCATCGTGGCATCTCCTATCGATCCCCACACCCTCGCTCGTCCCATGGGACCCCAGTGTGGGGCGCACCAAACCTTGCCTCTCAGCCTGCGATGTTGGTTGAGCATCTACTTCATGTTCCTCAACTCACTCTGTGCCATCTATTCTCCCTTGCCTTTTCTCTTCACGTAATTTATCACTCCCACGATTTACTGCGTACTTGCTTTAAGCATCCAAACACACGCACATACGCCTAAAAGCCGTTACGCACTTCACAAAACCTACCAAACACATCCAAAGACTACTTACAAAATGTCTACCTTCACCCAAATCACCACTGCCGCTTCGGTCCCGGTTCAAGCTACAGCTCCAGCTGCTCCGGTTTCCGCTTGCGCCTCTTCTACCTCGGTTCCAGCAACAGCCAACGCTGCGGTCGCCTTCTCCACCTCCTTCGTCTCGGTCCCAGCAACAGCCAACGCTGCGGTCATCTCGTCGGTCATCTCCTCCTCCCCGATCTCAGCGACAGCCCCAGCTGCGGCCTTCTCCACCCTCGGTCGACAATCTCGGTTCGGTTTTCCTGCTGTAGGAAATGGTCGGGCGCCAGGAAAGCGCGCAGAGGTGAGTATCCTCAAGTCTTGTGTCAAAAAGGCTAACGATATGTCTATTCCCAAGAAATCCGTCGACTGGACCCTCATGCATCAATACATGATCTACGAGATCGCACCCGAACAACGATACGACACCGGCAAATACGCCATTGAAGCCGGCGAAATCAGCTGGATCGACTGGCGAGCTCAACGTGAATGGAACTACAAGAATCAAGACTTGATCGACCATGAGCGAAGGTACATCGAGTACAAGATGGACAAATATGCAGACTGGGATCCTGGTGAGTAGATTTGGCTTTGACGGTCTGCAAATTGCTCTGGTAACTGATCAATGACTTTGCGTTACGTTCTGCAGATTTCGACCTCGACTTCGAGGACCAGAAAGAGGAAGCAGCGAACATGGTAGAAGAGCATGGTAAGTCGTGTCGACTGTGTCACCCTTCCTGTATGGTCCTGATACTGACGCTTGCCCGTTGCTTTTTTACAGACACTCTGCACATGATCAAAGTGCTCGAGGACTTTGCTAAAGAGCTAGAGAAAGAACAAGCAGGTATGTAACGGCGCAGAGCTCTCGAACTACGAGCGAGTACTGACTAGTACCTCTTTACCTTGTCTTAGAAAACGCGCTCAAGAGTTACGACTCCGGATGGGACATCATCCTGTTCGGTGCCAACCCTTCGCTCTTGGAAGAGGAAGCTCCCTTTAGCCTCTCCACCGACCCCAACCACCCCGACAACATCTTTGAGCGGAACATTGACAACATGGTTATCGCGAGAGACAACTACAACAGTAAGTCGGCTTTGATCGTCGCCTTCTTCTGCAAGTATCGCTGAACTACTTCGTTCTGTGTAGGGCTCGTCAAGGAGTTGGCCGAGTTGAGAAAGGAAGTTGAAGCGAGAGTTAATGAAGAAGGTAAGCATCACAACCTCCAATCTAGCGTTGAGCAACGTAAACTGACTGGAATGCACCCTGCTTGTAGTCATGCATCAAATGGCCATCGAGATGGATGCCGAGGAAGAACGTAAGTAAACGCCCTACCTTCCCTTTACCCAACTTTATGCTAACTCCATTCTCGATCATCCCTTAGGAAAAGAAAACGGACTTCAACCCGCCGAATCTGACTGGACCGTGTACCTCTTCGGTGCCAATCCCGCCCTCGAAGACGAAGAGATGCCATTCGCGCTCACTCCCTGCGAGTCCGACTTGTCTCTCGCCATCTTCGGCGACGAAGCCGCCGCCCATGTCGTCGAAGCGCCTTCCCGAACCGTCGCTACCTTGTTCAAAGAGCGGAACAACGAGATCGAGGCTTTGGGTATCCCCTTGTCCTCTTCCGACAAGAACATCCAAATGCGCATCAGTCGCAACGAAACGCCCTTCCTTTCCGCCAGCGACGAGATCTTCTTCGAACCCGGACGACTACCTTTCGAATACCGGCTCGCGGTTTTGGAAGAAGACGGCGAGATGTCAATGTTGATGGACGAATCGCTGTTGACGGAAGAAGCTCCGTTCGGTCTAGCACCATCCGACTCCAACATGTCTTTGAAATTCACCGTTATTGGCGATCTGACTTTCACCGACATGAACATGCTCATAGACGAAAGCATACCCGCCCTCCTGCCTAGTCTAGCCAGTCTCGACCACTTTTAGTGTTTGATTCACCTTCCAACGTCTTGGCTTCAACCGACAACAAACGCCGCTTCCAATCGATTGCCAATGGATTCCGACATCCTAATCCGACAACGACCTTCATACCATTTTCGGGGACATGCGACACCAATTCTTTCCAACAAGAACGAAACCGCCTTCGAATCCACCCTACGGCCTTTCGACCGCCGACCAAAAAGCAATCACCGAGGCACATTTCACAACACCGATGTTGATAGAGGAGTTAGGGACGAGAGATTGGTGGGGAGAAGTGTAAGAGGAGATGGAGGATGTGGCGGGAGCGCTTGTGTGCCGCATTGGTGTGAGTTCTTCCTTGCGACTCAGAGCCGGCATATGTCTAACTACCTTATCATCTCAGCTTATTCATAGCAATGACGGCGGTAAGTATGCCCTAAGGGGCAGTAGGTATCTCGTGGTTGTATTGACAATGAATAGCTAATGCACTAACTACTGACATGTCGTGGAAATCGGCCAACATCACCTCCTTCCACCCGCGTTTGATTGCTGACTGATACTAACCAACTGACCATACTAATCTACTGACATCCTGACTTGCTTGCTGACCGCCATGTCCATGCTGACCGTCCATGCTAACGACTTGTCCATGCTAACGTCCCGTTCATACATCCCTTCCCCGTCCATACTTCCCTTCCCCGTCCATACTTCCCTTCCCCGTCCATACTTCCCTTCCCCGTCCATACTTCCCTTCCCCGTCCATACTTCCCTTCCCCGTCCATACTTCCCTTCCCCGTCCATACCCCCTTCCCCGTCCATACCCCCTTCCCCGTCCATACCCCCTTCCCCGTCCATACCCCCTTCCCCACTTCCTTCTCCGCGTCCACTGCCCCTTCTAAGCCCCCGTCCATACCCCCTCTCCCTTTCATACCACCCTTTCCCTTTTCCCATATCCATCCTAACCCACTCCCCTTCCATACTCCCTCCTCCTTTTCCACCTCCGGTCCATATTCCTTCCCCTTGCCCACCTACTCCCCGAATTCCTACTAAGATGAGCCACAACTGCTGCGGTCCTAAGCTGAGCCATATGTGATGAGGAAGCCCCTGGGAAAAGATCCCTGCCGTCCTTCTATAAGCCCATAGGGGGGACCCTACGTCAGTCTGTAGTGCGGGCTAGTGAGACACATCCCTCCTTTAGCAACTTTCCCCAGGGGACGGTCCACGAAGAGTGAGAGCTCACGTAAAGCTGTCCTGGCTCACGTTACGGTCTTCGACCGCGATGTGTGAGACGGCGCCGGTGTGAGAGCTTAATCAGAGAACCACTGTGGGGGGTCGCGGATGTTTATAATGAGCATGGCATGATGGTCAACATTGACCTCTCGACGTACCGATTGTACTATCCTGATTCATATACATCTCAAATCGATGTGTGTAACCCTGCCTCGAGGTATGTCACCGTTCTCTACGGGATCGTCGTCAGAGAACGCCAAACGGGGAGTATATCACCCGTGCGGCAGGGCTCAAGGCGCCGCTTGGGCGAGAAGGTATTTTGTCAACGGAAGGCAGGGTGTCGTGTTGCGGAAGTAGAAGGGGCGGAGCATCTCCCGACTCGCCCTTCGTACCGTGGTCGGCCGAAGGTGCTCCACTTGCGGATGCCTTGGTCACAATGGCTGGTGAGCGACGTATGAGGTTTAGCCTTCTTGAACATATGTACTGAGGTGGTAGCATCTTGACACAAGGGGCAGATGTCATAATACACGGTTATCTGGTCGATCCTCCTTGCCAAGTCCTGTAATCGTATTTGTGTTAGCTACGCAAGTGACACCCAAGCCGCATATACGTATGCCGATGAAAGATAATATGACTGGACTGACTCTAGTACGCCACATCATTGGACAATCCTGTTGCGAAGTTGGCAAGTGCTGAGGGAAGCGAACAACGTATCTCCATCGGTATATCCCAGACATGCTCGTGGTTGTGACAGTATGCGCCGACATGGTGTACTCCGTCATCGCCCTGCAAGCAGCATCCGTCCTTCTCTATCCGCGCGAACCTACTCTGGCGATGATCATCCTCGTCTTGCATGCCGCTCAGCGTCAAATGCGATACTCGTACCACCGCCTGTGATAGTATTTCAACGTCACCCAAGTCATAGTACCGATTGGGCTGGTCGCGCAATGGTGGACTCCAAGGCGTCTCCGTACGGCGTGCGGATAGTGGGTAGAAGGGATCGAAAGGCGCCTGACGGTGTCTGCCAAGTTCCGATGCTATCATAGTGACCCAGATCAGTGCTCCGACCTGCAGTCGCTAGACAGTTTTGGACTTACACTATCGCGCAATACCATCTGCCCATGTACCATTCTCCAGGATCCGTCTGAGACCCGGTGGCCTTCCCCTTTCGTGGCTCCGAACAGTGGTACGTATCGCGTCGAGGATGAAGTCGATACCACCGCCGTGGAGATTGTTCACTTTCTGCATCCCGATCCTTTCATGTGGGATATGATGCGTTCTGCTTGCCACGATTTTGTACATCTTCGACCATGAGAGAGTGGAAGAGTTCGATTGTTCCCAAGACGTAGGAGCAGTCGGAAGTCGTGAGCGTTCCGAGCGTAATTTGTTGAACGCGTCCACCGATAACCTCTTTTCAGATCCGGCCTATCTGCAGCAGATTGCATCGAATAAGACCGGTCGCATCTTCATAGCTATCTTCATGTTGACTTCCTAAGCTGATCCGCTTTTCAAATGGCATTGATAGCTAAAAGAATGCCGAGGCTGACGAGTAATCTCACCTACCACTTGGATGATGTTGGAATTATCTTGTTGTTCGAGTGTCTTGTGGTAGGGAGAAAGCAAGTATGGCTAGTGGTTCGATATGAACTGTCGTCGGTGATCGGTGATGGAGTACATTTTGGAGTACCCACCAGCAGTCATCGATCGCGAACGAATTGAATTTCCTATTTCTTTCCTCCTATCTGTCCTTCACCTTCTTTCGGAGTGATGCCAAGGGACATCGACTCGTCGCGGGTCGCGGGAGAGAATGATATGTAGTGAGAAACGAGTCGACGATATCCACAACATACGTTGCTGACCATTTGCAACCAGATTGGTCCATGACGGAGTCGCAAGAAGTCGATCTGCTAACAGTTGGTACGCTGTGTGACGCATGACGCTGATTGCGAGTGACCATAAACCCCCTTCGTCGTTACGTTGCAAGAATTGTACAACACCTCATCGAGTTGACGTTTGTTTGCATTGCTGAGTAGGACAACGACGGGGTGCATGCGAACACAAGACAAGCCGTTGCGTTTCCAGGTGCGTCTTCGCACCACAACGAGAACGATGTGGAGTGGCAGCACTGAACTGTTCTGAACAAGTAAATGAAACATCCATAAGTCACGCCGGACGACAAAAAATATACTACATACAAGCACGCACGGGAAAAAAAACCCGCAGCAGCCTTCCTCCGGCCTCTAAAATATTTCGGCGGCACAATCTTTCCAGCTGGTGGCCAATATCATCAACGACCGTACCAACTCCCCCTCGGCTGTCCATACATTCCGCCTCCCATCCCACCCCCGCCTCCTCCATAAGCGCCGCCCATCATCGAACCAGCAGGAGGGTACCCCATTCCCATTCCTTGGTGCATCCCCGCACCACCATACGCCAACGACTCGGCATACGCCCTTGTACCCGGTATCGGCCCCTCGCCGTCCATCCTGTGTGCATAGTCCGGGTTCATGCCCTACAGGATCACGCAAATCACCAAACGTAGTCAGTCCTAGAGGTATACAAAACAAATGGGAGAGATACAAAATAGAGGCATACTTACAGGTAACGCCTGCCCATGCATCGCCTGATGCTGCGCCATCATCTGATTCTCCATCATCTGCCCTCCCATTGCCGCTGCCGCTGGATTTGGAGGATAAGCAATCCCGCCTTGTCCGTGCATCATTCCTGGACCACCCATTCCCATTCCCATCATGCCTGGACCTCCTAGGCCTCCACCACCCATCATCGGCATTCCTTGCTGCATCATTGCTCCAGGTCCGGCGTACTACTCATGATGAATGCGCAAGTGGCCATCCAGTGGGCAAGAGATGTTATCAATCACGAAGAAAGGCAAAAAGAAGGATACAAACCACTCACCATCATTGGGTTCTGCTGCTGCATCATCATCGGGTTCTGCTGCATCATCATCCCGGGAACACCATGCATCCCAGCCGGCCGATGTCCTATCCCCGTCGCCATACCAGGCATCATCCCCGGCGCCGCTACGCCTCCTCCACGATACCCACCACCGGCATCAGCGGCGGCTGCACGGTCGATTTCGTAGTCCGCCGCTGCTGCCGCTGCTGAGGCGCTTGAGTGGTGATGAGATGGGTACGGTGCGTGTCGTTGCTGGTGTGAATGGTGCTGGTGGTGGGACGAGTAGTCGGATGATGGTTCGTTTGCGTGATGGTGGTGTTGATGCTGCGATGGGAGGTGGTTGTGTCGTGATCGTTGGGTATGGTGAGAATGGTGGTGGCTCCCTCGCTCATCATCATCATTATCAGACGAAGCAGACGACGATCGACTTCTCCGATGGTGTTTCCCTGCAGCATGTCGTCGATGTCTCCTTTCTTCTCGTGACAGCCCGATATCCGAAGATCGGTAATGGTCGTCCCCTATTGTTGCGGAGTCGCGGTAATGGTGGTCAAAGATGTATTTGGCTGTTGCGGCCGCTGTTTCTGCGCAGTCTTGGAGGGTGATGTTGGTTCGTGCTTGTCCGTGTCCGTGGTGGTGTGCGTGGGGGTTGTGCAATCCAAGTCGTTCATACAGGGCGTACGCTGCCGACCGAGCGATAAATTGTCAGCAATGGCAAGCAAATACAGAATGCCAACGACAAAATACCCACCTTCCGCAACCGCCATGCTAACCAGCCTCTCCCGATTCCCCTCGGTCGGCAAATGCCCATAAACAGCACGATGATCCCTATCCCAGATCAAAAACGCCTGAAAAGCCGCTGCTCCGCCCAACGTTCTGGCCGAAATATCATCCAACCCGTACCGTTCTGGTTCTTGCAAGTGGTAGACACGACGGTGGGCTTCCCGTGCTTGAGATTCAGTGAGGCGGCGAGTGGTAAAGTATGAGGCGACACCGTTGATCTGTTTCGACAGACACGCACGAGCGGAACGAAACAATATCAGCAAAACATCCGCCATCACCGCCACGAAACAAACGAGACCAACGGAGCGACTCACAATCCCGTCAAACCAATCCCTCTCGAATCCTCTTCCATGTAGCGCACCTCTCCTACCACCGCCACCGCCATACTGCGCCATTGCAAGATCCCATCCGTTCCACCCTGCATCTGCGCTGTATCCTCCTCGAGGAGGCTCGTATTCGTACCCCAAATTTGTGTACGCTTGTCCTGGTACGTATCCGCTTCCCATCATGATGGTGTTGTCGAGTTGGATGGTGGATAGCAGAGTCGGTCGCGTAAGGTGGAAGGTGAGAAGAGTGATAGTGCTGAGATGGAAAAGAGGAAAGGGTGAGTCGATTTGTTGTTACTGCAGTCGAAAGGAGGAGGGGGGTCCTTTAGTATCATGTCATGCATCAATCAAACACAGCCACCTCCTTTCGTTTCAAGTTTGGCGTTTCAGGTCCTTTTGCTTTTGTTTCCGCCCGCCAACAGATTGCAAGGAGACTCAGGAGGAGGCGAAGCCAGGCGTTCCTTCCAAGGCGTATTTACATCAAATCAACAAACATCCCCGCCACTCAGTTCATCACCTCCTCAACCGGACCGGCGACCTTGGACAATGTCATGCCTCTCCCCGAAGACACATTGTAAATATCCTCGGGAATCAGCAGAGCTCGAATCGTCATTCGTAAACGTCCGACAACCAGCCCACCAACACCACCACCGCCACTCATCTCATCCAATTGCTGCTCCTCCGCAGGACGATCCAACAACCTCATCATTCATCCCCAACCCATCACGCGAACCAAACAGCCACAAGATGCCAACTGTCCATGCTCAGCAACCAAACACCTCGGAAGTATCGCCAAGTGGTAGTACTGGCGGTAACGGTGGCGCTGTAGGGGAAGGAGGACCCGCAGGGTGGGCAGCCTATATCCGTGCACTAGGGAGGAAAGATCCAGCCAACGGCGTCGTGACGAGGAATTGGGTGAAACGTGGTCGGCAGGTCTCGGTCCAGCAGGAGCAGCAGGAGCAGCAGCAGCCGACGTCATCAGGAGAGATTGATGTTGCTGTGTTGCAAGATGGAGAGGGAGCGATGCGAAAGGTGGTCAGGTACGTAGCGCTGTTCCGTATTCTTCGTGAGCGAATGAATGTGTGACTTACGTTACGTTACGTACTACTGCTCTTCACGCTTCAGCCCGCACGCGCATGGGTATCCTCCATCACAACAGCCTCTTCATCCAGTAACATCTATGACACAGCCCACTACCTCCGTTACACCACTACCTCCTCCACCAACAACATCACTGCCTCCATCAACAAACCCACCAACAACACAACAACCACTACAACCCTTAACAACATCACCAACACACGCAACCACCTTCGCACGACCCGAAGGACGACGCGGAGGAGGAAATAACCATAACCATAAACGCCCGCAGAGCTTTTACCTTCCTTCCGACCGTATCGCGCATTTCCAAGCAGCCGCTGAAGAAGTTTCTTGGGCCCGGTCGGGAGGAGGTCATGCCTAGAACACAAGAGAACGAGAACGAGGTCGTATGGAGCGGAGGAGAGCAGGGGATGAGGCGATAAAGAGGAGGAGGTGTTGTTGCGGGTAGAGTAAAGCGGTCGGCTGCGCGAATGGGAAAAGCTATTTGTTGCGCATGTCTGCATTTTTTGTTTTGTTTGATATGCGATCATGTGATATGTGGTATATATGACCATACTCAGCGTACAAACATGGTCTGAAAGTACTGCTTACACATATCGATCGGCCCATGACGATGCGTCCACGCATGATGCCCCGCACTATTGATTCTGAGCAACCAACTCGGCAAGCCGATCCCATGTCTTTTCCAACAGACGGAACGAACCCGGTCTGCCCCCCGCCGCCAACTCACTCTTCCGTACACGCACAACCTTGGCATCATACTGAAACATCGGTCGCTCCGCCGAATCATGGTTGTAAATGGCGAATTGAACCGTCTCGAGCGCCATCATGTACCTCGCGAGCGTTCTCGCGAATTCCTTGATCCGCGCTGGAGAAGGGATGTAGTGTTGCGTGATGATGCCCCAGTATTCGGTGGTTTCGCGTGGGGATAGGGCGGGATGTAGGGTATCTAGGAATAGTCGGGTGGCGTCCGGGTGACGGAGATCGACGGCGATGCGGATGTGGCGTAGCGTCCGGGAAAGGTCGGTCAACATGTATTCGATTCGAGGCTGAGTACGAGAGGGGTTGAGCGTTAGACCGGCTGTTGTCCGAAGAAAAGGGGTTACCCTTCCGAAACTTACAAGTGCACAAATGTCCTCTTGTCGTACCTTGTACGCAGCATCGAATCGGATATTGACGCGCTCCACTTCCGGCAGATTCTCACGCGTCATCCAGCTCCTCGTGCGCTCACCGACTTTCTCCAGGGTACAAATGACCGGGTCCACATCGGCAATCAGTTGCGGAGAAAGGTTCAACTGCTTGATACCCTTGAAGTGCTTGCACAAATAGTCAAAGTACATGGCGCTTTCATTGGGATCGGGAGAGGCGAAAGAAACTTCGGTGTAGAGCATCCACCATCGGTACTCGCGTAACGTCAACGACTTGACTTGCGAGCGCGGCCACGATGGAGGTGGAGGTCCTGCGAGGTCGCAGAGCGTATCAGGGACAAACAGGTCGAGTGCCTCAAGAGGGGTAAAGTCGAATGGTTCGGCCAGTAGCTTGGCAGATACGCTTGGGGCCCAGGCTCGATGCTGCAAGGCGGTCAGCCGGGGGAACACATCGAGAAGATCGAGGTAGGCCGGAGGAGAAATACTGTCATCTACCCGCAGATTGTTTCCGATGATGACCGTGCTGTGAAACAAGCGTCAGTATTTTCATCCAATTAACAAATCAGTGGCGACTTACCGAACAAGTCTCTTTTTATCGTCTGGTATGCTCTTGACCATCGATTTGATGCCCGCTTCCGAATCAACGACCTGTATGCACTTGAGCCTGTACTTGTCGTACAAGGTATTATAAAATCGTTTCGCGCTCGTAGCCAAGCCGAACAAGTCTTCGCCCCAGCAAGGATCAAATACTGCGTCCTGCTCCCATGTAACGATACGCATCGCTCCGTAGGTCTCTTCCCGCGGCGCATAACGGGGTTTGAGGTAAAATACAATCTCGTCGATGATTTCGTCGGGAAGATTCAACAAGCTGTTTTGAGCGGCTTCCTTTTTGTCACCAACGGTGCTAAGGGAGTTGTGGCCGAAGATCTCTTTGTCGGCCTCTATATCACTGTAATCCGACGTGTCGGATTCAGCCGTAACGTCAGACTCGGACAAGTCAATGGGTAGAAACGCCTTCCTCGACTGCCGCATATGATAGGTAGTCGCAGCAATCCTTCGCTTTTGTCGAATCTTGTTTATTTGAAGACGTTCACTGACCATGCGCATCATGATGGCTCGTATAATGTTATCTCGCTGGGCTTTGTCCCTGTTGACGTTTGAGGTCAAAGTCGGAGACGTTGTACTTGGCTTTGAGTCGCTAGAGTCAGCAGAGCGCTAATCTCATACGGCAAGCGGTACTTACCAGTGTCGGTACCCAGTCCTGTTCCACATATTCACCACGTCGCGCGGTGCTATCAAGCTGCTCCGTCATCGACATTGCAGAATGCTCGCCGGTGCGCATCTCGGAATTCTGTCCCTGATATGCCTCGGTTGGCGCAACAGCTATGTTCTTGGCGGCCGGCACGATCTCTGCGTGGGGAAGGGCGTGTGCCGCCTTATTTGTAGCCATCTCAGGCTCTTCTTCTCCTACTTCAGAAGACGAATCTAGCGAGGTGTCGCTTAAGTCCGCCTGTAGGCAGGCAGGCAGATCATCGTATGGGCTAGGCAACCCTCTCTTTTTGTGCCACCGCACGATCGCTGATCGTTTCATTTTCATGAGTTTGCGTAACTAAGAACAGGAAATCAGCCGCTAGCTCATGCCAAAATGAAGACATAACTTACCGAACTTATTCCTTCCTCTGACAAGCGTCCGAGCTTTACATACTCGATCAAGTGCGGGATGCGTGTGAGTAATCTCACCACGTCAGGATTGTCATTATCAGACGAGGACGAGTCATTGTCATTGTCGTCATCGCTTTGGGCAACAAGAACCTGATTGGCTGGTGACCACGATGGCTGTTCAGGGGTCTGGGGCTCCATTGATTCCTTAACCTCGACCCTGCTCGGCTTTAACGACGGCGCCATGGCGGGCGAGGTTTCCCTCAATTCTGACCTTGTGGACACTACAGGAGGCTTCCCATCCGCAACTGCCTCGACGGAGACGGCAGCAACAGTATCACTCATCGCATCCTCTTTGCTCTCATCAACTGCCGCAGCTTGTCCCGAAGGTGACGGAACGCGGCCTGACTATGTGACATGATGAAATCAGCTTGACCCCGATGCTTACACCAATCCGATGCTTACAGCTTCAACGGGAGGCTCCTGCGAGGGGTTCAACGTCATCTTTTCCTCACTCTCCTCTACTTTAGACACCTTTAAGTCGAGTCCACTCGGATTCACGGACTCGGTCGACAGGCCGACATCCTCCTCTTGCTTTTCTGCCTCCACTACCTTGCCTTCCAATTCGCCAACAGCAGTCATATTTTCTTCTGTCTGCGCTGATGGTGGCGATGCCAACGTGTCGGCATCCTCCACGCCGAGATTCGTACCAGGCTCAACGTCTTCTGAAACGCTCTCCTTCTCTGTCGGCTCCAACGCCGTCTCCCGCACAGTCCCTGCGGACTTCATCACAACCCGCTCTAAGGCAGCCAGCTTCCACGCAACCTTCAACAACTTGAGCGATTCCTGAGACCTAGCACGATCCTTGACAGTCCTTGACCATCTAGTTGCGATATCAAGTGCCGGATCAGATGGTTGCGCTGTGTCTGACGAAGCTTGTTTGTCGCTCTCAGCAAGGGAACCGATACTGCTGGAAAGAGAGTCGGGAAGGGCGGGAAGACTCGATACGGATTGTTCGCCGTCCTCATTCGTCAAATACCGAATATTCGTCTCCGCCGCTGGCTGCGCTCCGTTTCCGAGTCCCATAAGCTGTCGGCCGAGGTCCAGTGGATCCAGGTCATCCACATCATCTTGCAAAACCAAAAGTTTGATGGCGTCCAACCGGACCTTTAACCTCTTCCTCTCCTTTTCTCCGCTCTGTATTATGTGTCTCGACAGGTCTGCGTCACGTTTGCTCGACTCGGCTTGCTCCTGGAGATGTCTTGTCTCCTCCTCTACCTCTACCACACGTTTATCTCCACCTTTCAGCTCCTCTCTTAGCTGTTGCACCTCCGCCTCCAGTCGTGCTTTATCGCGTAACAGCCCCTCCCGCTCCGCCTTATCCTTGAAACAGTTCAACCCGAGCCTCGTATTCTCTTTCCGAGCCGTTTCCAGATCAGCCCTGAGCGACAAGATCTGCGTCGCCATGTCTTCCAATGCACCAGTGTTGACATCAAGATGGGTTCGCAGCATCGCCAACTCTTCTGCGTCCTTGCTGGCTTGAAGGTCCCTGAGAGCTTGAGTTGTGGGGCCGTTGGTGGGTTTGACGGCCGTTTGCACGGGAGGCTTACCGCTCCTAGCAATGCTGTCGTGTACGGGATCCGATTTGACAGGCGCACCAAGCTGCATTCGAGCAGCTTCCTCCGGGGTCGTCTTTCCATTGCCACCAAGGTACGAAGGTATGATATCAAGTGGCTGCAAACCCCTTCTGGCACACTCAGAGTCTAGCGCACCCTTGATACCCGCCATCAGAGTCTTGATCTGCAGGTTTTCGGATCGGAGACGTTCCAGCTCGAGGGCGAGACCTTGAGTGGTGATAGGAGGTCCATATGTAAATGCGGATGCGGATGTAGCGGGTGGTACTGGCAGGTGCGGTGCTGGTAGGTGCGACGGTGCCGAGCCGATTACTGGCGTGGAAGCGGGCCGAGCGGGTATGTTTTGAGGAACGGACAAGCCGTTGGCTATCGGGATAGGAGACGTAAAGGCGGGAAGAGCGGCTCTTGATGGACCGGCAGAGCTGCATGCAGCCCTGGAGGGACCCTGCTGTGCCACAACTGCCGGTGCAGTTGACGCAATCGGACCATTACTTTGCGGCTGAGAGCTGCCAGCAACAGTCTGCGGCTCAACCCCGCCTCCGACGACACCTCCCTGCTGAGCAGCTTTCGCCTTGTCCGCGACAGACTGCGCATGTTTCCGCTTTGCATTCTCGATAATCATCGTATACGTCGTTTCCGCTCCTGGTGTTGCATCGAACCATGCCTGACGCTCGGCGGGTAGCATCTTGAAGACTTGCATCCACGAGTTGACTGTTGGTGGAGCCGGGAGTGGGCCGTTTGGAGATGGCAGAGAAGGAGCGGTTTGTGCATGAGTTGCGCATGACGGCTGGTTTGCCGCCGCGGCGGCAGATGCGGTGGATGATTGAGTAGGTACAGGACCACATGTAGGAGCGGCGGTTGGCCTCGGCTGAGGTTCGACGGCGCGGGTATTGGGAATCTGGTTGACAGCTGTGATGGGAAGCAAGCATTATCAGTCAAGCGCGTACACGTACGTTATCAGCCCGTCTCAACGAGTCGGTCGTCCCAATCCTGTCCATTCACAGCTCAAGACTTACGCATTGAACTCGTCCCGTTCGAACTACCCGGGACATTCCCGTCCGACGGCTGTTTCTTAACAGGTACGCCGCCATTCTTCTGGTTGAGCAATTGCTCACGAGATTGTTTTCCCGCTGAAGGGTTGGTAGGCTTCCGTTTCTTCACCATTGTTGCCGAGGCCTAGAGTTAGGTTACGCCTGAATGAATGACTGTTGCCTTGCGGACTAGAACAGAACAAGCATACGCTGCACCTGATGAGTATTCTTCATTGTCCGTCAGCTAGCCACGCTGCCAGCCAACATATTGTTCCATGCGAGCGATCGAGACGTTTGCGCTTGACAGTTACCGCCTATCGCCCTATCGCCCCTATCGCCTATACTCATGTCATGCTGCAATGTCGATGTTCCCGTCATCGTGAGGCATTCAAGTTGAGCAGTCAAATTGGACCCTTTGGAAGGGCCGTCACCGCATTAGCGATAGCCCAGGTCTTGACTCCCGATGGCCAATACGGGAAATCGCTCGACTTGTGGACAACTTGTGGTCTTTTTCTTCAGCACCGCCATGCAATATCGCCTGGCTCAGAAATGATTGGTTCGATACTTCCTTTGATTCTGTTACATTCGAAACGCTATTGGCTCGGTCTCAGGATTCCGAGGACAAAGGGTAGCGACGCACATGTGCCTTAGAGACGTTTGTAAGTTCTGCAAGTAAACTTATCCATGGTATAATAGTGCTTCGCCACTTCAGACCACGCTAGGCGCATAGACTTTGTCAACATTTCCAACGTCCACCAGTCTTCCATCATGCCGTCCTCGAGTGTCTCTTCGAGCAGTGCTAACTCGGAAACAACAGCTGCAACAACCATCGTAGACGATGAAGAGGAGGGACAGCGTGCGTTAGCAAGAACCGCGATATATCTTAACGAGATTACGCTGGATGTGCAACGGTCTGCCTCCACCAGGGATGATGTGTCAATTGCAGAAACAGCAGTCGAAGTATCTGCAACGGAAACAGCAGCCTCTAGGAACTCCATGGAAACAGTAGCCTCTGGGTCTACTACGGAAGCAACAACCGCCTCGTTATTCAGGCTGGGACTGACCGTCTCCGAATGGGTTCCCGGCAGTGAAGGGGATGAAGGCCAGATACGTCAAACGATACTCAAGCGACAGTTCGACATTGATAAACCAGGCGACCTTGAAGAGCAGTTCGGTGTCATGGTCCAACAGCTGAACCCTCAGGGAAAACCGATGCCAAGAGTTGAAGGCCAATTGGAGCACACTATGGGATTACTCAACGGGGAGGCTATCGAAAGTCGCAAGAAGGCGTTGGAATCTTTGAGATCCGCTCTGATACAGACATTGGCAAATCCAGATACGTCGACGGATATTAAGGAAATGTCGGTCGAAAAGTTAGCAAATGACTTGGCATCGGCAACAAATGAAGACTTGGAGTTGTCGCCTGGTAGTCTAGCCACGGCATTATTTCATCTCAGACGCGCACGGGCTCTACGTCAAATCGTGGGCCTGTTGACACCCAACGATGACGCACAAGCCCTCAAAGAGCTGCTTCGAGATTTAATAGCAAAAGAAAATTGTGCTGAATTGATACAATTCTGGGAGAAGCGAAGGTGACAACGAAGTTTTGGGATAAATATCTGCGCAGTCATCTCGGCAAGACACAATGGGATACTGGTTCTGATCCGAAATGCCGCCACTCAAACGCAACGATAGAGACTGCAAGCTCCGAAAAGTATCTTTAACTGTTAGTTGTAGTTCGCAATGACACGGTTCTCGGTGGAGATGCCGGGTGAAATGAGATGAATGGTCTACTTGAAGCTTACTGAGGGCTATGATGCGAAGATGCCTTTATCGCCGAATAGTTCCTCGGTTGAGGGGGAAAAAGCCATGTGTTCAGCTATCCGGGACTTGTTTCTTTTGGCTGGTTTGGCGATTGTTCGAAAGGCCTTTGGGCAGGTACCACCGTACCACCGGTAAATTCGGCCAGCATAGCTTTCGTTCTCTCGCATGGCGAAGCCCTCAACGAGCACCTCTGCTTCTTGGAGTGAGTCTAGATTACAGCCGTACTCCGAAGTGTTGAATTCCAAAGGTGAATCGCACCCTAACAAGCTCATACGTGAAGAAGTTCCCTTTTCCGAACATGATCAAACATTGCATCCCTAGTGAGAAGCTCGATCAAGTGAACCGTCCCGTCAACGATGTAGAGAGCGTGCCGTTTTGCATCATCATCGTAGACATTAGTCGATATTGCAAGGTTTTGCGCCTGATTAAGCAGCTTCGTTCGCGCCACCACATCGCTCCACAGTTGCCTGATCAGTTTGACCTTCAGTTACTGGAAAAGAAGTTCACAAAGGAGGAAACGCGATTCTTCTTCGGCCGAAGCTATCTGCTAACCGAAGCACGCATATAAAATACAGCTGGATGATATACAGCAGTTACACAATACACAGGGTTCTGGTCGACTTTCATAATCGTTGTCACATCATCGCAATTTCAATCCAAGTTTTTGTGGTTTCCTCCATGTCACAGTTGCAAGAAGACAATGAATTCTGAACAGCTTCATTTATGGCTTCAGTTTCCGATCTCGAAACTACTTTCAACGGTCAGTTTGAAGCCTTACATGAGGGTTCAGACTTACAACCACCTAAGTACATCCCTTGGACTGTACGCATCAACAGGTTCGGCGTCTATAAACTCAGGGACCGGCTCGGAACTCACGAGCTGACAATGCCGGGTCACAGTGTGCAAAGCGGTTCCGACATCCACACCGAACAGAACATGAACGACGAATCAGGGTATATGGGAGATGGCATTGATAGGGGTTCGATGGCTGCACCTACAGATGAGGGCAATGAGCCGTACGATTTCGTGCTGGACATATCGGAGCAGATATCTGACGTATCACAACCGATTCGCCATGGCCGGGTAGTGAAGGCATTCGCTCCGGGCAATCTCGAGGACAAATTCGAGGAAATGATAGATGGTCTGCGTCGTAAAGGAACGGCCCTGCTCGCAGCACGCGAACTTGCTCCCAGAACTGCCTCAGCTTTCGAATCGAAAGCAAAGGCAGACCGAGATGAATCACTCACGTATTTCCGCGAACGAAAAGATTCGTTGTTCATGGCCAATTCGGTGCAACCTAGCCGTAAGACGATGGACACCCTAAGCATTCTCGAGGATGCCAGAGTTTTGGAAAGACTGTGATTACTCTTGGGTTCGCGTTCCGAAGAGGAGACACGACTTTCAGCCCTGGAGATTTCTTCTAATGTCAATCCTGATATAACGGCGCCTGTAAACAGCGTGGAAACCCTCATCCAAGTGCCCACCGCGGGAGATGGTGAAGAGCAAAGGGGAGAAGAAGGAAGAGTCGCACGAGTGGAGGAAGGGCCGCCGGAGGAGCGGGAGAAGGACACTGCCTCAACGCCCGCAGAACCAACGGAGGAGCTTGTGTCTCCGTCATCACCCGGCCGCGCAATTACAGACACTCCAATCGCCTTCAAGCCTGGTCATATTCCAGGTGCGTTTCCGGATGCATCGGAGTAGATAGCGAATAGCAGCCTATCATTCTTGGGGAATCTACTATTCGATGACTATCCGAAATTCCCAATTGCTTGCAGAATATGATGTGATTCTTAGGCAAACGTTGTACATTTATCTAGATGATTCGAACATTTCTCTTCGCGTACACTGGACGACAGGGTAGCCCCTTTTCGTGATTGAGGATCCTAACCGCTAATCAAATACAGTTGATGTTTGGTGGTGGGTTGGGAGTAATACTCAATCGCGGGGATTAAGCTATAAGCTCCCCAGAATGATAGGTTGCGTGTTGGCGTTATACGTCGCCTCTGGGCTTCCCTTGCGAATTGCTGAAACTTGTGGTATGAATGACGCTTCTGGGACCCTGATCTAGTGAAAGTCGCTCAGGGTGGGTTGTTTACCGCGGTTGCGTTCAGGCAATGCAAATTTCATCCGAAATCATGCTACTTCTTGGCCGCAATGCATTCGAGATTCTCTTTGGCCCCCTCGATTGCAACCGTTGCAACGTCTCTTCGACTTTCGAATGACATCGGAAGGATGTTCCGCTGCTGTCGGCCGATATCATTGAGTGACTCGTGTGTCAGAGTGTGCTTTTCTTTTGGCTTCATTTTTTTGCCATATGCGACATGCGTAGTCCTTTGTTGGGAAACATCCGTGCTGAATGAGCTTTCGGGTGCGTTCGGCCCTGCTCCATCATCGCATCTGAAGAAATGTGGATAGACTACTTAAACACCACCCCTTTTTGAGCATTGGTGTCATTCCCGCCTGCCGAACATCAGATCAACGTCTACTACAGCGTCGGTGACGGACGACTTCTTACTGTCACTGTCCCCAGATTCGGTAAAACAAGAGCTTAACAATTTCCAGATGGCTTCCCTGCCTTCCCAACCCTCCTCGAACGGGGGGTCTTTGAACGATATTTTCTTTGGAATCGTGGCGGATCAATCAGTACTGGGAGAGCAGGTAGATCGCTTGGAAGCATGTTTTTCGGAGCTGTCCAACAAGAAGCATCTTCCGGACAACTCAAGCGCGTCACAAGAAGGGTCTTGTTGGTGGACAAGATTGAGTGTTCATACAAATGAGGCAGACCATCAAGAGTCCTTTTGGGTAGGAAGCACAGTACAATACACATCACATGGGGGGATCGTTGTGACTGGTGCGAATGATGCTGCTAGTAGCCAAACCAGCTCTTCTGCAAGGGAATCACAAGAAAGCTCGCCACCGAGAATCACCATTGACAAAGATAATCCCAATAACCCTTGGAGAAAAAACACACATGTGCTCGTCTTACAAACGGTCCAGATGATAGAAGGGGAAATGCTTCACCGCGTTCGGAAATACGCATTCGGCAGGAACTCAATTGTGGACCTAGAGAAGAAGCTCGTGGAACAGTTCCAGGAGAGACCGATCTTGCCTCCGGAATTTGCACAGGAGATGACTCAGATGCTGAGACTCTCTATGGCCTATTGGGCTCAGATTGAAAAGGAAGCTGAAAGCAACAGACAACCCAGATACGTAGAGATGGCGCAGTTACATCAGGAAGCGTTGCAAAAGCTACTCGCCTCCCCGGTGCTAAAGAGCATGGGCGTACTGATTGGTGAAGACGTAGGCGTTGTACAAGCACCACATGATGGGATTCGTGACCTTGTTCTGCCGTTCACGTTTGGAGGCTTGGAAAAGATGGTGAGAGGGGGACGACTCCTCTCCTTTTGGTGATGACCTTTAGACCTACCTAGGCAACGGCCGGAATCGATGACGATAGTCTGGCGCCTGCCCTGTTTCTGTACGAGCTAGAACTCCCCTTTGGTGGATAGGTGGTGATAGTACTTGCCAAGTCGGGAATGCCAGAGGTTCTTGTAAGCATAGTGTAACGGTGGCCTTTAAGTACAATTTTCTATTCGAATATGGGGTGAAGCCGGCCTTGCGATGCTACGCTTGATATTCCAATGCTGGAACTTCATGCGGACTCTTCGCTGCGTTGAGCAAATAGATAGTCTTAGTCACGACATTGGCGCCATGTCTGTCACATATCCACTCACATTCTGCTGCTGCTTATGCTGTCGTCTTTGCGCGCCAAGAAGTGATTACAAGCAGAGTGAGGCCGTCTTATTTCTATGGTTTTGTACAGAATGATTCGTACTGCGATTGGGGGGTGGTATATAGTATGAAGCTTGGAGATGGCTACTGGCAGCAATTGTATATCGACCCAGAATTGTCATCTAGTCTAGACCGCGATGCTCACCCTTCATACATACCAGACCATTGACCTAGAGCTGCAACTCGCAAAGGGCATCCTTAGGAAACTGATTGTCTCCTCTGAGTCTTAATTAGGCGTTCATTGTTGATATCGAGTTGTCCTTTGCCGGTATTATGGTAGTTATAACTGAAGTCTTTTAGAAATCCCCTATGAATTATATCGTGCTACTACTGTATTTACCGTGCGACTGTATTTGGTGTAACACCGGGAGCGCGGAACCAAATCTACAGCCGCCGAGCGACCTCCGCTATTTCGCTCTTGAACAATCTTGCTAATAACCGTTCTGGGCTGAAAATCTTCATCTCGTATTCTTGCCAAAGCACCACCCTAACACCATGTCTTCATCAATGTGGGCACCCTCGAACGCCCAAGAACTCGACGCAGCACGTCAAACCCCAAGAAAAACGCCGTTTGCGGACCAACACGCCAAAGCGCGTGACCAAGGCTTTTATGCACCAGATACAGCCTCCGGGTCCGGTTCGGGTCGAGGAAGATCAAAAAGTGGACCAGGAAGGTCGAGGAGGCCTGGAGGAATGGATGGAATGCCAATGACGCCTGATCGAGGTAGCGGAAGAGCTAGCGCAAGAGGAAAACCAAGGGGTGGGCCAAATCCGCATCAACAGTATCACCAAGAACCGATCTCGATGGCAACGACACCTGTGAAGCAGTCTGCATCTTCATCAGGATACGGCCGGAAGACTTCAAAAGACAGAGAAGCGATCTGGCAGAGTATCTGGGGAGATGATAGCGACGAGGAAAAGCCAAAGGACAAAGCGGCAGAGGAAAAGGATCAGATAAAGGAGGAAGAAACGGTAGCGGATGGAAAGGGCAAGGAAAGTGCAGGAAGCACCGACAAGGATGTTCAACAACTCGGAGACAAGCTCGCAAACGCCAGGCTGGCGTCAAAACCAACTGCAAAACCTGCCCCTGTATTGGCACCTACCGCAGCACCGCCTGCGGTCGTTATCCCTCCGCCGGCAGTTATTTCCGGCGTGGATTGGTCGGAATTGGACGACGACGAAGATCTTACATTCCTCGAGCAAGTCCCTGGTTCGGCTGACATTTCGGCACACGACAGTCATGATGTCGAAAACACCGAAAGGGAAGCAATAACAACTTCTTCCTCGACTCCGAGCACGAGTACCAGCACTGCCTTTAGTGACCCCAAGACGGAAGCTACCCCCCATTCAGCGTCCCCTCTCGGCCTGAATGTCACTACCGCAAGTGATATCGCCGACTCGTCCCACGAAAATCCACTCAAAGTCAACGTTGGACAGAAATCGTCTCCTTCCCCGCCGAACGAGACGAAAGACGCCGAACCAACAGTAGACATCAAGCTAGCTCCACAAGTGGCGACGCCGAATGCCCAGCGAGAGGAAGCGCAAACGAGTGAAGATCTTGCTAGCGAAAGCGAAAGTGTAACGGATTCAAGTCGGACTGGACTCAAGAGCCCCGTGGAGAGTAATAATTCGACGGAGGCGTCCGGCTTGAATGCTTCAAGATGGGCCACTGTCGGCGCAAGGGGGACGGCGAATCAGCGAGGTGTAAGTATCACGTCACCACATTTCCTCGCCACGCAATAGTCGTGATCGATAACATTTTGACTTTTTATAGGCACGAGGTGGTGCTCGACCACCGATGCGAGGATCATTCCAACAAGGACCTGCTCAACGCAATCAACAATTTCAGAACGGGCCACGTCCACAAATGCAAAATAATCCGCGTGAACCAATGCAGAACGCACCGAGGCCACCAACTAGCCAGATGAATCGCGGGCCGCCAACAGGCCCCCGCGCGGGCAACGCGCAACCTCAGCAGAATCAGCATCGAGGATCTGGAAGCCGTAATGCTCCTCCTCTGACAGGCAATCAACCCACAGAGCAGCCAAACTCTGCTGTGCCATCGGCTAGAAGTTCACACACATCGTCCCCTGTTCCTCCGCCATCCTCCGCATCGGCAAGTTCTACCGCCGCCGAATCACCTTCCTCGGCAAACTCGACAGGTCCGCTCTCGCAGCAACAGCAACAACGCGGACCTAGACAAGCGCCTATGCAAAAGGATTCTGTGAAACGATTGATGAATGGATGGATAGGAACTGCTCCGGGTGGTATGAGGCGCGGACCGAGTGGTAGAGGTCGAGGGAGAGCGCCGGCAGGAGGAGAACAGGTCGGAAGTCCGGCGACTCCCAGTGCGGGAGGAGGTGCTACTCAGTGAAATCAATAAAGTGCATGTCACTGTAGCAAATGTAAATCAAGGCAGGCGTTAATCTTGTATCGAGGAATGGTATACCAAAAAGTGAATCTAGGAGCAAATGATTACTTTATGTCGTTTCAGGGCGCCTCTTGGCAATCCATGGTGAGTCATGTCCATCCACGTCACAAACCAGATCGCAAACAGAGACAGGTATGACGGCATGACCCGAGCATCTACACTTGAAGCAGGCAGCGTGTCATCCGACCAGTACGATCAAATTTTCGGCTTACTCGGACCTCTCCATTCGATAAATCAGCAGCAGATGAATGGTGGCTGTTCGGACTTCATACAGAAAGTCATATTGCTGAAGCCGCTGCCAAGCCGCCCCTTGACGATGCTTTCCGGAAAGGCTCGCATACCTGGCCGTTTGTGTCGGCTCCGCGGCCGGATTGATATTCCAATTACTTTACAATATCTGCGGCGCGGAATCAATTCAAAACGCTGGTCGAAGCCAACAACAAGGGAGGAATTGAAATTAATTGACGCATCATCATCCATATTGGATCTTGCGCTCGAGCGACTCTAGAGAGCTCTAGAGCTGACTCTAGCCTTGGACCTCTCGCTTAAATTTGCCCCAGGCACAAGATGACTCGCTTGCACGATTTCTCCATACGGTTTGAGTAGCTGTTTGAGTGCTCTTAGCTGAGCTCGCATTGGGTTGCTGCTGATTCTCTTGGATGTCCTTTTAAATTTAGGCTACGGAAAGCACTCTGAAGCGATCCTTGTTCTGGGCATTCATCCTGCAAAACGAATTCAAGAGCCTGTTCACAGCAGCTGTCACAGCAGCTGTCACCAACAATTGAAAATGATCCATATCGCTTCGCTGGATTCCTGGTTTGATAATAGACAGCTCCCACATCTTATTTCCCTGAATGTGAGTCTTCCATGTGAAGGGTTCTCCAGCATTTGGTCTTATCTATTACTGCCGTACCATACCGCTCGAGCGCCTGGTTTTGCCAGACGGGAAGCTTTCAGGGCCTTCACCAGCGCTTTTCGCAACATGAGCTCGTATGTGGTCCTCCAGTTGGTCCTGGTAACTACTTGGCGGATTTTTAGGGCCGCTTGGGCAGGTGCCTAGTTCATCGCTACTCGAGCCGATGAGGACGTTACAGCTGGCGTTACCGTTGAACAAGAAGGGATCAAGGCCGATCCAGACAACCTTTGCAATGACAAGGCCACGGACCGGTTTACACCGATAAAGCAAGAGTTCGGCCGTCAAACCTTTGTGCACCTGCTCCCTTTCACGCCCGCCCGAAAGTCCAGCTGCACTGGACCCGTGATTCCGTTCAACAAGCGGTCTGAGGAGGGTATGTATGTTACGCGAGTCCTCGTTAATGTCGTCTGTGCTTTCCGCTCACACGTTGTCAAAGGGGGATTAAAGCGACAAAAGGAGTGCCAAACAACCTCAAAGGGAATCTAGAACTCCATTCATCCCTTTCGTACGCGGGTAGTGCAAGATATGCGGATTGATAGCTGCCCTTTGACGGATGTCTTGGCATTATGTCGCAAAGGGAGCGGGATAGGTGGTATGTCAAAGCGTCTGAACGAGTATTTATAGCCAGCGGAATGGGACCACGGGCCGTCGCTGGCCTTTCTCTGTTCAGACATTCAGCGCTGTGCTTCGAGAGAAACTTTGAACAAGGATTCGTAAGTGAACATCGACCTTCAGATCAGTGAAGAAGACAGCTGACTTTCTCAGCGCCCCCGCTCGTCATCGCACACCAGAAAAAATGTTGTCTACGATCTTAGTCGCAACCTTGTTATCAACGACCGTTCTTGCCTGTCCTGGTCTCGATGGTCACCATTCATCAATGTACAAGCGAGGTGAGAACACCGCGACACCTTGGGACTACAACAATGCTGTCACTTGGGGAGGCCTCGAGGACAAGTACTCTGCTTGTACACAAGGAACGCACCAATCACCCATCGCTCTTCGAACGGATCAAGGTCTTGCCACCTGGCACCAACCCATTTTCAAGAACTATAACCAGAACGTCACGGGTGTCTTCGGATCATGGGGCTTCGGACCTCAGTTCGCTTTGAACTATCCTGAGCAAAAGGAAACGCTACCTCAGTTGACTTTCGAAGAAGCCGGTAATCAGACTACTCTCTATCTGCGAGAATGGCATGTCCACACTCCTGCAGAGCATATCGTCGACGGCCATCAAAGTAGAGCAGAGCTACATTTGGTTCATTACGAGGGCGAGGACCAAGAACACATGAAGCCAAGAGCTGTCATCTCCATTCGGATCGATCCAGGCACCGACGAGAATCCATTCTTCAAGCGATTGCCTCCGTTGATTGGATTCAAGGATTTGGCCACCAAAGTCAGCGTTCAAGAATCGAACCCTGGAATACTTCTCCAGCAAATCGGAAACCTCAAACGCTACTTTACCTATTCTGGTATGTTTGCAAATCATGCGTGTTACTGATTGTAGTTGCTGACAGCATTCATCTTGTGCAGGCTCATTGACCACCCCTCCTTGCACCGAAGGCATCCGATGGTTCGTCGCGCCCGAACCTATTACCGTTTCGAACGAGCAGATGGTCGCCCTTTTAGGTGCCAGCCAGTACTCTGCTCGACCGGAACAGTCAGTCTGGCAGCAACAGATCAACATGTAAAGTAACTTTGCACGAACCACGAGCAGTCGCACTGCGTTTAGACGAGGTTGCAAGGAAAAGATAAAAAGTAGACGTCGAATCTGCCAATAATACCATAGACCTGTGTAGAGCCGGAGAAGTAATCACACCCATATAAACACGCATTTCACTTTCTCGCTATGCGTGGTCAAACTTACAGTGGGAAAGGACTGGTTGTATTCTCACTCGCACAATCCGTTCGCCCCGGCTTGGTCATTTAGCTCGTGCCCACAGGTTTGACTGCAGCCCATCAGCGTCTTAAAACATATCACTGTCCCTCCGACGGTTCATGCGTCGAGAAATGAAGTGGCACACGGTTCCGCTAGAGAGGTTTGTATATGGCACGAGTCAAATCAGTCACTGATAAGCCGAACGTCGCTGTGTAGTGGACTCAGTCGCGGGCAAAAGGCGACGCTATCCGGCTAAGCGTCCAGCCACTCCACCACAAAGCAAACTACAAGGCGGAGGGAATATGAGCTGGTATGTCGTATGTAAGCTGCACTAATCTTGTTCGACCCGCTTTTACGCAGCGAGTCATATCTGCTGTCCACCGCGAGGACGACATTCTCGGACGACGCCATGGAAGGATTCAGGATTCCGCCGTGGCCATGAACGACAAGGACGGGTGCGTAGGCTTTCGCACGTCTCATCACCATACGTCTACCTCCATGGGGCGACCTCATTGCGACTGCCTGCAAGTAACGGTACGACCTCGTCACACCCGTACCAGCTGTCTTCCGGTTTGTGCATTTGGTTTCTTTTTTGCCAGAGATCATATACAGCCAACGTCATGACACCGTTTGGCTTGCTACAACCGGTGGTAAAAACAACCGACTATCGTCTCCTGTAATCGCATCCTCTATTCCCTCTTCTATCCCGTCGCTCCCAACCTCTGCTTCTACCGACAAGTGGGTGGAGTTGTCAATCCTCGAAAGGCGAGTGTAACGAAATGGAAAAGATTGTAAAGATGAGAGCGTTTAAGCCCAGGTGGCGGGTCGGTTGGCGGCGAACCAAGCCTTGGATCGGGTTCCTGAGAATAGCCAAAAATATCAGTACGGAAAGAAGGCAAGTATACGGGAGGGAGAGCTTACGCCTGTGGGGGAGAGGGAACTTGAGTCCGGGCTCCAACAACTGCCTGATGTAAGGCCTCTTGACGTCGTCCTTCTTTTCAATCTCGGCAACTCGCAAGATCTGGACACTCCTGAATCGAGCTCGGTGTCGGGCAGCCATGTCCTGGTACAAGGTCTCGACAGCGGCAGCTCGGCTCAACTCTCGGAATTCCTTGTACATGTTGTGTGTACCGGATCGAGAGTCGTATCGGAGCCAGATACCGAAGTTCTTGACCTTCATGGGCTTCTTCTCGTGGATAGCGTGAAGAGCGACGATTTCACCGGAAGCCTTCTTGACCTTCTTCAGTTGTCGCAAGAAGTACCAGAATCGGGACTTGGCGACAACCTCGTTGGGTGCAAAGATCCTCATTCGGCTGTAAGAACGCAATGACAAGAGTCCCTTCAGTCTGTGTCCACCACCTCGAGTCCCATCTCGATGACGTACTAGAGCTTGGGGGTGGGGTCAGCCTCGGTGGGAAGCTTTCGTCCCAAAACGGAGTATTCCTGGAATCGTGCCATTTCCTACAGACAGAATGAGGAGTCAGTTCTCCTATATCTTGCGAATAACATGTCCACAGTCTGGGCAGGCGGTCTCGGCAGGTTTCCTCGTCATCCTTGTATCCTCCTTCTCCTTGACAGCACTCCTTTCCCTTTCATTGTCCAAATCCTCTTTATGTAACCACTTCGTGTAATGTTGATAGCGTGTTGCTGATGTGTCGGTCCTATGTTTGCTCATTTGTATGTCGTACGTCCATTTCCGTCTACCACTGCTCCCATCTCCTTGCTTCCAACGAGCGACCTGCCTGCCTTTCCACCTGCCCGTTTCCCTGGTCCAGTAATCCAGATTCCCGACTTACGAACAATGCAATTGAATCCCCCTTGCTTACACACGAAAGATTGCTTGACGGGGCCTTGATGAGGGGTGATATTCCAGGCTAATTCTTTCAACTTCGCGGTGCGGCGCTGGGCGGTTTACTCGCACACAAGTTGTCAATTCCGCTGGTGTCGCTCCTGCTGCTGCCGACGACGACAACGACGGCGCCGACGGCTACGGTAACAGACACGCTAAGCGACTCTCTGCGCTCAACTCTGGCTGCTAACTGGGAGACCACAGCCTGGCCCCGCTCCTACGCGCTTAGCAGGGATAGGCTGAAAGCGTGCGCTTGATTGCCAAAGTAGATCGAATTTTGAAGGCTTCATTCTTTTTGTCAGTTCTTCGCGCCTCTCGGTCGCACGCCTCCTTTTGGTGTCGGCTCTGAATAGCCTGAATAGCCAACCTCATATTACAATGACAACCTATAGCCTCCTATAGCTCAGTCTAGATAGACAAAGGTGATATTCAAGGAATGATGCTATTCCCTCTTCTAAAATTTCGAATTGTCTCATGTCTGACAAGGTCATGCTTCTCTTCACCACCGGTCCTTCATCTTTGGCATTCCGGAAGCGACTTATTAGACATGGTGCGAGATGTGTAATAACGGTGCTGCCACGTTTCTTTACCAGTCGCACGGCTTTCATCGTCCCCCGGCTGCGCATTTGCGATACGTTATAAAGAATGTGAGAACCCATCACTGGAGCCGTTCATAAACTTCAGGTGGCGTATGGACCTCTTTCGGCTTGATGCCATTGAGATACAGAATTCCAAGGGCGGAAGCCACGCCTTCTTGCCCCTGTTCATGTAATGTTTATCTAAGGATGCTTGGATACTACGTTTTCTCTGACCACACCGTCAAGTATGCGCCTCGTAGATGTCGCCTGTATTGCTATCATCGCGTTTTCAGATCCTTATCCGGAAGCAGCTAGTATGGAGAAACCATACGAGATGCGGCGGATGCGGCTATGAACAGAAGGAACAAGGAAGCTAGCTTGCGTTCAGACTAGAAACTAGAGGATGCTCATTCCGGAGGCTAAAGGGGACGCATTTCACCTCGAGTTGTATACTGTTCATTTCTCTCAGTCGTCAAGCGTGAGAAGGCGTCGCCGGGCGGAGCTTCAAGCAGACTTACAAGCTGCTTTGGGGCTCGAAGAATGCAGTAGCCTTCTCCACATCGTTATCTTGGGTGTACAGCTGCATTTCGCTAAAGATGGGTTAGATGCGGACGATTCTAAGCAGGCACGTGTCCGCTAGCTCACTCGGTGCAGGTCGTTCTTGTCCAACCTGCTCTGGCTTGCAGTTCACTTCGTGGTTGAGATACTCGTATAGAACAGAACGGAAGTTGTCTGCAAAGACAAGGCGCACGGACAGGATGCTGATCGTTGTCGATCTCCCACGTTGGAGGACCTTGACGGATTCGTTGAACGTAAGCTTGATAGCAGGACGCAGCGTTTGTACACCTGGGTAGCGGCGGGCACCAGGGTCGCTTCAGATCGCACAGTCGAACAAGTGGTGCTTAGTTAGGACTTTGTCGGCCCGGGAACGAGTGATGTTCTTGTCCCACAGACAGCTGTAGTCCGCACACGTAAAGACGCTTCAGGTCGGCTGTGTAAGATAGTCGCACTACCTTTTCTTCGCCTCTAAAAAGATTGTACATTCAAGTTCGAGGTAGAGCATGATTTATCGCATGGAACGGAATGCCTGAAGACGCACTGCAGGAGGCTGTTACCTTCGAGGAGAAAGAGGTGCCGTGTTGCGGTGTTCCCTCTTGCAACAGGTGGCTGCGACCGCCTCATCAGGGGTTTCAGAAAGTTTACTAGTCCCGTCATGCGCTGTGCATGTCAGTCGGCCGGTTGTCGTGTGAGACCAACGACATTCCTCGAGTGCATGATTTCTCGAGACCGTCCGTTGAAAAGATAAATCCGACTAAGGGTGACATTTGACCAATAAGTACTTGATCATCATGATCCTAGAGACGGTCGAGGTGAGTCGTTTCAAGGGACTTTCGTAGCCCCAGGAAATCCTACCAAAGCTCGTTTCAACATCCATGATAGTATTACCCATAGATGAGACCCGAATTCTTCCCGCAATGACAGCTGTCCGATCCAAGGCGTGGTTTGGTTTGGTATCGACGCTGCGGATCCCGCTGTGGCACCTGGCCGGAGAAGCGGCGCGAAACCTATCAAACAACCGCCGTTCTTCCTTTCACATCGTCCTTGTCCATTGCAGTCGTCCAATGCAAGTCCTGTTCACACTACGGATCTCCCATCATCTCCTTGCGACAAAGGTAGTAACCCTCTGTTCAATTGAAAGGCGGTGTTTATTTCATTCCTTGCGGGAGGAACGAATGGCTGCGAGGGACGCGTTAACGTGGCACACGCGGGAGAAGGGATTCGTTTGGGTGCACCCACCTCACCCCGCCTACCGGCCAACGTCATATCGGGAAAGGGAAATGATCCATCAACGGGGTATACAACAATCAATCAAGACTCTCTTCGTTTCCTCTGCATTGACATTGCCGTTCCTTGCTCTCGGTTCACCACTGCAACCGTAAATCTACACTGCTACCATGTCGGAAGGAGGTCTCACACGACGTCGAGGCGCAGCCGGCAACTCTCCGAATCCATCACAACATGCATTTGACACACCTCCTACCTCTGCAGGCATACGACAACCTACAAGCAACCTCGGCTCGACTTCTCGGCCTTCTTCCTCTCTCGCAAGACCCGTAATGGGTGCAGCGGCGGCAGGAAACGCCGTATCGACTGCTGCGGTTGCTGGTGGATCAGGTGGATCGGGTGCCGTAGAGGGAAGAGGGAAGATTGCGTTTGATCCGAGGGATTATGAGAACGGAAGTATGGGGAGCGAGTATGAGAGGATGCCAAGGTTGACGATTATGGAGGAGGTCTTGTTGTTGGGCTTGAAGGATAAGCAGGTGAGTTATCGATAGGAGGCTATCAAGGGCGCGCAGGAAAGGAAGTTGATGCAGAGGAGCAGGAGATACAAATCTGACGGCTTCGCTAACCCTTCATTGCTTTAGGGCTACCTCTCATTCTGGAACGACAACATCTCCTACGCTCTTCGCGGCTGCATCCTCGTTGAACTCGCGCTCCGTCGCAGAATAGCAGTCGTAAAGGATCCTTCTCGACGAAGGCTAGCACTACCGGATCGATTGATCGAAGTAATTGATGAGCGACAGACGGGGGAGACGATACTGGATGAAGCGTTGAAGATGATGAAGAGTAGTGAAAAGTATGGAACAGGCGCTTGGATAGATTTGATGAGTGGTGAGTGATTGCTTTCCTCTACATGTCGCTTCCTCCCTAATCAACCTCTTGACAGGCGAAACATGGAACGTGATGAAGATTGGATACCAGCTCAAACAAGTGCGCGAACGTCTAGCCAAAGGACTAGTAGACAAGGGCGTCCTGCGTACCGAGAAACGCAATTTCCTCCTGTTTGACATGGCTACGCATCCAATCGCCGACGTCAACGCCAAAGAAGACGTCCTCCGTCGTGCACTTACCCTGCTCACCGCTCGAACGACCGCGATTCCGGGACAAGCACTGCACAAGGAAAACGTACAGTACCGTGTCATCCGTGCCGTCGCGCTTGTGTGTTCCGCATACGCCGCCAACGTGCTTGAGAATGCACTTCAACGATTATCCTACGATGCAAGGGAGTCCGCGTTTGTGAGGTGCGACGACATTTTGCTGGAATTCTCGACATGGCCATTCGGGACCGGATCAGGAAGCAGCTCTGGTGGAGCGGATCAGGGGCCTGTTGCGATCGGTGGAGGACCGAGTAAACGCCGGAACGCATCAATCAGCGGCATGGGGTCCAGTGGTGGAAAGGAGAGCGTGATGGAGTTGGTGAGAGAGGTTAAGAAGGAGATGAATGCGCCATTGCCGGGGAACAGTACGGCGGGCAAGGCGGATGACGGGGAGGATCTGTGCTTTGAAGTTGTGGCGTGCGTGTTTAATGTGTTGTCGGCAATGGAATCGCTGTTGTAGGTTCGTGCATTCGTGGCAGCGGGGGCGACTTTTACCGTTACACTTCGCGCAACTCGTCCTTTGTATGTAGAGTAGACAAGTACGTGATTCAGGAATAGGGTGCGGTCTGTTGGCCAAATTGAATCAGCCACCAGGCGCGTCGCGGTTTATCGTTCGACTAGGCGTGGAATCGCTGTCTGGCGCTCCCAACATAATGTCGCTTCCAAGCTGAGAGGAGCAACGTATGCAATCCCCTTGACATGACTAGAATTACACCTGTTTTGCCCATTATATACAACGAAGAACCAAATTTGACAAATGTCCGCTTTCTACCTAGCCACGACGAAACGATCATTTGACGCCATCCACATTGATCACATCAGCTCCCATACGCGCTGCCACCTCGAACGCAATCACGAGAAAGATCTGTCCGAGCAGGTCTATCAAGCTTGAATGTACCGGGAGGGTGTATGAGCTGCGGCGAGTGCAGCAACGCGGAGTGAAAGCACAGGTTAGCGGGAGTGAACGGTTAGAAGGGCTGTACTAGGCGACAACGTACTCTGGGTCCAAGTTTTTCGACCAGAAGAACAAGGTCATCACCTGTGCCAAGTAGATCGAAAGCGCGACCTATGATATCCACCAAACAACGACCAGCCGAAACCCTAGATTAGCACCACGTGCCAAGTAAATGGCGACAAGGAAAGGCGATGAGGGCACATACGGTAACGCCATACACAACCCCCACCCAAAACGTCAACAACCCACCCAACTGGATCCATCCGCTCATCCACACAAACGCCACAAAGACACCCTGAATCGGCCACGAGATGAGGAAGAGCGTGATTCCTGACTGGATGTTGGTCAGTGCTGCGGGAGCGTCGATGTGAGCGGTGTCGGTCGTTGTTGGTGTAATGGTGTGCGCGGGAGGGTGATGGTGGGTGAGAGGTGGGAGACCGAGAAGAGGGGAAGAGGTGCGGGTTTCTGCTTCGTCGCGGTGATGTCGAGTCTTTTGAGCGGCATGTAGAGCGGTGGATAGCCGTGATGCGCTGTTCAAGTCAAGCAGGACGATCATCAGTCCCTCATCATCAACCCAGCCAACAACCCAGCACATATCGAAAACAAGCAAAAAAGGCGGGGGGGCGGGAAAGCCGGAAAGCCGGATTAAAAGGAAACTCACTGAATCGCACCAATGCTCCCCGCAATACCCGTAATACTAATCGCCAAGATGGCAAACCCTTTATACCGATTCACGGAACGGTCCAGCACGAGTCCAGTCGCCGAGGAGATGAGCATGGCGCCGATCTATCGTACACCACAACGATATAACAGAAACAGCGAGAGCGAGGTGAGCAGCGCGTGGCGGGCGAGGATCAAGGACGAGGTGTGGAACTGTGGGTGGGATTGCAGGACGTACCAAAGGCGACCAACCACCTTCCTCTGCTTCATCATCCTCCTCCTCCTCCTCCAACCGCTTCCCCTTTCCCCTACTCGACCTCCCCCGCCTTATCCTCCTCCTCCCCGCCCACACCCTCAACCTCCACCAAACCCCACCCGTCAACGCACACATCACGAAGAGCAACACCACCGGCCCCGGTGTCCCCAGCAACACGACCAACCCCGTCCCGACCAGTGCCATGATAAACAACGTCAACAGATCCCCCAACGTCGCTGCGAGAGGGGACGCGATATTATCCGGATCCACGCCGCACCAGCGACACACGATAATCAACGTGCTCATGAATGTACCGAGGATCAGGCTGCTCAGCGTGGCCGCTGCCATGGCGGTCCCTACCACAAGAACAAATTCAGGCAAACCAGGCGGAGTGTATCCTTCCCTATGCGGACCATCGACTCCTCCGCCTCCGCCTCCGCTGATAGGCACACGTACAGGACCCGTCGGATCCGTCGAATCGGAAGGGGCTACACGGTGTCTCATCATCAACCCAAGGAGGAACGACAAGACCCCGGCGATCGACGAGATGGTGAGCGCTTGAAGGAGGAGGAATGTTTGGGCGTGTAACAGGATACGGGCGCGTCGGGGCGGGGTGTCTAGGTGGCCTCTGTTTGCCTGTGTGCGGGAGAGGGTGACGGGTAAGGGAGGGCGGGGGGTTGGTGTGGTCAGTAAGGGTAGGATGCGCGTGGATGGATAGAAGGGAGGAGGGAAGGGACCGGGACGTACAGAAGTTCCAAGACGTGCGCCGAGACACATTTCCAAGTTGCCTTTTAGGTTGCCCTACACACGCCACCATGCAACGCAACACACGACACGTAGCCAAGGAAACGAAACGAAACGAAACGAAACGAAACGAAATGCACATGGAACGGAAAAAACGTATGATCAGCTTGGCGGTCGTTTACCCTCCTCCTCCTCATCCTCATCAACCCATCCTCACCCGCCCTACCCACCCCCCCGCAAGCGCGCACTCACCAAAACAGGCACCAAGATAAACAACTCATCGACCCGCCTAAACACGCTCCACACGGCTAAATGGTCGAGCAGCTGGCCGGTGAAGAGGAGGCCTGTGAGGCTAAGGAGGAGGGCGGGGGTGGATTGGAGGGTGAGGGTTAGGGCTTGGTGGAGCGGGAGCGGGAGGGGTGGTGCTGGTGCTGGTGCTGCTAGATGTGGTGGGTGTGGGTGGTGTGGTGCCGCTGGTGGTGATAGATGTGGTGGTGGGTGTGGTGCTGCTGGCTGTGCTGCTGGCTGTGGTGATTGTGATGATGATGGTGGATGGGAATCTAATGGCGGCGGTTCCACTTCCTTCGTCCGTGTCCGTGTCCGTGTCAGCGTTCGCGTCTGTTGCCGCTGCCGATGTTGTTGCTGCGGCGGTGGTGGTATATAGTCATCACTATGGTCTGATCCATACGACCGATACCCATTCCCGTGTCCATTCCCCGTTCCTGGTATTTCGTCAGAGGGTGATAACAGTGGTTGTTCTCCCCCGTCTCCTCTTCCTCTTCCATCTCTCCCTTCTCTTCCATCTCCTTCCCTCTCCCTCTCCCTCTCCCAATAATCCCGCTCCTCATCCCCCTCCTCCTCCCCCTGCTGCCGCCGCTGAACACCCACCTGCGCCAAAAACGCAGCCCGGCGTTTCCGTGGGTCGTAGTATTCCTCGCCGGTGGTACGGCGGAGGATGGGTGACATTTCCCGCGGAGGGTTTTCGCTAACTCGTGGATTGCTTGAAAGGTGAAAAAAGAAGATGGTCCGTCCGTCCGGTGATACGCCTATGTGTCTCTGTGATCCAGTGAAAGGTGAGGGGAGGGGTGAGGGGAGATGGATTGACAAGGAAGAGCCAGGACGGCTGTTGAACTGCGAGATCATCCCCGAAGGCTGTGCTTACATAAGCCATCAACTCCCCGCTTAGCTTCCCTTGCGCCGGGAATCAATCTGCCCGTCGCCCGGTCCCGCCCATGCTCCCCCTATTCTGGCGTTTCATCTCGTTTCATCGTGCTCTCTACATTAGCCTTTTGCCTCGCATTACTACGTCTGGACATTTACTCGGCTATCTATGCGTCCGCTTGTCGCCACCACTCTTCGGTCGGGTGCGGCGGGGAGGAGGAGGGGGGGAATCCCCTTTCACCTTGCGGCACTCACACCCACTCACCCACGAACCATCACCTGCTCCTCACCCAGCAACACCTCTTCCAACCCTCCCCCTCCCCCACCACCATCCCTAGATGCACTCTTCCAATCACCAAAACTAAAAGCGAACCCCGGGTTCGCACGACAAGTCCGGAAAAGGGTGGATGGGTATCGGCGTGTGAAGCAGCAGCAGGGGGCGGGGACGGCACCGGGGAGGCATCCGTTGGCGCCTCGTGAGGAGAATGAGGCGGGTTGTACCACCACCACCACCACCACCAACGAGGTGGAGGAACGGCCAGTACGCGTTATTCGACAAGAAGGAGGTTTGGAAATCGGGTTGTTTCCGGGTTACCTCGTTTTCACACCACCGCCGCCCGCAACAACAACAACTACAACATCGGGAACCCTCGCCCTCCCTCACCCCCCGCCGCTCCCCATCAGCTACACCCACCTGCGCGACTCCTGCTCCTGTCCCGCATGTATACAACCGTCTACTGGGCAGAAACTGATCAAGGCGGGTCAGGCGTATGACGAGGTTCAGCAGGGCTGGTCCGGGGTTCCAGAGGTTCAGGTTGGGATGAAGAATGGGGAACAGGGGGTTACGATCACTTGGCCTTCATCTGCCACCACCACCACCACCACCGCCACTACGACAACCACATCATCATCCATCCAATCGGCGCACGAATCGGGGCACTCATCATTCTACACCATCCCGCACCTCCTACGCCTCTCCTCCCTCGCCGCCCAACCAATCGAACAAACACCGCTCATCCACACCCCGATCGAATGGCCAACCCGCACCGACCTCCTCGCATCCCCGACCCTGCGCATCCCGTACGCCGATTTCCTCCACTCCCGCGCGGCGGAACACGCATTCCTCGCCCAATTGACGGGGTACGGGTTGGTCGTGCTTACGGGTGTTCCGACGCAGGATGGGACGGATGAAGGGTGTGAGTTGAGGCAGGCGATGCGGAGGTTAGGAGAGTTGAGGAGCACGTTTTATGGAAAGGTGTGGGATGTGAGGGCGTTGAGGAGGGAGGAGACGAGGAATATTGCGTATACGGATGTGGATTTGGGGTTTCATCAGGATTTGTGGTATGTTTTCTGTTGCGGTTGCGCCCCCTCCCCCCGTTCCTCGTTCCTCCACACTCGTCTTTTATGACCCGTAAACCCGTCAATTCATCGTACTGATATCCCAAACCTACCCACCCCCCACCCACCCCACGCGCAGCTACTTTGAAAACCCACCACGCTTCCAAGCCCTCCACTGCCTCCGGAACCGCGTCCACGGCGGCTCCTCGTACTTTACCGACTCATTCGCCGCGCTTCGTCATATGCTCACGTCCCACCCGGACGAGTACGCGGTGCTCAAGGGCGATGAGGGGGGGGACGCCGACGTGCCGTTTGTTTATGATAATGATGGGTATTGGTATTACCGGACTCATCGGACCGTGGAGGAGGCGCCACGGGCTTGGTCCCGTTCCCGTTCCCGGTCGCAATCTCCTAACACTAGCAGCAACGACGCCGCTACCGATGCCGACGCCGCCAACGACGACCCGATCCAATTCCACGCAGTCAACTACTCGCCGCCATTCCAAGCGCCGTTCCCACCCACTCAGTCACCCGCGAAACGGGACAAGCTCTTCCGTGCGCTCGCGACGTTTGAGCGGCTGCTAGCGCGGGAGGAGGGCATCTATGAGTTTACGCTGAGGGAGGGGGAGATGGTCGTTTTTGATAATCGGAGGGTTTTGCATGCTCGACGTGCGTTTTGGGATAAGACCGAGGCTGAGGAGGGGAAAGGGGACGAGGCAGGGCAGGGGCAGGGCGAACGGGTGAGGAATGGGGAACCGACGAGGTGGTTGAAGGGCTGTTATATGGATGGGGATGTCGTCTGGAATAAAATGAGGGTGATGAATCGGCTTGTCAGGACGGGGCAGGTGGAGCCGTTGCCCGAGTGGAAAGAGGTGTTGAAGAGGCGGGGGCTGTTAGGGTAGTAGAAGATGAACAGGGTGGAAGTGGATGTATTGCATGGGTTGGGTTATCTAGCATGGTTGTGTTGATTATACAGGTTGCCGAGCTGGTGGGCGTTGTGAGATGGCACGCCTGGCACAACAGGAACGGTCGTGTCTATTGCAAGCTTATCGCAGCTCCACCGTCAACCAGCAACGATGCGCCGGTGACTACCGACCGACGCACGATCCGTTAGCGTCCGCCCTAGCATTCGAGCGCCCCGGAGAAACGAGAGCGAGGACTTACTATACTTTGCCATGTCAGACGCCATGAAACACACGGGTTCGGCAATATCGTCCGGTACGCCCAGTCTCCCCAACGGGATCCGTTTCGTCATGTATGCGCGTTTCTCTTCGTCTGCTAGGTCTTCCTCGTTGATGGGCGTTTCGATCGTGCCTTTTGCACAAGAAGGGTAAGTGGGTGAGGCTGGGCAAGCAAGGGGAAACACGCTACCTGGTAATATGGAATTACACCTGATTCCCATCGGACCCAACGCGATCGCACAGCTCTCCATCAGACTCTTGATCCCAGCCTTTGTTGGCGTGTAATGCGTCTGCCCTGCGCCACCCATCAACGCAGATATACTCGAAATAGCCACAATACTACCCCCTCGAGGTTCCTGAGCGGCCATCTGGTTCGCAACGGCCCGGGTAATGTAGAAACTGCCATCCATGTTGACGTTTTGCACTTTTTTCCACAACGAGTCTGGCATGTCGAGGAATGTGTGGAACGGACATATGCCGGCGTTGGAGACGAGGACGTCGATGCGTTGGAAGGCTTTGACGGCTTCACTGACGATCTGGGGGCGTGGGTTAGTGGAGTTAGAATCATCGGGGTGGGTTGGGAGGACTTACTGTGGTCGCTGTCGTAGGGTTTCCGATATCCCCGGCGACCAAAATCGCTCGCCTGCCATTGTTTTCAACTGCCTGCTTTACCTGCTCTATATCCTTCAGTGTACTTTCACCCAGGTGATGCAGAACGACATCTGCTCCATGTTTCGAAGCCGCTTTCTCATCGAGTACAACGTCAGCCCACGCCTATTTGCGGACCTGTGCTACGACTCACCGATAGCAGTCGCTCGACCGATGCCTGACGAGGATCCAGTGACAACCACGATCTTGTTCAACAGAAGCTTTGACATGGTCATCAGTTGATTTATGGATCGATGAGCAGGAACAGTTCAAGCTGGCCTGTTTGCTGTTTGGCTATAAAGCACAACCGACGACCCCGAGTCTTGGACCCCGCTGCTCGGAGCAGGCTCGCCTGGCAGCGCGGGATCAAGTGCGCATTACCTTTGAGCCGAGGACCGAGCGTTCAAACATCCGAGCTCTGAAAGCTCACGTGACTTTAGCTGAAGCAACTACAGACCCTACATGCCAACCTGACCTATACCTCTCTAGTTGTCGTTCAGTCGCGGCTCTCAATGTTCAAGGCGTGCCGACATTTGAAAAGTATGGGAATATAGGTATGGGATATGGATTGACAAGGATCGACTATATGACATGGGACTTGGGAGATGTCCTTCAGGACTCCTTAAACGTTCGCCTACGACGTGTCGAGCGACTCAAGCCTGACCAACCTTGTCCAACAGCGCACTCGCTTTCGCCAAGAACCCCTTGGGCTTTTCCTTCTTCGGCCGAGTAACAGGAGTAGTCTTGGCTGGAGCCTCTTCTTCACGTACCTTCAACGTCGGCTGGCCAGTCCTCTCCTCTTCCTTGGGCACGAGCGGTTCTCCGCGGCGCTTCAAGTCTGCATGAATGACCTCCAAGTACGCTTTATCGGCGTCCGTCTTGGTTTGTTTCTCGAGGATCCGCTTTTGCCAATGTCGTACTTTCTTCGGGTGCATGTACAAGACTTGTCGACTGAATCGCTTTTTCCTGTCCTCTAGCGTCCCAATGTACTTTTCCGCTTCTTCCTCCTCTTTGGCTTCTTCCTCTGCCCATGTCGCTTCTGCCTTTTTCCACACCTTGTCCTCGTCCGTCAATCGTTCAATCTTGGTGTAACCCTTTTCGAGACCTAGAGCCTTCATGTATCGATTCACAGGCCATCGTGCCTCCTCCTTTTCCTTCTTCTCCATGTCGGCCATCTTGTCCCATTCTTTGCTCAACGAGTCGATGGCTTCCCTCTTTCGCGACTTTTCTTGTCCTCGGTCTCGAGTCTTGGTCATGGATCGTACCTTGCCCTTTTGAATTTCAATCGCATTGTCCAAATCCGTCCTCTCCCGCAATTCCTCCTCGGGCTTTTTGGGTTTCTCCGTTCCCCGTTCATCGATCTTGAAGGCGGATAACAAGCCACGGTACGGATGGTCTTCCTTGGCCTTTTGGTCTTCCGGGTACTTGGCGAGAATTTTCTTATTCTCCGCCTCGTATCTTTTCGCCTTGGCCTCTTCGAGTTCTTCATCGAAATCAAGCCTGAGGTGACGAGCGCTGATAAACGGCTTCCTCTTCTTGTTATTCGAGTTCGGCTCAAAGTTGTGCTCTCCGGCATCATCCCACTTGGTCAACGCTCTACGTTCCTTTCTCCACGGCCTCTCTGATTTCTTCAGCAAGTCGCCTTCGAGCTGCCAACTCGATCCGGCCCACCACGGTCTTTCGCGGAACTCTTCACGCCATCCATGCTCTTGATCGTCGATCGCCTCCAACGCCTTCTTTTCCTCTCGAATCTTTTTCAACTTGGCTTCAGACACTTCCTTTTTATTCTTGTTGGACAAGACGTCCGCGGCTGCTTTTTCATCCAGGCTGAGCTTCTTGTCTTCCTTTCTTGCCTTGTCTTCTGTGACTCCGGCATTCTTGAGCATCTCGTAGTAGCCGTAAAAGAGCGCAAGTGGGGAGAGCACAAAGAGGGCAATGATGACGCGAGTAAAGTTGATGAACGATTCTTCGTTGTAGGGTAACAACAGAATGGATTGGGAACGTAATACGGCCATGTGTTGCTCCAGAAACGATCGACCATCTGTCACACCGCCTAAAATTGCTGTATCAGCATAGCTCTCCGATCATGAGGCATGAAGCCAAGCTAACCTTTTGTAGCATCAACAGACGCTTCCACGACAAGCGATTCACTTTCTCGAACAACCTGCTGAGTCACTTGCGCCCGCTGTTTCGGGACTGGTCGAGAAACGGGTTCAACGATTGGTAATCCATCTTCATCACACAACCAAGGTTTGATTCTACACACAAGCACTATTGCACAGCGTACATCAATATATGCACAATGGAAATGTCGTGAGTGACGCAGGAAAACGACCTACTAATTTCCTTGTGCGATTTGGTTTCCCACCATTGCTCTTCCGGCAGTCCTTCAGCCCAGGAAGGCAATATCCCTTCATCAGCGAGGTACTTTCGATTGCTTGATCTCGAGGGCTCGGAATCCGGATACCGTTCTTGTCCGTCTGCCCGAAAGTCGTACGCTGGATCTCGATGTTCTTGGAATGCCGGTTGCTGGACGGAAATTCCAGGCGCAACAGCTGGAGCAGGATTGAAATACCCCATGGTTATACCCTGGATGCTTGCATTCTCTGCAAGACTTCCAAGCGCGGTATTCAGCTCTTCAGGGAACAAGGCGAACGCCATGACCACGATCGCCGCGATTCCGACGAGCCCGCCGAGACCTTTTAAATCCTGCAGATCCAACGGTGCAGCAGGATCATCCAGATCTTTTTCTTGGTTCTTCTTCTTATCCCCCGCAGCGGCAGTATACGATTCATCCTGCTTGCGGATCTTGTTCTCCAAGCTATCTTCCGTTGTTTTGAAAGCGCCTTGGTAGATGAGGTACGAGGGGATACCGATAACGATGCATAGGATCGCGAGGAGGAATGCTGGAGGGAGTGAGGAGCGGGTGTATGGTTGCGTTGGGTCAAAGGGGACGAGTTTGGTGGCTGCCGGGCCGTGTGGGTAGCCTGCGAGGTTGGGGCTCTGCATTGTGTGCGTGCTGGAAAATGGGTGCGGTTGTTTGTGTCGAGTGTTATTCACGGAGCCGCATCGCGGTATGCTTCATTGAGCCTATTCTAATGTCTACCCGGCCTGAGTCGAGAGTAAGAGCTAGTTAAGTAGGTGCACAGAGTACGTTTCAGCTTGTACAGATAGTAAAGGATAGGGTACGAGAATAAAAGGAAGTTTACTTCACTTTCCTTTAGCTATCCCCGTCGAGTTTCATAAAAACAAGGACCGAAGTGTCGTTTTGCTCCCACTCGCTCGAGGAAATTATATCCCTACTTTTCGGCGGTACAAAGACGCACTTTCGCTTCATCTTCTTTCCTCCACGCTCCTCCTTGCGTCGTTCTCATAGAAAAGAGCCAAGCCGAGAGGCCAAACGATCCCCAGCCTGTTCCCGATATTGCAACTTTTTCCAAGGCACTTTTGATTTAGGAATGTCGCTACTGCAAAACATTTATTGCGCCCTGGAGCTTGCGTAGGTCGTGAACCGAGTTCGTTTGTAGCTCAAGGTCGTTTCCCCGCCATCTTCTTCTTCTTGGCTGTATTTTCGTGAAGATTCACTTGCTTACATACATACATTGCAGACCCGTATGCAATTCGTCTTTTCCTACGTTATCTTATTGTTGCGTTTGCGGTGCCAGAGGAAATGGATGGTCCTCCCGAATTTGAGAGTTATGACTGCACGCAGCGATCAATGCAGTTCGCATGACGCTGACGTACTCGCACAGACCTGCGTTGTGTTGGTTGGCAATAAGCAATAATCAAGCCAATGCCAATACCATCCGCCGACTGTTTTCCTGCACACATAATAAACGTCGCATGCAGCAACCCATCAGCTAGCTATGTGTCGTAGTTCGAAAGAGTTGGTGCTGGCGTGTCGTTTTCCTGTGGCGGTCCAGCGAAATCGAAACGTTCACGTTGAGGCGAGAAACCCGCCGTACCTCCGGAGCGGAGACAGCGAATATGGAAATCCGTTGTCGGTTCAGTGTCTGATTTCACGTCGGCCTCCTTTCGGGCGATTGAACGGCCAGTAGGAGCAGGAGCAGAGATAGCAGCAAGCTGTCAATGAAGTCGAGTGTCCGGGAAAACCATCATCGTCGCCGTTCGTCGGTGAGAGGAGCTTGTCTACTCTTTGCAAGTGAGTCGTCTTCGCAAATTCGGAGAATCGTTGAAATGCCGATGAATGAGGCGGTGAAGACGTATGAATGCTTGATGATTGTTTCTGATGAATGTGTGCGAACAAATCCGCCATAGTTCGGTCCGTGTGGCTTTCAATTCGGATTTGGTTGTCGTCCTGTACAAAGAGCGGCGCTCAGCAGTTTTTAACCAACCTCTCTGGGAAGACGAGCACAAACGAACACAAGCAATCACTTACCGCTCGCCAGAATCGAACAACACGGTTGAAACAAGACCACACTGTTTGCTAATGAATCGTACGCATCGCGAGCCTATACCATCCATCGAGGCCCATAAGCCATCATTTACTCCGGGACTATCTAGCCTCATCTGGCCTCCTCATCAGTCTTCTGACGTGTGTATAGCTGCACATCAGCGCTCGAGTATTGTACTGCTGTCAACGCATGACTGTCGTATAGCCGGGATTCGGTCATTGGTTCTTCGGTGTTCGTAGGAGTTGTTGAGCATGACAATACGGAGTGTGGTACGCTGAAGGCCACGGTGGCAAATGCTGTACTTGCTCATAGATCAGTTGAGAAGAGGTGGTTTGATGTAGTGAGCGGTGGAAGAACCGAACTCGTTTGTTCCTTCGCGGGTGGCCTGGTTCATCCGCTGCCGATAGAGTGTTGATCTTGCCTTTGTAGTTCCTTGCAGGTCATTGTCAGTTTCCTGCCTGGTCATCACGTATCTTCAATAACTTCTAGGGAGACGATCCGAGAAGATAGACGAGAAGACAAGGGAAGGGGTATCGGTAGGGTGCCCCGCTAAAACGATCGAGAGCAGCCAACCACCGTTTCTGACGTTTCCCTTTCTTCCTTCTACTCTTATCAAACACAAACACTTCTTTCCTTTCCAACCTTGTAAACTACACCAACAACGACCAATCGCACCACCATCACCGACGTACCATGTCAAAACTCATACACCTTTTCAAACTCTCCCTCCTGCCACTCACACTCGCCTGCGCGTTCAGCATCATCCTCCTCTCCCTTCCTCTCCTCGCTACACCACGCGGTCCAGGCAGAGCACAACGGATAGGCTGGCAAGCATGGGATGTCGTCAAGTACCCGAAGGTACCGTCTTCTTCAGACACAGCAGGGTCAGGTGGGTCGAGCGGGTTGCTGGGTACAGCTGAGGAGGAGGATGACGGCTTCGCGCCGTCGTTGCCGTTGGATACGTGGGATCCTCTCAAGCGCCATACTACTGGGATCACACAAATCACTGCAGTAGGATGCATGTTCCCGCCGTGGTTGTATCCGTCCCTCTGTAGTCCAAAGACTACCAAGGAAGATGATATGTTGCTCGGGAGGTGGGTGAGGGTGGAGAGGGATTTGAATTGGAAAACAGGATTATGGTACCTCGTACGTCCGTCCTCCCTTCCTTGCCACCATCTTCCCTCTTTCATGCCTTCCTTCTTCCGCTGACCAACCGCCTTGCCAACTCCTTACAACACCACAACTGTTCCACAGAACGTATATTATCGCCGAACACGCCGCTTCGACGCACCACTAATAACCGACCTCCTCCTCCTACCCGAAAGCGCCGCCCCACCAGCAGACGTCAACCTCTCCCAGTACGTACAAGCGCAAGGCGATTTCAGGGACGGAGTGTGGCCGAAGAGAGGGAAGATGAGGTTGTGGTATAAAGTCCGGGAAGGGTATTCTGAGGGGAAGACTCGGGTGGGGAATGTCAAGTCGAGGCGAAGCGGTCGTACGACGGTCGAGAGGAAACGGTCTAATTGGTGGCAGTGGGACTCGGCTTCGGACGACGACGAAGATGCCGACAGCAACAACGACAACGACAACCCCGATGAGACGCCCGAAGCAGCATCCTCTGAAATGCAAGAGATCATCACGGAACTCGACGTCCTCTACGGTGAACAACAGCCGTTCTTTGGGTTTCAACGAGTCAAGAATGGCCCGGTTCTGCCCAAAGATCCGGGTGGGAATGGGAAAGTCAAGGAATCGGTTGATTTGGTGTTTCGAAGGGGTAATCCACGTACGCTCCTTTCCTTTCCTTCCCCTTGCCATTCCTGCCTTTTAATGACAATACCCTGGACTGACGTCTACCTACCAAAATGTTCACGGAAATGGTGTAGTCCCGGCACTAGCGCCAGCACCCCGTTTCCACCCCAACGGGACCTACAAAATCCTCCAAATCGCAGACCTGCACTACTCGGTCTCCAACGGCGTTTGTCGCGATACCCCAAAGAACCCCTGCGTGGGGGATGTGGATACAGGGAAACTCATTGCCGAGGTGTTGGATGCTGAGAGGCCGGATTTGGTGGTTTTCAGCGGAGATCAGTTGAATGGGCAGGGCACGAGTTGGGATTCGAAGAGTGTGTTAGCAAAGTTTGGGAAAGAGGTGATTGAGCGTGGGATTGCGTGGACAGCGATTTTTGGTGAGTCGGTTTTGGGGGCGGTGGTCGTACAGCTGCAGGAATGTGGAAGGCTGAGGGCTGATCATGCGGTTTGGTTTTCGGTGGGATAGGTAATCATGATTCAGAGATTCTGGAAGATCGGAGCTATCAAATGAAGTTGTTGCAGAGTTTGCCGTATTCGTTAGCTGAGCCTGGTCCCCCAGAAGCGGAAGGAGTAGGAAATTGTACGTTTCCCTTACTCCCTTATCGGCATAAGATATCAACGCGCTTATTGCTAACCGTCATCTGCGGATAGACGCCATCAAGATCCGATCAGGAGATACATCCCGAATCCACCTATTCACCTTGTACTTCCTCGACTCGCACTCGCATCAGCCGAGAAAATTGCCGTGGCAGTGGCCTGATTACGACTACATCAAGCCGAGCCAGATCGAGTGGTTTAAGAAGGAGAGTCAGGCGATCCGGCCGATAGAGAGACCGTTCACACCGGATGGTGCGGATGATTTGGGCAAGATCTGGACGAGCCGCCGTCGAAGTCGAGGAGGGTCCGTGGAAGGTGATGCAGAAGAGAAAGCGAGTGGTAAATCGCGGTTAAAGTCCGAGCAGCAAAGGCAAGGGAAAACGACCCTCGCCAAACCAAACGCGATCATGTTCTTCCATATTCCGCTCGCACAATCGTACGGACCTGTGGACAAGGACCCGGTAACAGGACTCGCGCTCGATGTGGGGACACAGTTGCCCGGCGATGGGCAGGGGAATTCAAAGTCTGATGCGGGGATGTTTGATGGGTTGTTGCAGACTTTCGAGGTTGACGAGGAAGTTGGTGTGGAGAGCGGCGCGGGGGAAGGTAAGGATCTACGGATGCCGGAGGTGAAGGTGATTGGACATGGGCATTCGCATAGTAAGTCGTGTCACGATGAAGCGGGAGAAGGAAACGCCTGAGTTCGGATGTTGATTTGTAGATACCGACAAGTGTAGGAGGAATCATGGGATCTGGGCGTGTTTCGGTGGTGGAGGCAGTTACTCTGGGTACGGAGACAAAGAGTACGTTTTGAACCTTTCTTCAACCGGCCGATGCCAAAACGGACACCCCTTGACTGACTGAATATCCGGTCGCCCCGTTCGTTCGTACGTAGCTTCGAGCGCCGATTTAGGATCTATCAGTTGACTGATTATGGGGAGACGATAGAGACCTACAAACGAACAGAGTCGGGCAAGATTGTGGACCAGATGGTTCTTGTTGGGTGAGTGATGGCCTAGCATATGCGGTTCTTCTGCCTCGACGACCACTGTAGCTGATGTAGCTTGAATGAATCAATAGGAAAGGCGCGCCGGCGCCGTATCAGCCGTGATAGAGAGCTGGTGCGAATATTAATGTGTTTGGTGTACCGCGAGTTGTATATATCGTTGATCATTTGTATCCATAACATAGAGGATTGGAAGAGTCATTGCAAGAGTATTGTCCAGGGCTAGCAGTCAGGAAGTAGTCTAGCTTTGACGAGTACATAGCGTCCGGAGAACGCCGATGTCGCTTGCCATTATTTTTAATTTCTCCGGAGCATCCAGTCATTGATAGAAATGACTACTTGGTAAAGGGTTGCCATCTAAAGGTGTATAAGAACATCACTGTCTGGAAAGTAAGGCCTAGGTGGCGCATTGACCTTACAGCACCTAGTCACAGTCAAAATGGCGATCCAGAACCAGACCGCTCATCAGAAATCGATATTTATCCGCCAGTTGACGGTACTATGGCTATGCAGGTTGATCGTACGTTCTACCGTTTGTCTTTGCACTAACCAGCTAACACCACCTGTGTCGCAGGAACCAATATCTCTCACCATCCTCTTCCCCTTTATCAACGACATGATGGAACATGTCCTCCCACCCTCCACGCCCCGTTCCACGATCGGACGATACTCGGGCCTCGTAGAAAGCGTGTTCTCAATAGCTAGTTTTAGCTGCATGTACCAGTATGGCAGGCTGAGTGATACAAGGGGGAGGAAACCGGTGATTTTGTGTGGCTTGGTCGGGATTGCGGCGAGTTTGGTCATGTTGGGGCTGAGTAGGAGTTATTGGATGGTTTTGCTTGCGAGGACTCTGAGTGAGTGGACTGCGGGGGCGGAAATTGTGGAACGAGCTTGTGCTAAAAATGTGGTCGTTTGCTGTTAGGTGGTTGCCTCTGTGGTAATGTAAGTCCGTCTTACACCCTCTGCTTTCGACGCTGACGATTTGACTTCTACTTGCAGGCCTCTGTCCTCCGTGCCGCTCTTGGGGAGATAACAACGCAAGACAACGAATCGTGGATATATCCTCTCTGGTCAATAGGATGGGATCTTTCCATCCTCTGTGGTCCATTAATCGGTGCAGCGCTCGCACAACCAGCTGACCAGTATCCAGGAAGCTGGGTAGCAAAAGTCGCGTTTTTGAAAGAGTTTCCATTCTTTTTGCCCTGTGCGGTTGCCGCTGGGATGGCGATACTGGCATTTGTGTTGATGTTCTTCTTCTTTGAAGAGGTAAGCATGCACAATCGACGAATCTGTCCTGATCAAGATCTGATGGGATACCGCTCTTTCTAGACTCTTCCTGCAACAGTCAATCACCAGGAAGGTCTCGATGTAGCGGAAGGCGAAGAGACTCGGTCCGAGACGAGTCCTCTCCTCTCAACCAAGAAAGCACCAGTCCAGCCAGTCAAGGCGACCATGAGCGCTCGACAACTGGTTGGTATTCCCGCTGTTCGCAATGTTCTGGTTTCCAATTTCCGTGAGTAGTGTACTCCCGCTATCATGACCTTTGACTATTCTGGCCTCTAATGCTAGTATTTATCCTCGACAGTACTCTGTTTCATCGCCCTATCATTCGACGCCGTATTCGTACTATTCACCTACTCGCCCGTCCTGCTGAACGGCCTCGCACTCTCGCATACCGCCATGGCACTATGCTTCAGCCTCCGTGGAATTCTTTCTATTTTTCTCTCCCTCTTCGTCCTCCCAGTCGCACAACGAAAACTCGGCACATCCACCCTCTATCGGGGATTTGCTGGAGTGTGGATTGCATGTTTTGCGATTCCGCCTGTGATGAATACGTTGGCGCGAAGGGACTTGCAGGGCGTTATGGGAGGAAAGTCTAGGTGGATCTCGGAGGAAGGGAGGTTGTTGCGGATGTGGTGGTTGATGGGCCCGTTGATGGTCTTGTATACCATGGGCGATCTGGCGTTCCCGTAAGTTTGCCTGCATGACCGGTGGCTCACGTTTCTCCTTGCTAATTCTGTCAGATTTATGCTTGCCGACAGACTCAATATGCTCGCATTGAACGTTGCCGCACCAGATCAATCCGTCCTCGGAGCGATCAATGGGATCTCATCAAGCGTAGCTGCCCTCGCTCGAGCTATGGGCCCAGTAACAATCGGGTAAGCACACTTTCTCTCTCCTCCTGATTCAATCTCCGTTGTTGCACGTGCTAAGCTAAAGGTGAATGGACAAACAGATTCATCTACAGTATCGGCGCACAACATCATAATTCTCTAGTATGGTTCGTGTTCGTAGGTGTATCATTGGTAGGAGCCATACAGGCTTGGTTTGTGCAAGGGCGACAGAAAACGCCTCGCATCGCCGCAGAATGAGTTCGGCTTATCACCTTCGACCATGAGTGACGATATCCGGGACGGTTCAGTTCGCATCGTATGATATGCTTGTAGCATTTGTATTGGTAGTAAAGTGCATATAGAAGCGGGTTCATGTCATTTCCAATCGTCATCCACAAATCGATTGCAATGATGAAGGCCAAAAACGTGGTGCATGCAATGTAGCGCCATGCCACGGTTGACGATTCTCAAGTCCAACTACAGCGTTCTTCGTTTCGTCTGCAGAGCGAGTTCACTCTGGCCTACCTGGTATCGCCACCGCTGCGGAATGGGTACGCGCTTCCAGCAGGGTTGAAGTTGTGCACAGTACTGTCGCACAGATAATAAGCGTTCAGACCTTCCCGAGCCTCTTTGCCTTAGGCAGCGCAGCCTCAACGTCGTTTGCATCGACACCGATGACCACTATTGAGATGCTTCATCTCGTACAAAACACATCAAGTCTGAGCCTTCAAAATCACAGACGGTCACGCTCTGCGATCTTATTTCCACAGCGCGTTTGCTACACCTCTCACCAGAGCAAGTAAGTCGTACGCCAATGTCGTCGGTATAATAGAGAAGGGGCTCCCGCCGTATAGGCTACGAGACGTGCGCAGGGATGAGCGTGAAGATTGTGCCCATTGCGCGCCGTGCGAGAAGTCTTTGCCGGCTACTTTTCGTCCCATAAGCAAGTCCAGATTATCATCATCTATTTTCTCACAAATACAGCACACCAGACATCCATGTTGCGGACCAAGGACAATGGTTTCCCCGTCCATCCTTGCCCTTCGGTTTCCCTGTGGGCAGCAGCGACTGCCTCCATAGCGGCTTTCGTCGAATCCCTCGTTGCTCGGATCCACGCCTTTTCTCTCTCCCTGCTAGACAAAACGGTTTCCACCTCGTCCATCCAATCAGGGGAAACGACGGTTCCAACCTCCCACCGCCCATCCTGTAGTTCCTCATCCGGGGTCATCATCTTTTCCCTCACAAGCCTCCATCCAGCTTGCTCCGCGACTTCACTCATTGCCGCAGGTGATAACATCGTTCTGATATTCGCAGTACTTGCTCCTTCCGTCCGAAGACTCTCCAGCCCTGCTTGGGCAAGCACGGCGAGTAAATGGGCTTGTTGATCGGTACGGGAAGCTCGGAGCCCGTGTTCTGCGATCAGGAGGGTGTTTATCGGTGGTTCGTGCGCGTGAAGGTCGGTCAGTGTGCGGACGAGCACTGATGGAGAGGGGAAGTAGTAAATGCTATGGATCAGGGTCGCGATTGAGTATATGTCTTGTTGAGGGCGAAGGATGGCCGAAAGGGGTGTGGTGAGCGAGAAGGAGAGGAGCGGGGATATGGTCCGGTTGGAGATGATATTTTGTTGCGCCTGAGCAAGTGTTAGAGGCGATCCTGGAGGATGGGTATGCAGTGAGCGTATGAAACGCTGAGAATGTCCAGTCCAGCTGTAGTGAACCGACTTACCATAACTTCCCTCTGCGGGATCCCATGCGACGACATAACCATCTTCCCGGTCCGAGCTAACAGCGGCCGCAAGCGCAACTTGGCACCACAATCACCGTACAGGTAAGCATCAACAACATCGTTCTCCTTTACCCCGCCATCTCCTCCCGCTATTTTCCCTTGCCTTCCTCAAACTCACCACTCGCATCCCCCTGCCCGCAACCAAGCTCTAACACCCTCATCCCTTCAAACACCTTTTTCCCACCCCACGCATCAATAATATCAAGCCGATGTTTTGTCTGCGGTAGCTGTGTCGCAGCAAAAGCTGTTCGTGTGGATTCTGGGATACCAGAGGACGAGGACGGGATCGTGTGGAATGAAGCGAGGGAGGTGGGGGATAGCGCGATTTCGAGCATGTTTGGTCGATCTGGCGGGGCGGAGTGAGGTTGAAGAGCGAGGTGGCGATGGATAAGCGATGATACCTTATTTATGCGAACAAGTTGTGCATTAGTCGAGTCATAGGTTATAGACAATGGATATAGAGTAAAAAGAAGGCAGCTCCATCGGCGTTGACCGGCCACACCGTGTGATCTATTTTTGACTTGTTGGACTTGTCAGACTGGTCACTCTTGTCAAATAGGTTGTTGACGGATCCGAGCGATGATGAGATGCGATTTACGACGAAAGAGTCATGTTCCGGTCCCGGTGCCCTTCTGTGTGACTTGAGAGCGTATTGTGAGCGGATGGGTTACCGTTCGAGACAAGACGAGTGACGATCCAGGTCACCATATTGTCATCATGCATGATTATTATTGATCGATTTTTCGTATATCTGTTGGTCGTATCTATTCGCTGTGAGACTGACTTTCAGCGTTTGTTGGTGACTTCTGATAACATCTCTACCATTCAAGTCCAGCAACCTAGCGACCTCATGACCTCTTCTATGATCTATCCCAACACGTGTCGAAAGGAATCGAAGGTGTAACGGCTTACGTAATTCAATACAATGTATATCCAATTTGATTTCTCACAATCTGGCCTGACGCAGGTACTACCGCCTCCGAGCGAGGCTTGAATTTTAGCGCCTGGAAGACGGACTTGTACAGCTACTACTTGTACACCTGTAACGGAAACCCAAGCTGTATCTCTTGGCCGCGTGGTTCCTGCACCTGCACCTGCGCATCATCATGCATGTTCTTTTCAAAGGGGTGCCCCTTTATCCTTGCCTTCCTTCTTCGTCCAGCGTGGGAAATGAAACAAAGAGTCAAAGGCACGCAAGTTGGAACAGCTGTTAGAACAGGAGGAAGCAGTAGTAAAATGGTCATTTTCTTTCTGTTTCTCCCTCCTCACTCTTCGTCCGTATTTGCACCTCCGTCTCCGACTTCCGCTAGCTCGCTTCATCCACATTCTCTGGTTCGATCCTGACTGGTGTACTGGTGTCGTTGCTCCGATCAGCTAAAATCCCCGATACACTAGCTAGCTCACTAGCTGAAGCTGATACACCGCCGACCGACAGCTAGAAAGTGCGTCCGCTTCAATCCGGACCCTTACAGTCGAGCGCATAGAGTCCGGCCACGCCCCAAGGCGAGAACAACACCGCAACGGCATTCCATTCCGAATCTTGCTCTCCCCGCTCGTCCGTTCGCGTCCAGTCGTGTCGTATTCGGACCATCAGTCAATTTGACACCAAGACGACTCGTCTGAATAATGTCGGCGATCTACAATGTAAGCGCTCCGTCTTTTTGCTTGTCCTTCACTGCGCGTCGGTACATCGTGTATTGATCCCTTGGTGTGCGTATATTCTTGGTTAGCATCATAGAATTCTTACAGCGTCTGTTGCTGCTCCTTCACTACCAGCACTAGCAGCACATCCATCATCAATTCAATCATCAGCACCGGCTCCGCATCCATCATCGTCAACAACAACAGCAGCATCGACATCATTCGCAATGCAAGTTCCTCCACCTGGTGCATTGACAGGTCCAACACCACCCGGCGCAGGAGGAGTACGAGGAGGAGGTAACCCGAACCTGGATATCCCACCACCCGGTCTAGGTCCACCTGGCGCAAGTCCACCACCTCCATCCGGTCCCTCTTCCATCCTCGGTCCCGGTGCTCCGCCTGGTCAAGCGGGAAACCATCATCATCATCACCATCATCATCTTTTACCTCCTCCCCCTTCTCAACAACAGCAACAACAACCACATCCATCACAGCATCTATCACACCCCTCACAGCATCCATCGTCGCAGCATCCACAACAGCCAGGACACCCGCAACAGCAGCACAATATGATGGCTATCGTCGCGCATGACCGGTTGAATGAGTATCTGGAACTCGTCAGGGGAGAGTTTGAGGCTTTGCAGGCGGAATGTATGGTTGTCAAGGGGCAGAGAGATGAGTTTGAGAAACAGAGTACGTTTTTCTCCTCGTCGTCTTTTTCTTGGTATACGCTTTCTTTGTCCGTCCTGTCCGTGACACCATCCTTCCACGCTTCTTCCGTTCTTCCGTTGTCCGCTGCTCCATTCCAATCCATCCATCCTTTTCTCTATCATTGCCGCATAAAAACTAATAGTCCTATCTTTCCTTGCGTGTCTGCGTACGTGCCGGCGAATGTAGTACAACTCCAGATCCAGGAAATCGCATTGATTAGGCAGAGTTTGTACGAGTTGGAGTCACAGCATGCAAAGATTCGGAATGAGTGAGTTTTTTCGTCTTTTTGGTTGTTTCTGTCGTTGTCGTTTGGAGCTTGTGTTTTTTGACTGGAGGAGGAAGAGGAACCGCGAGAGGTCGTCCCTCCAGGCCTGGGTGAGCAGTGGTTGTATGAAAAGATCGGAAGGCACTAGAGGCGCTCGCCATTCCGATCCCCGCCGGCAGCATTTCTTTCAGTGTCATGTCGACAGGACGTCGAGAGGTTGCCTGGCGTGCTCAATGATGCTCGATAGAAGGAGAGAAGCAAGCTTTCACGGGGCGTTTCGTCTGTTGAATGAATGTGCTCAAGCTGCTAAGGGTTGTGAAATGCGAATCGAAGGAGGAATGGTCTTGTTCCACGAAAAAAGGCTTAGACCGTCCCGACCGGTATCGGTTACATGTTCTCCTCTTTCCCGGCCTGCACTTGCTTGCATATTATGCTAACCAACGTATTTCCCCCTCACCCCGTCTGGTCGATAGGTACGAAAGCGAATGCCTCCGCCTACGACGGGAAATCGAGATCGGTCTATCACGAACACCTGGCGGACACGCATCATCATCAAACGCTCAAAACGGTCCTCCTTTGGCGCTTGGGAATACCTCCTCCCAGCCGCTGCCTCCGCCAAACATGGGCAGTGGGCCCGCTCCCTCCCTTCCAGGGTCTTTGGCAGCGCCGCCGTTGGGTGGAGGAGCAGCAGGAGGCGGAGGAGGAATCGTTGGAGGTGGCATTGGAAGTATTCCAAGTTCCATGCCGGCGCCTCCTGGTGCGCCTATACAGACTCTTCCTATGCCTTTGCAGCAACAACAACAGGGGATGGAGAGGGATGGCCGTGAGCGTGATAGAGAGAGGGAACGGGAGAGGGAAAGAGAGATGGAGAGGGAGATGGAGAGGCGGGAGAGAGGTGGTGGAGCGGCTGGAGAACGGGAACGGGAACGAGAACGGGAAAGAGAGAGGGATCGAGAACGGGAAAGAGAAAGGGAGAGGGATTCGTATAGGGGTTACGCAAAAATGGAGGTGGACGATAAACCGGTCTTGAAGAACGGAGGAGGTCAGTCGAGTTTCCCTATTTGTGCTTTCGCGACGGAGCTTCCTTGTCGTCGCTCATTTTGCTGACTTGTTCTTGCTTGATGCGTGTTCTGGACTGTAGGCTATCCGCAGCGCCATGCAGCGACACCGAATCCCGATCGAGAGCGTACTGTCCCACTTTCCGCCGGTCCAGCAACGATAAACCCGGGAAGCACGTCAGGTGCGGGAGCCAATACCAACTCGACCGCCGGACCAGGATCCCTTGTCAAGGGCTCCCCGCCGACCGTCTTATCCGACTTGGATCCCGATACGATTCCGAGGGAGTTCAAAAAGGAGGGTGCGGAATGGTTTGCCGTGTGGAATCCGAGGAATAAAAAGACACTAAATGTGGACCTGGTACATACGCTCGTTCATGAAAGGTAGGTCGCTAGTCTCTTTCCTCCTCCCCTGGTCCAGAGGGGATGTCGGGTTACTGATATATTGCCGTTTGTGGCTACCCAGCGTTGTCTGCTGCGTACGGTTCTCGAATGATGGGCAGTATTTGGCGACTGGGTGTAATCGTACAGCCCAAATCTACGATACAAAGACGGGTGTGAAAAAACAGTATGTCGTCTGTCCCGTTCGTCACCAGATGTCCAGTATCCGGCTGATTAACATTTCCCGCATCCGCCTAGTGTCCTTGTTGATGATGCAGCATCACAGGCGGGCGATTTGTATATCCGTAGCATATGTTTTAGCCCGGATGGTAAATTCCTTGCAACGGGTGCGGAAGACCGACAAATCAGGGTACGTATTCCGTGCGATCTCTTCCTGCTCGCGCTATCACTTATCTCCTCCCGACTGCAGATCTGGGACATTGCCAAGGGACGTATCAAGCATCTCTTGGTAGGCCACAACCAAGAAATTTACTCGCTCGATTTCTCGCAAGATGGGCAATTCCTCGTTTCTGGTTCGGGCGACAAGAGTGCTCGAATCTGGGACATCTCGACGGGGCATTGTGTCTATGATTTACATATCGAGGATCCAGTGATAGGAGAGAATGGATTGCCGATCGATGCCGGAATAACCTCTGTTGCTTGTAAGTCTCTGAAGTATCGTCCTATGCAACGGCGTACTGAAAGACTGGGGAATGAATCTGCAGTATCACCCGATTCGAAACTTGTTGCGGCGGGAAGCCTGGACACCATCGTCCGTGTATGGGATACCCGTACGGGCCAACAATTGGAACGACTTCGCGGACACAAAGACTCGGTATACAGCGTTGCATTTTCCCCCGATGGAAATTCCCTCGTTTCGGGATCGCTTGACAAGAGTCTACGCGTGTGGGATCTTAGGCAGACGAATATGGCTGTGGATAGGACGACGCAGCAGAACCAGTTGGCGCAGACGGGGTTGGGCGTTTTACAACAGACGCTGGTCGGTCACAAGGTACGCTTGAGCGGTCCTTCTCCTCGTCCGTATTGCTGTAATGCTGACACGTCACAATCTTTAGGACTACGTCCTGTCGGTCGGTATCACTCCGGACGGGCAATGGATTGTCTCTGGTTCAAAAGATCGAAGTATACAATTCTGGCAAGCAGATGGACAGGCTCAATTCCTGCTTCAAGGACACAAGAATTCGGGTACGCTCGTCTTCCGTTGTGATCATATCCCGTCCTCCTGCTCACTGATGGCACTTCTTCTTTCCCCTGCCTTGCGCACTACTAGTCATCTCTATCGATCTCGCACATGCTGGAAACCTGTTTGCTAGCGGAAGTGGGGATTGCCACGCGAGGATCTGGCAGTATTCGAGCGTGCCGTAGCGCGACATGGGTCGCGCGGCGTACATGGGTAGACGTAGGGGGCAAAAGGCGACAGGGCGATCGGGTCAACCACTAGAGTGAGATTTTATGACAACCTTTCAGTTGTACAATACCATGTATTCGGATGTTCTTGTTGCCATACATTCACAAGCAGTATATGGGTTTCGCATCTTTGCTCTGCGTCTTTGCTTTGCATCTTTGCGACCTCGAGTGACGATGTATCAAATCGATGATTGTTCACTTTGTTTTTTGCTTGTACAACTGTTGGTTTGAAAGCCCTTCATTTCATCTCTAAGATGTGTCTGCAAGCACAGCGCCGCTTAGTATGCGGAACCTCCGTTGACGTGACTATCGCGATCCGCACAGGTGGTCAGTGAATGTGCCGTGGCGAGAGATGATGAGGAAGAGGCGTGTACTTACATGCACTGAGCGGTCACGTAAGTCGAGTCGTAGCTCGCCAAGAAGACGACACAAGTCGCGCATTCCACCGGTTGTCCTGGTCGACCGATAGCAGCTGTTCGAGGAGAAGCCATTAGGGAGAGGTTTTCATCAGGAGCGGGAAGGAGGGGACGTACTGGAGACACCGAACGATTCGAGGGATTCTTTACCCATGGTTGCGAGAACCTGTCAATGCAACGAATAATCAGAAGGGGACGGGAAGCGTTAGGTGAGGGAGATGGCCCTTACCAATGGGGTCAATATGGGACCGGGGCAGATGGCGTTGACTCGGATCCCCTTTTCCTTGACGACCTGATTGCTCAAAGCTCGGGTGAAACCTACTATAGCACCTTTTGTGGATGTATAGTCGACCAGCTTGGGGTGTCCGACGAAAGGGTTGATACTGGCGTTGTTGATGATGGAGGATCCCCAGGGCATGCTTGGCAAGAGCGCTTTGGTGAGGTAGAAGATGGCGTGGATGTTGGTCTGGAAGACGTATTCCCATTGCTCGTCTTTGAGATCGACAAGGGATTCAACCTCGTTTTGGGTACCGGCGTTGTTGAACAGGATGTCAATTTTGCCGTTGAATACCTGCTTGGCTTTCTCGGCGAGCGCGTAGCATTCGGCCTTGTTGCTCAGGTCGGCGATGGCGGTTTCAAACTTTGTCGAGGGGCTTTTTTCCTTGATGTAGGCTGTTAGTTTGTCCATGTCTTCTTGCTCTTCCTTGACGTAGTGGAGGAGCAAGGAAGCGCCTTCGTACGCGCTGTAACGGGATTTGGATGATGAGAGACCATCTACAAGTGAGGGAAAGAAGGAGGCGACTTACAAAAGAATAGCAGTTGCTCGACCAATCCCACTGTCGGCACCGGTAATCACTGCATTCTTGCCGACAAGCTTGCCAGCCGCCTTGTACTTTTCGCCATTGACGAGGATATCATCCAACGGCTGATCCACCATATCATGCTGCAGCCCAGGAATGTTCTCCTGCATCTGACCAGCCATCTTTTTATCGGTCGAGCCCATCCATCCGGGTCGATATTGTTCGGGAGTGTTTGCGGGAATAGGTACTTGAGCCATTATGGTGAGAGAGTTGTGTATTGTTGAGTTGTGTTGGGAGGGGATGTCGGCAGGCCATGATGAACGGTGGAATGGAGGTATATATACTGTGGAGCAAGGCCAAGGATGACGAGAATTCCACGTTGCAAGAGGATCTGATACCCATTCAAGCATGCAATGTATTCAATTCCAACGTTCCAACGACCAAAAGGTAGGTTTGACGTCATGCGCTCGTCTAGACTCGGGCCTACTTTCGGAACGATGTTTACATATCTTTACAAATGGAACAGCCAACATCTCAGGGACTATAGTTTAATGGTAGAATAGCTGCCTTCCAAGCAGCTGGCATGAGTTCGATTCTCGTTGGTCTCAGGACTGCCCGTCTTTTTGCACTATTTTTGGGTGGTTACCAGTTCTCCCATCCTGTCATGGTCTTTTTGTGGATGCACTCCGGGTTGTCAGACCTGATTTTTGTTCTTTTGCCACGGCGGGGATGACGTCGGGGTTCCATAAACTGTAGTCTCTCAGCAATAGGCAACTTATCGTGTTGGTAGGTGGGACCCTCGAGTAGTGTTTTTGCAAGAGTGGTAGTCATTTCAGGATGACATCAGCGGTGAGTCGCTGCTGAAACCACATTCAATGGTCGACGGGAGCTCAAGAAGCGAGTTTTCTTTCGAAGGCATGCAGTTCTGCATCACTAGGAAGACCTAAGAATGGCTCACTCCAAGACCGAGTTGAACGATGCCAGTTGCAAAGGAATGAACATGACCTATTAAACCGGTTTGCCCACTCGGTCGCCGTTCTTGTTCGTAATGGAAGCTCAACGCGGAGCCAAATCTCGAGCCTCCACGCACGGATGGAAACGATGCCCCGCCCTGGTTGACGTGATCATCATCGCCCTCCTGCCATCCTTTCTTCCTTTCAACAATATCATCTCAGCAGCTAAAAGGTATCATTACCGACAACCACTACAAGCACCGTCATCACGATGGCAACACAACACGCTGATAGAGAAGCAGCCGTTGACCAGCTATGCGCGATCACGGCGACGGATACGACGATGGGACGGCGGAGTATCGAGCAGGTCTTGCGATCCACCGATTGGAACGTCGAGGTAAGCCGCCCATCCATCAGAGGTCACGGTCTACCACCTCACACTCGTTACTGATTTGATATGCGTTGTAGCAAGCTGCAAACCTTATCTTTAGCAATCCCGATACTCTTCGCCAGCAGCAACAGCAGCAAAACACGGAATCTAGATCTGATACGCAAAGGGACCGTAGTGCAGCGATGAACGGTCGTCCCCGTTCTGCGAAACATCGTCCCCGGGAGACCTCGGCAGGGCCGGGAAGACCACCGGTTGGTGCGCGGGTTGGGATATCGCCGTTGTTGCGTGCTTTGACGTGGCCGATACGGTTTGTCTTGAGGTTGATTTCAGGGCTTTGGTATTTACTTGGTAAGCCATATATATCTTTAGCTTTTCTGGCTTTCCGTATGATCGCTGATCATGCTCGGTCGTCCCCGTCGCCCCTTACATATAGTCCGTAATGTCCTTCCACTCGGGTTCTTGCCGTACATGCCTCGGTTCCTCCTCCCACCTTCTGGACCGTCATCATCTTCATCCGGATACTCGTCCTCGATTCCATTACCATCGAGACTACCGTTTGTCGAGACGCTGAGGCAGGAATGTCCGGATGGGTACATGCCTGATTTCTGGAGACAGGGTGGGGAAGAGGCCGAGGATGAGGATGAGAATGAGCAGGGAGGAAGGGTGGATGGTACATACAAGGAGTTTTTGAATCATTTGAAAGAGGAAAGAAAGGTTGGGTGTGTGGTTCTTTGTTGTTCCGACCACGAGGACGATCTCGAGTTTAAGAGGTGAGATTACAGACCTTTTGTTCTGTGACGCTCAGAATGGCCGCACTGACACGTTCGGGTTAATATATCGAAAGAAACGTTTTAACCAACGAGGAATTCGTGAGATGCCTGCGGGAGAATGATATCCTGATTTGGGGTGCCGATATTCGAGAAAAAGAGGGATATCAAGGTGAGCTGCCGCCTAGACGTGGACCCTGCGACGGAACATTAACAACCCTTTCTTCCACCTCCAGTCTCGCAAACATTGCAGGCGACCACGTATCCGGCAATCTCGTTTTTCTCCCTCATGCCTGTAAACTCGTCCTCTGGATCATCCTCCAACTCGAAATTCACCATCCTCACGACCGTTCAAGGACCACCTTCAACCACCACCTCGGCTCCTGCGCTTATTCAGTTAATCACGAATACGATCGTACCCCGCACTCGGCCATTCCTGAACAGGCTTCGGCGGGAACGACACGCGCTCGAAGAAGCCCGTCGAGTGAGGGACGAACAGGATCGCAGGTTGGCAGAGTCGGAACGTAGGGATCGGGATAAGATCTTGAAGATCCGGCGGGATAACGAGGAACGAGCGCGTAGGGAAAGGGAAGAGGCAGAACGGCTGGAAAGAGAGCAAGCGATCAAGCAGAGGGAAAAGGAGAGGAGAGATCGGTTCCACGCTGATATGCGGGAATGGAGACGATATGCCAGACAACACTTGCTGCGAGCGGAACCGAGCGCAGAGGATGTCAAGGCGAAAAGGGCGATTCGAGTGCAGATACGTCTGCCACAGGGTGTTGCTGGTCGCTCGTTGTCGTCGGCGACGGGGGCAAGAAACGTCCGAGTGTTCCCCGTCGATCTGGATACATCGCGTGATGTATACATTTGGGCGGAAACATTGTTGTTGGATGCGCAGGAAGCGGATGGGGAGGCTGCAGGAAAAGCAGCATCGTTGCCTGCTGGATTCACGACGGATTATCCACCACGACGGGACGAGCCGTTTTTGAAGCTGTTCACTGCGTACCCGAGAAAGGAAGTGGCAGTCGATACCGAGGGATGGAAGGTGGTGCTGGATGCCGGCGGGAGTTTGATCATGGAACTTGGGCAGGGAGAAAGGTTTGGTGGGGGCGATACGGATGAAGAAGATTCTGAAGACAACGATGACGAATCGGATTAACCATCCGTTGGACGTTTTTACTTGTTCTGGTTGTATCCGTCACCTATCATGCTCCAGTCGGTTCGAAATGAAAAATAGATACATCTACCAGGCAAGCTACTCATATTATAAGCTATACTACATGTATGACTCAACTTCTCGGCACTCTCACGAACGGCCAAACAACTTTCTTGATCCGCCTAGAACGAATCCAGGGTGTACGAAGTTGAACACCGCCAAGCACAGGATCATGGGTAGAAAGTCGAGAACGTTGAAGTAGACTTCATGGGTGATGCTGTAAGGGTTACAATACAGGGTATTAGTTTGTGTCGAATATCGGTGGGGCTATGGTGTAACTTACAGGTAACCATTCCAGCCTAGTTAGTATCCGATGCGTAAGTAACAATGGTAAGCGTCCAGAAGACCTAGGATACAGCCTTTCCGGACTCACCTTGCAGCAACTCGATCGTTCGATAAACACCCCGCATGACAATCATCAACGCGCTGAAGAAAACAGTAGCGAGCAACACCATCCATCGTTTCCTCTCATTCTGTTCATCCTCGGTCATCATGCTTGCATTTCGTAAAGGTGAGTCCAACCCCGCACCCTCCGCCGCCTCTTTCTCGTTGGTCTGCTTTTCAGAATGAACGTTGCGAGCGCGACGGACGTAGGGCCTGTTCGAGGCGAGGCGGAGGATAAAGTCGGCGCCGAGGATGACAAAGACGACGATGGCGGCGAGTTGGAAGACGATACCTGCTACCACTGTATGGTGCGTTGAATGGCGTGAGTTGACTTTACTTGGAAGGGAAGAATGAAGGGGAAGAAGAGAGAGCCGACATACTGATATTGGTGGAAGTAGTGGTGTCTTCGTAGTTTTGGGATTGGACAGCTGCCCTTCCTCCTCCGACGGCCTAGAAAGACAGTATTAGCTTGACAAACACATCGACAATATCGCTTAGCGGGACGAACCTGAATGACCAGACTAATGACGTCGGCGATCACGAACAGGATCATGTACCATTTACTGTTCAACAGGGAGTACTCTTCGCCAAGGTGTTTGATACAGAGACCGAGGAGGGTGTAGTCGAATGCGGAGAAGAAGCACGGTGCGAGAATAAGACTGTACACAGCAGGAAGGTCAGGGGTTGATATTTCGACGAGCGAGTCAAGAGCGGACTTGCCAGCAAATTTGCATCAAGAATGGCTGGAGGGACCCAGGTTGTCAGGAAAGGAGTCTTATGCGCCGCCACAGCGAGGACACGAGCAGATAACGAACCTGGATATTCAAAACATTCTGGGACGACCAGTACCTCCCGGCCCATCCAACAATCTCCAATAACCCACCAGGAACAAGCGTGGCAAGGATCCACCAGTAACTCGGCTGTCGAGTATATTGGTTCGAGACTGCTGGCCCCATGCCATCTTCGTGCGTCGTGACGAGGGCACGAGAACGCCTTCGACGCTGTATACTATAGTAGATTGCTTGAATGACGTGTATGGCAGTGGACACGGAGAAGAGGACGATAGAGGTGATGCAAACGCCCGCGGAAGGGGTGTAACCGTATGGTGATTCACCTGAGAAGGGGAAGGGTTGATAAGATAGAAGATAGGAGGTATAGGGCGGGAAGGGGTATACTTGCGGTAATTATTGTCGGCACGAGCCAGTAACCGTGCTTCCGCACGAGGAGAGAGAAGAGCGTCCATTCTGGAATGTATTGAAGAAGAAAGGATAAAGACTACCCGCTTCAAACGACTGGAGTGAGTTATATGATCGCCACTTTCATTGACACTCTACTTCAGCCCATTCCACATCAAATCGTTGCGCTGGAATGTGAGACATTGTAAAACGCATTGGTCGGTCGGCAAAGACGTACGGCCATTGTTTCCCGTTTGTGTTACGTAAACGGGGAGAAGCCAAATGGCCGGGAATGCCGGTACATGACATTAGTCCACGTGGAAATGCGGTTCCGCGGTCCTTGAGAGCGTCCTTGCAGGTCCTTGCGGTTTGGTAGCGGTTTGGTAGGTTCAACTGTTTCTGAGATGGGCTGGCTATCAGAGATCTTGTTGAGCTACTTGGAGCCTTCTCACGGAATTTGGGGTGTCATCACAATTCGCTGTGTTGTCCCTGTCGCAAGCATGCGTAACGATGGCAGGTGACGGTACTTGTCACCAACACAATCAGCGGAGCTATAACGAGCACTTGTGGACACGGGGAGCGAGGCCGTTGGCAACAACTATAAGTCACAAGCGCCTCCGAACCGAGATTGTTTGTAACGAAGAAGGCTGTGCAGCTGGCTGTGCTTACAAGTATCGTCGAGGAGCCATTCGCAATCCCGTTTTTAGGAAGTTGCAAGTGCCGCGACTTGCTCGACAGGACGTAGTGGACGGACAGACTGGAAATCGCAAGGTACTCTCCAATGTCCTTTTTCGTTGTCTCAATGTCGACGGAGCGTTTGAAAACCCGCCAGGTGCTGTCGCTGTCCGAACTGCCATCGCGCACTACTCACGGAAATCGCCGCAACCGTACGCCTGGTATCGCTGACCTCCCTGATTGGACTCCGAAACCCAACATCACTCCTCGAACATCATCGACCGCCTGGGTCGCTAGAGTCTTCTGGGTATTGTAATATAGTAAGTCGGCATGGATTATCGCGCTATGTGTACTGAACTTGCCGTCATGCTTCGATATTCTGCGGCAGTTCATGATTATTGTCTTGCGGTCACATATGACGACATATGACGCCGCAACTCATGGTTGACCATTCTTCGACACGCTAGCAGTCAACATCTCTGCATAAAGTCGCCGCCGTAAGAACCTCCCAAGTGATCTTTTGCAGAATGCGACTAGATTCTATCGAGCCCAGTGCCTACCGACGCGCATAATCCTGGGGACGGCTTCGATTCCCAGACGATCTTCCTGGAAACAGGCATTTGTCCTCCGGACAACCACCCCCTTCTGGTGTAATCGCCTCATCTTACACTACTTTCGTTTACCTCGACGTCGACTGCAATTGTATAGGCGGGAAGCGCAATCGGAAGGAACGGAAGGCCGATGGGCGATTGATACGGGTTCCTTCGAAATTTTTGATGGTGTATGCGCGAGAGGAGCAAGACCAAGGGACTTGGCGGTACGGACTTCTGCTGTCATTCAAGCAGCAAATGGACAGCAAGTAAAGATATGGAGTGTGTTCGAGCGGCACAGGCGGTGGGCGAACAGGTGGACGAGACGTTGGAGACAAGGATAGGACGTGGACTAGCGATGAAGTCGAATCGGATGACCGGAAATCGAAACCGAGACGAACAACGGACACCGTCGTTGCCAGTCGATCGGAGGCGGTAAACGGTACATTGTACGGCTCGTCAAGATACCATCGACGATACCAGCAACTACAAACACGGAAGCCCAAGTACATTAACCCTTTCATGGCTATGTCGCGCATGTGGCAAATTCGGCTTCCCCCTGCGCCCAAGTACTGGAACTCCGTTACCATGGATAGCGTAGGATACGCGCTGCGGGCGACCATTTTGCGCTGGTACACAACATGAAGTCGCTTCTTTCGTCGATCTTATGAACCATCGAATGAGCATCAAGCGCAGCATACGTTCTTCCCGATTCTCATCAATACTCCATTTTCAACACTCTATTATGAGACGGATACCGTATACCGCACAACCTCTGTCAATCCAATCGGTGCAGGCGCAAAGCGATCATGGATGCAACCAAGTACAACCAGGCAGATCATCGGCCGTCTTAAACTCAGCGCCGCATCCATTCTCTCGCCTTCACACATTGCGACCTTGCCTATCGAGACGCATTCTCTCGGCCACTCGGCCATTTCACCCTTCCGGTACAGCTTGGTACAGGATCGTATACTGAGGTTCATATACATCTACATATTCTTTTCAACTACATCTCGGTCGACGTCGGATATCCTTCACTGGCAAGGGTCTGTGGACCGTTGGACTATTTGCGGGCACGACTGCCATATGGCAAATATAACGCCGACTCTTGGCTGCCGTGATTTGCGTCAAACAAGGCTAACATGTGCGCAGATTCAATCGCCCTGCACCTGGACTATCTTCTGCAGCGGTAGAGCTCAGATTGTGTGTCATGCAAGCCCGCGCAGCTTAGGGGATCTCATTCACCCCTAGGAGACCGCACAAGCCCCTGCTCGCACTCAGTCGCGTCAGCATTGGGTGTAGGGCTTAGGACAGAGCACAACGTGTCTGGACTTATGATGGCACAACTCAAGGCTTAGGTTAGTTGGGAGATAGGGAGAGCGCAGGCAGAGGGGAAAGACTCAGGAGTATGAGCGGGAAGAGGAAGGTGGCAATGGGCGTGGACGGGGAGGGGGAGGCATGAGGAGGCATGAAGGCTGATAGGTAAATATGGAAGGGAAGTGGGCGGGGGTATGGACGGGGGCTCAGAAGGGGTAATGGACGATGAGAAGAAGTGAGGAAGGGGGTATGGACGGGGAAGGGAAGTATGGACGGGGAAGGGAAGTATGGACGGGGCAGGGATGTATGAACGGGACGTTAGCATGGACAAGTCGTTAGCATGGACGGTCAGCATGGACAGGGCGGTCAGCAAGCAAGTCAGGATGTCAGTAGATTAGTATGGTCAGTTGGTTAGTATCAGTCAGCAATCAAACGCGGGTGGAAGGAGGTGATGTTGGCCGATTTCCACGACATGTCAGTAGTTAGTGCATTAGCTATTCATTGTCAATACAACCACGAGATACCTACTGCCCCTTAGGGCATACTTACCGCCGTCATGGCTATGAATAAGCTGAGATGATAAGGTAGTTAGACATATGCCGGCTCTGAATCGCAAGGAAGAACTCACACCAATGCGGCACACAAGCGCTCCCGCCACATCCTCCATCCCCTCTTACACTTCTCCCCACCAATCTCTCATCCCTGATCCCTCCATCAACATCGGTGATGTAATCTGTGCGTCGATGATTGCGATTTGATCGGCGGCTGCAAGGTCGCAGGGTACAATGGAAGTGGATCTCGTCCTTGTTGAAAAGGAATGTCGCGTGTTGTTGGAATTTGGAAATGATATCGAAGGTAGTTGGCGGATCAGGATGTCGGAATCCATTGCGAATCGATCTTGAAAGTTGCGTTTGCTGTCAGATGAAGGTGTCGGATGGTGGATGAAGCCAAGTCGTTGGAAGGTGAATCAAACACTAAAAGTGGTCAAGACTGGCGAGACTAGGCAGAAGGGCGGGTGTGCCTTCGTCCATGATCATATTCATGTCGGTGAAAGTCAGACCGTCCATAGACGCAAACTTAAGAGACATGCTGGAGTCGGATGGTGCTAGACCGAAGTGTGATTCATCCATCAACAGCGATTCGTCCATCAACATTGACATCTCGCCGTCTTCTTCCAAAACCGCAAGCCGGTATTCGAAAGGTAGTCGACCGGGTTCGAAGAAGATCTCGTCGCTGGCGGAAAGGAAGGGCGTTTCGTTGCGACTGATGCGCATTTGGATGTTCTTGTCGGAAGAGGACAAGGGGATACCCAAAGCCTCGATCTCGTTGTTCCGCTCTTTGAACAAGGTAGCGACGGTTCGGGAAGGCGCTTCGACGACATGGGCGGCGGCTTCGTCGCCGAAGATGGCGAGAGACAAGTCGGACTCGCAGGGAGTGAGCGCGAATGGCATCTCTTCGTCTTCGAGGGCGGGATTGGCACCGAAGAGGTACACGGTCCAGTCAGATTCGGCGGGTTGAAGTCCGTTTTCTTTTCCTAAGGGATGATCGAGAATGGAGTTAGCATCAAGTTGGGTAAAGGGAAGGTAGGGCGTTTACTTACGTTCTTCCTCGGCATCCATCTCGATGGCCATTTGATGCATGACTACAAGCAGGGTGCATTCCAGTCAGTTTACGTTGCTCAACGCTAGATTGGAGGTTGTGATGCTTACCTTCTTCATTAACTCTCGCTTCAACTTCCTTTCTCAACTCGGCCAACTCCTTGACGAGCCCTACACAGAACGAAGTAGGTCAGCGATACTTGCAGGATGCGGCGACGATCAAAGTCGACTTACTGTTGTAGTTGTCTCTCGCGATAACCATGTTGTCGATGTTCCGCTCAAAGATGTTGTCGGGGTGGTTGGGGTCGGTGGAGAGGCTAAAGGGAGCTTCCTCTTCCAAGAGCGAAGGGTTGGCACCGAACAGGATGATGTCCCATCCGGAGTCGTAACTCTTGAGCGCGTTTTCTAAGGCAAGGTAAAGAGGTACTAGTCAGTACTCGCTCGTAGTTCGAGAGCTCTGTGCCGTTACATACCTGCTTGTTCTTTCTCTAGCTCTTTAGCAAAGTCCTCGAGCACTTTGATCATGTGCAGAGTGTCTGTAAAAAAGCAACGGGCAAGCGTCAGTATCAGGACCATACAGGAAGGGTGACACAGTCGACACGACTTACCATGCTCTTCTACCATGTTCGCTGCTTCCTCTTTCTGGTCCTCGAAGTCGAGGTCGAAATCTGCAGAATGTAACGCAAAGTCATTGATCAGTTACCAGAGCAATTTGCAGACCGTCAAAGCCAAATCTACTCACCAGGATCCCAGTCTGCATATTTGTCCATCTTGTACTCGATGTACCTTCGCTCATGGTCGATCAAGTCTTGATTCTTGTAGTTCCATTCACGTTGAGCTCGCCAGTCGATCCAGCTGATTTCGCCGGCTTCAATGGCGTATTTGCCGGTGTCGTATCGTTGTTCGGGTGCGATCTCGTAGATCATGTATTGATGCATGAGGGTCCAGTCGACGGATTTCTTGGGAATAGACATATCGTTAGCCTTTTTGACACAAGACTTGAGGATACTCACCTCTGCGCGCTTTCCTGGCGCCCGACCATTTCCTACAGCAGGAAAACCGAACCGAGATTGTCGACCGAGGGTGGAGAAGGCCGCAGCTGGGGCTGTCGCTGAGATCGGGGAGGAGGAGATGACCGACGAGATGACCGCAGCGTTGGCTGTTGCTGGGACCGAGACGAAGGAGGTGGAGAAGGCGACCGCAGCGTTGGCTGTTGCTGGGACCGAGGTAGAAGAGGCGCAAGCGGAAACCGGAACAGCAGGGGCTGTTGCTTGAACCGAGACCGAAGCGGAAGTGGTTTGGTTGTAGGTAGACATTTTGTAGGGTTTGTCTGGTTGTTTTTGGTAGGGTTTGTAAATGCGTAACGGCTTTTAGGCGTGTGCGCGTGTGTTTTGGATGCTTAGAGCAAGTACGTAGTAAATCGTGGGAGTGATAAATTACGTGAAGAGAAAAGGCAAAGGGAGAATAGATGGTAGAGAGTGAGTTGAGAAACATGAAGTAGATGCTCAACCAACATCGCAGGCTGAGAGGCAAGGTTTGGTGCGCCCCACACTGGGGACCCGTGGGACGAGCGAGGGTGTGGGGATCGATAGGAGATGCCACGATGGACGAGCGCTGGTGCAAGGCTGTCCTGCGTTGCCCCTCGATCGCTCGGGGAAGAAAACGAAGCGCAGGTGAAATCTCTGCGCTCACAGTTGTCATCGCTCCGTACTCGAAACAGCGCTTGTTAAGCGGGGATTTGAGGCCTTTGAGGCACACGTTGCATATCAGAGCGGGGCCGGAGGTAGGACGTGCCTGGTTACGACAGGCGTCGTTTAGGCGTTTGCTGGTGGTATAACGGTCGGTTTGCACACCCAACAGTAAGTCATGACCTTGATTTCAGAACGCTATACCCTGGCATGCTATTTCGAGTAAGCGAGTGCTCAAAGGAGGTCCTTTTTCGCCTGACGTGAATCACGGACAGCTGTTCAGGAGAGAGGTTTCGGGCGCCGGAACGCGGGAGCAGATGGCGAACCGCGGTGCTCTCTTTCGGACTTTTCAGAGGGTTTTCCAGCCAGGTTTCCCGCTGTCAGCAAGGCCGGCCGCGGTTCAAATAGGATAGAACATCGTTGTACAAGGTTTTAGCGCAATACGTCGGGACAAGCCATTACATCGTCACTATCCGCAGCGACCGACCTGTTCACAGCGGAATGCAGATCTCGCACCGGGAAAACACGAGATGAAACACGGCTTTTCGGGTGTGCCCGCGAGTTAGTAGCGGGAATGACAGGAATCGTATCTGGACTTTTGATGCGCCCCTTTTCTATGGTCTTTACATCATCTGGTCTTTTTTGGAGAATATCTGTTAACTTCCTCCCAAACACGTCTACCATGGCCGGCAACTGCGCGGGCAGACGATGACGCCTCGCGCTCAATTCAAGTCTTGGTACCTCTTATGCGTGCGTATCCTACCGAGCGGTGGGTAACGGGAAATAATGCGATGGGATGAGAACTGAAAGCGGAGGGTTTATGTACTAGACATATACAACGATTGAAACACCATGCGACTGACAACTAGAAATTCTCGAGCAGCGTTCTCACCCACGGATTTGTTTCCAGCTTGTCCTTGAACTGTTCAACTACCTGCTGCAGTACCTTCTGTTTTGCCTCAAGTGGATCCATATCCTGGTCCATCGCAGTACTTTCATGCTCCTCCTCCAGCGTTTTCCACGATAGGAAAAAGTCTTGCACGATTTTTGTTCCCTCGTCTGTTTCCTCCTTGCTAATTTTTGCGAAAACGTCGCCAGTCTCCGTGCCGTCTATGAAAGAAGAAGTGAGCGAAAGTGATGAAAAACGGGCGAGTTACCTACCACCAAAATCTTCCAGTTCTTCCGCTTTCCTCTTTGCCAGCTATAGTAGACAAATTAGTTATAGCCCGATCGAAAAATACTCGATTATACTCACTCGAACGACGCTCTCTGGAAAGTTGGCAAGTTCAGCGACGTGGATACCGAAACTCTGGTCACAAACACCTTTGAAGAGCTTGAGTTAGCACCAGGTATGCGATGGACGCGAAAGTCGCCAACCTTCTTCGACCTTGTACAGCAAAGTGATATCCCGGTCCTTGGTCGCGTCGTCTCGCTGAGTGACGTGAGCTACGACGTGATAATTCTTGACGTGCGGTAATGATTGCGACAGGGTGGTAAGTTCATGGAAATGCGTAGCAAACAAGCAGAAGCAGTGGATGTTGGTGGCAATGTGTCTGTAACGCAGGTCGATGAGCTTATGCACTTTCCAGGCGAATCATGTACGTACTCGCTGATAGCCCACGCCAGCCCGAAACCATCATAGGTGGACGTCCCTCGACCCAGCTGTTGTTGACAGAAGGTCAGCCAATATTCTCATCGCATAAAAAATGCCGACACTTACCTCGTCTATGATCACCAAAGAGTCTTTTGTCGCCGTCTACGTGGAATAGTCAGCAATTGTTCTTTAGTTAGCAGGATTAGACGTACCTTGAGAATCGCTGCCGTCTCCAGCATTTCAGCCATAAACGTAGATACGCCCTTCAGTTGGCTGTCTCCCGCACCCACTCGTGCCAAGATGCAGTCGAAAATCGGCAATGTTGCTTCTTCCGCCGGCACAAAGCATCCAACCTGAGCCATCAAAGCTATCACTCCGACCTATGTCGATGATCGAGTAAGCATTGTCAGTCGGATTGAAAATATCGACTCACCTGTCTGATATATGTGCTCTTTCCGCCCATGTTCGGTCCAGTCAGAATCTGGAATTCTCCCGAGTCTGTGGCATGGGATGAGCAGCTATTCACATGATACAGTGTGCGCACAAACAACTTACCTTTCAGCATTGTGTGATCATTGGCAATGAAGTTGATGTCATCCTGAACTTCGAGACAAGGGTGTCTTGCCTGTTTGACTATCAAGTCCCCTGTGCCTGAAAGAGCCTGCTGGTCTCAGTAATGATCCACGAGAGGAAACGAACAACACTCACCCTTTTCGTTTACTTTCGGTTTTACATAGGCGATGGGTGCGCTGTCGGACACGTGCGCAAAGCTGACAATGACATCCAACGACGCGACTAGACTATCAAGGGCTTCCAAAATCGGCGTATATGATGCTGCAGAGGCAACGAGTATAAGCCACGGTCGAAGCCATATCAAGAAGGCACGAACCAGCGATTGCTACCACTTCCTTGACAAGCCCGCGCTGAGTCTTGTCGTATAGTTGTGTCAATTCCGTGTGCTCCTCGCTCAAGGACTTGAGTTTCCGCGTGGTAAAGATTGTCCCAGACTTTTGAGTAGCCAAATCGATGTACCCTTTTCCTTTGATCTTGGCGACCTCCTGTGAGGGCGGACATTAGCAGTTGCGCATTGTCTAGATAGGAGAATACTTGCAGCCTTGGTGACACGCAGGGAATACCCGTAAACGTGATGTTTCTCCAGATGCAACTTCTTTTCTTTATCAATACCTGTGGCCGAAGCTACGTTGTCGTGTTCCTCATCTAGTCCGTCCATGACGCCTATCAATCGAGTCTTGATATCTTCCAATGCCGGATCAAACGCGGCTTGAAGCACAAAGTTGTGATGGGCTAGTTCATCGAGGTCTATCGTTTCTTCAACCATATTGCTGTATTGCTCTAAATTTGTATTGTGTTCCTGCGAGAACAACGTTCAGAAACTGCTGCATCCCATTTCGCAGAAGACTTACTCGTAATGGGGCAATAAACGTGCGCTCCAGCAGCTCGATATGTTGTGGATTGTCAGGTTGAGCGTTCTCAAGCAATTGGACCATTTGCGGTAACTAACCAAAGCAAGATGATGAGTCAAGTACTACAACGCGCATGTGCGATGACTCACTTTCGAGATGGCCTGATATACTCGTACCACGTCCTCTAGGGAGGCTATGCCTTTGTTGAAGCGTTTGGTGATTCGATTAAAGTCGGGCATAGGCTTGAGACAATCAGACTGTGAAATACGGCTTAGTGGGTCTTCGCCGACTAGAATGTTCGCCGGACATACCTGAAGACTTCTTCTCGTATTATGGTCGTCAACAAACGTTTCTACCATATTCTGTCGCTTTTCTGTATCTGATATCAGTATGCGTCAACGCTGCCCAGAAAACATGACGCACCGATTTCATGCAGATTCACCATCGGCTGTTTCAACCACATCGCCAACAACCGTTGTCCCTGAGCGGTCCTACAATGATTCAACAGTCCATACAAGCTCATGTTCTTGTTTCCTCCTAGTTCCAGCGGGTTTGGCATCAAGTTGAGCGCCTTGAGAGCCGACGCATCGAGTTTCATGTACTGTGAAAGGTCATGGTGTAAAAGCCGCCATTGTCCATAGTGAGCAACGGCATCTGCAAGATCGAGGTAGCTGATAATGGCAGCCAAAGACGATAGTGCCACCTTGAGTTCGAATTCGGCTAGATGGGTACTGTCAGTCAATGATCATCTCACACATAATCGTACTCACGCATAGCAAGCGGATTCGACGAGCTGTGTAGCAACTTCTTCATATCCTGTTCGACTGAGCTGGCGTTGAACTTGGCTACAGAGCGAACGTTTAGTATTACTCCAAGAATGCCAGCCAATCGCGCTCACCTCCTTGTACTTCTGTAATGACCACGCCACATCGCTCGATGACGCCTATCAGCTTGAGCAGATCATGCTCATCTTTCGCCTTGCCCTTGACTGGTTTTGCCGTCACGCTTTGATCTCCATCCCCATCGATATCAATCGGCTCTGCCTTCTTTCCCTTTCCTGGACCCTCGCGGTTCGATCTCGTCTCTTGCGTCTCAGCAATAATGCATTCCTTGATTCCAAGTTGGATCACCAAGCTCTACCATGAAAAAAGGATCAGCGGTTTGCTTGTTGCGCACAAAGAATCGGCTCACCTCTAGATTGCTAAACATTTCGTCATCTAGAAACTCTGAAACGCCCAGTTTCCGTGCACTCGCATCAGCAAACGCCACACCGATCGTCCTAGTGGTTCCAAGGTTGGAGAGTACGAGCTTCACAGCCATGACCAGCGGCGCCGAGAGATTGTCAATGTTGCTGAACAAGAGGTCTTCCATCTGCTGCAGGTTCCCTGGTGAAGCCTACATTAAACACAATGTCAGAACATGATGGCATGGTTCACGTCATGAAAAGCTTACCTCCTTGCCTAATTGCCACTTCGACGCATTTCGCATACCTCCAGAACTCTCCCAGATCTCAACCCTCATTTGCCTACTTGTAAGTGCCTCCCGCAAGAACCCCTTTGCCAATGCCATCGAGAGCGTAAGACTCGGCAATCCCTTGGCTGTGATTCCATTCACGTTAGACGTCGAGGGCACGATCTTGCTAGCACCACCGGCACCGAGGTACTTGATAACATTGGTAGTCTTGTATACTTGCGTTGCAATCATGAGAGCGTCCTGGCCGTGCGCTGAGAAGTAGTCCTGTTGTCGAAGCTTCGCATCAGTTACAAGCTGACATACGACCAACGACGCATACTCACCCCTCGGTCGAACAACCTCACAGTCCCGGGAAGTCGCTGAAAGAAGGACATATCATCAGCCAACCGTTTCTCATTTGTTACGCATACCGAGTTACCGACATACCGTTGGCATGTTTTCGAAGAAGCGGCAGAACGAGTTCTCAGCAGCGTTATCTAAGCAAAGATAGGGGGTTAAGCGCAATTTTCAGCCATTCTTCGCAGTGACTTACCTCCCATGTCAAGCACTGGCTTCGCCGAAGACTCCGATCCATACATCTATCGTACCAACCAAGGAGTCAGTTCCCGCAGATGGATAGCCTAGCTTCGTGCTCACCATCTTGGCCGACATTGTAAAGCAGCTGTTTCAGATGAATTACAGATTTCCGTCAATGGAGATACCGAGGATGATGCTGTTGTGTAGCGAGAGCTTGAAATGGTGATGTCCTGCTACAGGTTGAGCAGTTAGCAGTTGGTCAATGTAAATGAGGAGGTCCTCAAAGTCCCCGAACGCGAACATAATGTTGAAGCGCGTTCCTCCTTCATGTGCCTAATCTCGATCGTTCATATCGATATTTTCTGACCAGAGACCAGGTCAGCTCAGCTACGGAGCTACCAGCTCGAGAGCTTTCGAGGTATGGCGGCCCTTCTTTCATTTCCATATCGATAACTATCTCCAAGTGTTTCTTCCTCCGAAAGGCCCATTAGTTACTACTGGGAAAGCGGCAACACCACCATGCTCAATCCATCAAAGATATGCCCCTGCCTCCTGCCTCGATGCGCAGCCAAGGCCGCAACCACCAGCACGGCTAGAAGTTTCCACGCCGCTGCAGTCGTTCTTCGAGATCCTCCTCAGCTCAGGTCGTCGAGTAGAGGCGGTCCGGATAGACTGAAGTTCCGTCAAGAGAGACCGGCGTACAATGAGCGAGCCGTTGAACAGGAAAAAAAACCTGGTAAGTACGAACCGGCATGGAGTCTGTGTAGCTTGCCAATAATGTGTTTTCAGCCAGCATCGCCGGAAGACAAGAGCGAACGACTTCCAGAAGACTTATAGACGAGCGGGAGACAGGACCAGCAAGAGCAGCTAAGAATGACAATGCGTTCTCTGTCATGGAATACCTGCAGCAACAGCAAAGCAGCAAAAGTCGCAACACGCCTACGAAAGACCAGTCGAAAGATCAGGTACCTCGATACCCTTTTCACGAATACTCGATCCACCCTGGACTCAAAGAAGGAATTGCCTCTTACTTTTCCACTTCCCAAAGTGTGCCGCTTCCAGCACCTATTCAGGCGCTTGTTTTACAACAAACCGTTGGATCAGCTCAGAAACCACTCAATGTCCGGCCAGGACAGACGGACCAGCCAAAGCAGCTATTACTCGGATCATCGACAGGCTCGGGAAAGACTCTTGCCTATCTCCTACCACTTTTACATTTCCTGAAAAAGACGGATCTTGGCGCACGATCCTCCAATGAGGATTCCTCCGATGCTCAACAACTCATTCCGCGCGCGCTCGTAATTTGCCCCACTCACGAATTGACCCGGCAGCTCACAGGCGTCGCGAAGGCTTTCAGCCATGGTATCAAGCTCAGTGTAAGGGGCATGAGCTCCACATCATCCGGATTAACTAGATTTGGCAATGTGGATGTATTGTTTGGAACGGGACGAGGTATCGCCAAAGGATTGGAGAATGGGTGGATCTCTAAACAACAGGTGGAGTGGATTGTGGTTGATGAGGCAGATGTGTTGTTTGGTAGGTTTGAGCTGGTCGACGTGTTGAGCCTGCGCTTACCTTTCTCCCAAATGCAGGGCCGCAATTCGAGGAGGAAACGCAATCAATTGTCGACATAATCACCAAGCAGCGAGAAGAAGCGTCCTTGCCAGCTCCATCTATCATCCTCTCGACTGCCACTGTACCTCCCTCCCTAATCGCCCATACCAAGACACACATGCCCGAAATCCAGAAAATCATGTCACCAACGCTCCACAAGCTGCCGTCAAAGCTAAAGACCAGCTTTGTCCCTTGGTCCGGATCCGGAAACAAGCTAGCGGACGTAGCGCACGAAGTAAAACGAATGTTTGCGGCCGATGCGGCGGAACGACGTATGGCGGAGGACACGCAAGGTCGAACACTTACCAAGGCCAAGATGCTCATCTTTTGCAATGCGCCTCACAAGGTGCAGGCTTTGCAAAAAGTACTGGCGGATAAGGGTGTCCCGGCGCATGCTATCAACGGGGATGCCGATGAGAGGATTCGAGGCAGTAACGGTGTACTGGATCAATTCCTCCTCAAGCCTGGGCAAACCGAATCGCGTTCCAAATCCGGCGTTTCCTCTACCGACGATCAGACGAAAGCACCCCGAGTCCTGATTACGACATCTCTACTTTCTCGAGGTCTTGACTTTGCGCCGTCAGTAAAACATGTCCTCCTCATTGACGAGCCCCGGGATATCCTGGACTTTATGCACCGAGCTGGAAGAACAGGACGAGCAGGACAACAAGGCACAGTCACGATCTTTGGCAGCGGCGCGACCTCGAAGTACGGCAGAGCAGCAGCTCAAGCTGAAGGGTTGAAGCGATGGAAGTCTGGTACCAAGCTGGGCAACGATTTGAAGCAAATTACTAGGGGTAAAGCGTTTGCTTGATTTGACGTCGAACGCGATTGTATCAAGGCCTGCATGTTCGGCTTAGGACCGATGTTCAATGAAATCACTCCCTTCTTTCACACCGACGTCTCGGTGACGCAAGTATTCTGTTTGTGAAAGAGGAGCAACAAGTACAGTGCAAGAGCTGGTGCGAGGTATCTGGTAACCAACCTCCTATCTGACGATTGGGACTCAGTCGCAATCCCGCAAATGTTCCCCCATGGAAAAGTCGGGATAAAGGAGGGTGGTTTCCATGGAATGTATGGAACGCGGACTAACCTCGTTGTCACGTTCCATGGGCATCTTCTGCACTTCTATTACAAGGAGCTCCGCAAGGGAACTGGGCATGCTAGCGGCATGCTGTAACAGCTGTAACGGAGTCAATTCAGTGCTTTACAACGCGAAACAAGCGGCAAAAAACGCTGCAGGTACGATGGCATAATCTTTCGCATGAGGGATAAATTGGAAGCGTTTCAAGTTCTGTTTGTCGGGATCGCACTAATGAACGCATCAACGACGTCTTGATTCTCGCATAGGAACTGCGGGAATATCTGCCGACAAGGTGAGCCTGGAGAACTGGTGGCGGAGCTGTTGAAAGGCACAGATACGGTGATTTTCCCTTTCTTTGCGAATTCAAGCAAGACAGCTGACTGCGCTCTTCGCTGTAAATGGCCCTTATCCGCTCCATGCCTTCTCGGGTCTCGCTGGATCTCCCGCGTGATAGCGGTCATGGGGCAGGCCCGTAGCAACAAAGGCGAACTTCCCCTTCTTCCTCCCGCCTGTCAAAACAGTCTCGTATCTTTTCGGGCCCAAGTCGAGCTTCGCACCCGCTTCAGCCCAACAGCCAAGGCATCAAACGGCTTGCTTCTCGGGCCAAATCATTGAACCCCTTGTGCGCTGATCCGCATGTGACAATTTGAGACAGTAAGTAAGGGGTAGCACAGGGACTTTGATATTCTCTTTGTTTTCAGTTGAACATAGGTAGAGGAGGAGGGGGAGGTAGTCGTCTTTCTAAAGTATCCAGTTGATATCTTCACCAGCCTCCCTTGTCCCTTCAACCGTACCTGCGCGCTGCTCCTTGATGTTCCTTTGGCGTTACAGACAGGGGGCAGAAAGGGCTGGAAAGGGGCTAGAAGAGCGCATGTCAGCCTGTACCGCCGGATGAAATGCGTGCACGGTATACAACGTACGTCAGTGACATCCTTCGGGTCACGTACCTGCAAGAAGCTCAGAGATGAAACTGTTTACGGTCGACTATCGTGGTGTCCTCGGATAACAGGCAGATCAGAAGCGATATATATTTACCGTCGATCCCTTCCCGAAATTCCCTCCTGTGCCCGTCCTCGGGTGATCCGGAAAGCGCAAACTATCACAACACCTACCATCAAGCTCTTCAACCCGATCTCATAATGTAAGTAGCTTTGTGCTCCTTTCTTCTTGGATCGAGATAGATGAACTGATTTCTCGCTGTCTTTCTGTTCAAATACAGACAGTCTGAAGCCAACCTCTTTCAGCCCCCCTTTCATGGTATATCACTTTTTTTGAGTTCGTTCGTCTGCTGCTCCTAACGTTGCTTCTGCCGTCTCCCTAGATCTCGACAATTGCGCGATTACCATTTCGCCACTGCCCAGGCCTTAGCCCTATACACCTGATGAGCGACAACCATTGCGTCAAGCACGAGCTATTCTACGATGATGACTCAGAGACCAAAACCGAGAGGCATTACAGCAGGCCTCATACCCCACCACCGCGACACTCAGACCATCTTCCGCCTCAGCAACATCCGCCCGAGATCGAGTTGCACCTTGAGCCGTTGACGCCGTATATCGCTCCACCGATTCCGGCTTCTTCACCTGAACTCCACTCAACGATGTTGAGTCATAGGTTCCTTCCGCTACCTTTACCTCAAGGCTTTCAGGCCACTAGAAGTTCGTATGGACACATCGCTCCGCCACCTGATGTTCGGCTGCATGATTTCGAAACGAAAGAGCCGCGACGTTATCAGAGTAAGTGGTCGTCCTTTCTCTTATCTAAAACTGTAAGTCGTCGACAGCGGGAATTAATGATGCTCCCACTTTAGGTCGAGACGTTCTAGAACTTCCTCAAATCACAGAGAGGGTGAGAGGAAGACACGAAGACCAAGGTTCATACTCGCCTCCAGCTCCTGGCAGGATATTGCCTTCCTTCACCCCGACCATGTCCCATGCGGAGCAGACGATGCGTTATGATCAACAGCACAGGCCGTCCCGCTCTGACCCAGAGTACATCCGCCATCCGCTTGGACTTCCAGTATCCTTTGCTCGCTCGTACTCGACACCAACCGAATCGTCTTTCCCGGCAGAAGCGTCTGACAGCCTGCAGCAATTTGCCAGTCCGCATTCCAAACGCAATCTCTTCAACTCGGCTGCTATCTACAACTCTTGGATTGGGTCCTTACATTCGACACTTTCCCATCATCGTCGGCACAGTCAACAGCTCGAACACCTTCCTGTTGACTTGCTTCCCTACCGCCGGCCTGCTTATGATCGACACCCAGCCAACCAGGACCACCACTATTCCTTACAACGGGAAGACGCGCGTGCGTATGAAGACAACGCCCCTGCTCGACATCATCACTCGGTCACGCCTCAGAAAGGAAAAGTACGAAGAAAACAAGGTCCGTCGGTAAAGAAAACTGAAGTGGGCATGGCGTGCCAGTTTTGTCGTAGGAGGCAAGTATCCGTCCCATCCTTTGAAGGGAGGTAAGAGTAGGAGAACACATACTGATCTTGAATCTTGGCTCTATAGAAAGATCCGCTGCTCTGGCGATCTTCCGAAATGCAGCAACTGCGTGCGACTCAACAAACCATCATGCGAATACATGCCCGTATCTGCCGAGGGGAGTGAAGCATCACAAAGCAGACGCGCATCCAAGACTTATAAGAGCAATGAACACATGATCGTCAAGGATCAGGATAGACGGCCGTCGCAGAGTCAAAGCGGTATCCTGAAGACGGAGGCTAGTGACGCCGGCGGAGGCGGTCGCAAAGTCTCGTTGGCCACTCAATTTGCCGCTACGCGAGTGTAGGCCGTCGGTACAGCTCGAAGCACGTTCATGTAATGACGCCGTACATGAGATATAGACTGAAATTATAGTTATAACTGTATGCTTTAAACCACAAGTCAAAGGCATTTCAAAGCAATTGCATGGTACAGATGAAAGGACGGCCAGTGGGTTCGTGAGGAGAACCAGCACGTGCTAAGATATCAGTATACCTAGCGTGTAGTGATATGTCTGGTCTCCTCAACAGTGAAGGGAACTCTAACTCCTGGAGCCTTCTTCTATATATCCATGCACAGCCGACTGATGAAAGGAGGTTTGCTGATGGAAGGAGTCGAGGGCGAAAGGAGGTCTGGGCAATGACGTGTCAATTCTTGACAGTTCGCCTTTGCCACCGAGAGGTCGGACTTTGCTCCTTTGCACTCCGCGTCTGTCAGCGCACAGCTGTCTCCTGTCTCATTCGTCATCGGTTTGCCATCGTTGTAATGTCCAAGTTATCCAAATCATCATCACTACCTCAAGTTGCTGAGTCATTGCCATAGGTATAGTTCAGACAAACGACGTGATCGCAATCTCGGCTATTCTAAGGACGCACATCATGTCTACTCCAGCCGTTCCGCCACCGCAATACACCGACTCGGTACCCAAACCAAAGACGTACGGGGCCGCTGAAGGCTCGCATTCCGACCGTCATTCGCTCCTCGGCCATGATGGGCCTTCCAGTTCTAGAGGAAACGCATGGATTGATCAGCCCGAGGAAGACGATCTACCGGATGACTTCAAGGTGGGAGTCAATGTAGCGGATTGTGCAGTCGAGATCAGGATGGCTTTCGTCAGGAAGGTGTACAGGTGAGTTAACCGCTGCCATCCCGCCCGCATCCCTGCAATTGGCTGATGTCGCTATCTGTTAGTATCCTGTTTGCTCAACTGCTTTCCACTACCTTGGTTTCAGCCGCATTGCATCATCCCGCGGCACAAGAATTCACAAGGCAAAATTCATGGCTGCTATGGGTCTCCATCTTTGGCTCCTTTGGCACCCTACTTGCTGTGCACTTTAAACGCCACCAGTACCCCGCGAATATGATCTTGCTAGGCGCCTTCACCTTGTTTGAAAGCTTGATGATCGGCACTGTTACAAGCTACTACTCGGCGAGGATCGTATTGCAGGCTTTAATTATCACTACGGGTGTATTTGTCGGCCTGACGTTGTTCACCTTCCAGTCAAAGGTACGTACATCTTAGAGTTTACCGCCTCTCGCAGAAAGTTTACTCTCTTCTGCCCCACAGTACGACTTTTCCAACATGGGCCCTTACCTGTTCGCCGGTTTGATGGGCATGTTGGTAACTGGCATCGTCCAGTTCTTTTTGCCCTTCAACCACACAACCGATCTCATCATCGCGTGCTTTGGTGTTCTCTTGTTCTCCGGATATAGTAAGCCTTGCATGGACTGCCCGTGGTGAACCTGAGCTGACATTGCACACTCCATACTCCCAGCCGTTTACGATACCCATGCGATCATGAAGCGGTTGTCGCCTGATGAATACATCCTAGGTGCCCTTTCGTTGTACCTCGACTTCATCAACTTGTTCTTGTACATCCTGCGAGTCGTGAGTCTTGTCAAAAACCCTACAGGGAAGACCGAGAACTGAACCATTTTGTCTCTTTAGCTTAATAACCAGGAACGAGATTGAGATGGATGATTGCCCGAGTATCGGCGGTAGCTCTACACAGTGATAGAATCCGTTGTAGTTTGTACCATAATGTCACTCTCTATGCCGACATATGTATCAGTGCCAGGAATAGTCGATCCGAGCCGGAACACTCGTTGCCACGATCTCGCGACAGAGGTTAACGCGGTCGGGCATACTCGTTCAATACGGCGTCAAGCTACTATGAAGGCGTATTCAATCTTTCTTTCTTTCATCTGTTGACGAGTTATACAACGTTGTGAAGCACTGGCTTTCATTGACGCAACTTGACGCAAACAGGTTTACTTGGTAAGACCACCGTTGTCGTAGCTAGCGGATCCACCCTTCTGACCGGCCTCGGAAGCTCGCTCTCGGTCGCCACCAAAGCCGTGCTCGCTGCTCATTCGCTTGTCGTCGGAGCCATCTTCCTTCTCTGTGAATGTGTAAACAGAATTCTGTTAGCGTGACGTCGTACATGATAGTCAAATGTTTGTGCTTACTGCCGTCATGAGTGGAAGGTCTGCGAAAATGGGAGTATGTCAGTCTTCGTATACAAATAACCCAAGTAAGTATGCTCACTTGTGAGTACCGGTGTCTTCTCCAGTTCCCTCAGTGACCAAAGACGATGACCCATCTCCCTTGTCAAAGGCGAAGCTCTCTCCCTGTCGTCCGTGGGAACCACCACCGTGTTCCTGGAAAGAGATTCATCTAAGTACACGCATATGACGGGTTGGCCTAAGCGCAAGGCTTACCTTGAATCGCTTGTCGGGTTCACCGGACTGGGTCACTACGCGAGAAGGTCAAATGAGCCTCGCCTGTCTGCTGAAGTCGACCAGGACAACTTACAGTGAGTCTCCTGGTTGGACGAGCCGGGGTTGTTGGATGTGGGTTCGGAAGGCATTGTAAATGTGTCTTGTTTGGAAAATGGATTGTTCTGTGAAGGGAACGCACAGGTGCAGGAAAAGAGTACTCGGAAGGACTTATATATACATGTGCCAACAGGTCTGCGGGGCACAATAACAAACTAGACAACAACAGCTACGACGACCCGCGAAGCAGCACCCTGTTCGGTGCATGTGACAAGCCAGGGTACGTCATGGATCATCCTAGGGCAGCTGTTCTAAAGCACGATGGTCTGCGGAATATGAGATCATATCCTACAGTCGTGCTAGCTCCCCTGGAATACACTGCCGATTCGCAAACAAGCAAAAACAGCAGAATGCGGAGGGAGAATAGGGAATAGCAAAGGTCAAGTGACGCAATTCTTCGGGAATCGTATCGTATCGTGCCGTGAGAGAGAAGGAAGGTTGCATCGATTCTCGATTCCGATGAGCGTCAAAGCGTCATTTATCTTTCATGTGACAAACGAATGAAATGGCAATCTTCATGTGCCGGGGTCATTTGTCTGTTTATGCGAACCACTAACCACTAAGTATCGAAGTGTCGACCTTCGTCAGCTCCGTTCCTAGCACTGGCCACTACACACGAACGCAGACAAGCAACGATGTCCCTTACCCAGACCTTGCTTCGACCCGGTCCAATGAGTCCATCAGACTTCGTTATACACAGGCGGCGCCTTAAAGTCTCGCCGTCTAGCCAGGTCAACGTGTGATCGAGTGTACGCTATGATACCAGGTGGTCTACAAAATTGTCATCATTATCGTCGTTCGAATATCGTGCAATGATGGCAGGTTTATTGGCATCCAAAGAGAATAGTGGCCGTTGCTCCTCGCTGATGAGGTGATTGATACCTCAACTCCCGGCAGAAGGTCCAGCCATTCTCGTCCCGGCTAAAAGGCACTCGCTGCAACACTAGCGGAATACCCATCACTGCAAAGCAGCGTCGACAGGTATGTCAGGACTGTATAGTAAGCATATCAACAGGCCCTTTACAGATCTCAAGCATATGTCCATGATCTGACGATGGGTCGCATCTACCAGACGGCCATATCCACGAATTCCCATATATCAGGATCGATAGCTTTTCACAAACGCCTACACCAGGATTTCCTGCAGCTCAATACTACCTTCTTACCCACGCCCATACAGACCACCTTACGGGCCTCGACAATGCCTCAACCAACATAATTATCATCTGTAGTGAAGTCACAAAGGGACTGGTGCTGAATTACGAGCGAGAGAGGGACAGGATCGCATTTGACAGGAAGACGGCCGAGCGACGAAAGAGGGCATACGAAGGCTTGAATGCTAGAGTAAAGAGCGTAAACAAGGAAGCAGTTGCTGTTGGGCACAAGAGAAGGCACGAGGCGTCGACGACTCGTGATCCATTTGTACGTCTTCTTGTTTCACTCTTTGCTCGGTATGCTGACCTTTGGTCGATGCAGCGTGTGATCCCGTTTGACGTACCGCAAAGGCTAAGGGTCGGGTATGATCCTTCCACGGGTCGCGAGAAATGGGTCGTCATAACTATGCTGGATGCGAATCATTGCCCTGGCTCCGCCATGTGAGTCGATTTCAGTCCCTATCTTGTGCTCTCCCTAACTGTCTGCCTGTCCTGTCTTGAAGGTTCCTGTTGACAGACCCTGATAAAGATATAACTGTCTTGCATACAGGGGATGTCCGTCCCGATCGACCATTCTTGGACAAACTCGAACGACATCCGGCAGTCATGCCATACCTCGCCAAGTATATGGGCATGGAAGTGTCCCAGCAGGATGTCCCGGCTCATGAAGCCCATCTGACAGCCGAAGCTCAAGGGGGGATTTATAGGAACAAGAAGTTGGAAAGGATATACCTGGATACATCGGCTGTGTGAGTACACACCAGCGCCAACATGATGACTTGCTAATACTGTAGGGCTGGCAGTATTGGAACTTGTGACATGCCAAGCAAGGTATGTCGGGATGTCGATCTGATAGGCAAGCAGTTGCCAAATGCTGACGCTTTTTGATTTCGATCGAAAGGAGGAAGCGGTTCGCGGATTGATACACGCCATGCAGATGTTCCCGCCTGATACACTGTTTTACATCTATACCTGGACCACCGGGTAAGCATTACTTTTTGTTTTTGATGGACATATCTGACAAAGCCTACCCCTATATATAATAGATATGAGGAAGCTCTGAAAGCCATTGCTCTGGTATTCGGTAGTAAAGTGAGCGATCACACTGCGCGTTCTACAAGAAGACCGACTGATGCCTTGTCTTACCAGATTCACGTGGATCGTTGGCGTTACCTGAACTACCAAAGCGTTGTTGATGACCCACTACTGCGGACGCTCTGCATCACAGATGATCAGTCGACACGCTTCCATTCATGTGAACGCTACAACCAGTGTGCAGCCATACAAGCAGCCTTTACGCCTGGCAGTGGGAAAAGGGTGGTCACCATCGAGTTTATCGAGGAGAAAGCTGTGGAGCATGCGATCAAAATGCAAGAGGTGCAGAAAGAGTGTCTTTTGGCAATGCAGGGCAAAGGAAATTGGCCGACGAAACTGGTACGCATGCAGCTTTTGCATAATCCCTCCTGGATGCTGAATCTTCCCGATAGTACTGTCCTCTGGCACGTCATGCGACGTTACCGGAACTGCAGGCGCTTCTTGATCTATTTCGGCCAAAAGCAATCTTGCCAAACACCCTATTGCCATTTCTAAAAAGCGCCGACTTCTACGCTATGATTGCGGCATTCGGAGATTGTCTTGCGCCAGGCGGAAAAGAGGAGCTGCGCGCGAGGTGCTTGAGGTGGTTCAAGAAGCGGAAGGGACTTTCGCGTGAAGAAGATATTTGGAGCTTTGCCAAGGATACCCTATTGTTTCAAGGCACATCGGGAGCTCCAGAGGTAGCACACGCTGAAATGGATTTACGCGCCGGAAGAAACGCCAATCGACAGCGTCAATCCGAAGCATTTTTGCCGACGCTTCCATTCGCCACGAAAAGCACTCTGAACTCTCCCAAGGCCGACATGATACCGCGTGAACCGACGATCGCCATCAGCCCGTCCAAACTATCACGAAATGAAGAAGACGTGCCCGTCTTTGGCAAGACCGACGTACATGGGTATGTGCAGGATTATCTGGCTCACCAGGAAAACTTGATGGATGAGGATGATCAGGACACTCAAGTACAAAAATCTCGAGAAATGCGTAGCGAAAGGTCGGCCAAAAGTGTCCTGGCCGATAGGGGCTTGGTCAATAGACAGGTTGATCCAGACGCGAAATTTGAGGTCGACGCAAGTGAGTCGGGACTCAAGTCGTACATCGTCTATTCCGCTACTCGTGACGCGGGACGTTTCGTCCAGCATACAACAAACCTTAACACAACGCCATCTGGGCAAACTCCCAGGTTTCAGCAATCGATGTACACAGCGCAATCGTCTCCGACTGGAAAAGTCACGACAAAGGTACGTAGCGAAGTCCTACTGGGACCCAAAAGCACGCCAGCAAAGTCAAAGGAAACTATCCAGTGAGTGCCTCGTTTCTTGCATGGTTGCTTCGCTGACACTTCGCCTATATTAGAATTTCCCTCAGAAGAGAGTTCAACAAATGAAGTCGGGGGCAGAATTACGTACCGTAGCACATAATATCACAGGGCAACGTTACGATCTCTCGAATGATGCGGCGGTTACACAAGCGGAGTCTTTCTTCTTGGGCCGTCTTCAACTCGAGCCCAGCGTCCTGCGATGTGTCAACTCAGTGTCCAACCTCGCGCAATCTGCACAGCACGAGTCCATAAGGACAAGTCTTAGGGATTATTTCTCTCCTTTGCCCGTGGTGATGCTTCGCCGGCACTTACTGAGAAAAAAAAGCTTTGACTGTCCAGCGATGGAGGACCTCGTCATCAGCGAAACACCTATTGCCTTCCTATCAGACAATATGTGCCACTTAGGACCGGAAATTGTGTTCCGCAAGACCGACTGGCATCGAGAGCTTCAACACTGATCGCGCGAACAACGAGGGAGACACTTATCGAGCTTTAAGCATGTCCAACTACGTCTCGTGCATGCGGAACTCGAAGTTGTAAATGTACAAGCGTGAATTTGATGATTGATTTCTTGCATGACATCATGCCTCAAACGCTGGTGCTGCTGGGTGTTTCATCTATCTGCCAATAATGTTTTGCAACATTCCATCGATTGCCCACTGGATTTTTGGTTTGTGACTACCTGTTGGCGAAGTGGGTTTGGGTCATAGAGAACAAGCACAAGTAGGTGAGAAGCTGGTGAAAAGTCAGGTCGAGAGATAGACAGAAGGGGCATCCTGCCCAAAAAAGCGGCGTCTGTCGTACTCGGCCTGATTCAAGAACTGATCGCACAAGCTACCGATATGAGCACTTGAGGACGTTGTCGTCTAGAAGAGGGTGTCACTCGCCATGAATCTGCCATGGGGATATAGACACGGACTAATGGCCACAAGCAACAGGGCAGCCAACGGGGCCAAAGAGCTGGCCAAAGATTATGGCGATCTCCTAATAGAGGTTGGATATCTAAGAGGTTCTCAGCAGCTGAACAGCTGAACGTCACGTCAGCTGGAGTTTGACTGTTGACTGTAGGCAATTGCGCTTGGCTCCGGATGAGGCAATGCATTTTCTCCAGATACAGCATCCGGAATGCGTCGGGCGTAGATAAATGAAACCGGACCTTCCGCGCAGTGCATGTCGTGCGAGTCAGCTGAAAGACGGCAGGTTTGAGGAGTGGGTGTTTTCCCGGAGGCAGGGGAAGTCTGTCAGCCCTTGCTCAAATGGGAAGAGATAGCGGCCCTTGATGACATGACAAGGAGGAGCTCAAGGAGGCGAAGAAACGATAGTCCTCTCCCTGCAGCTGTGCTTACATACGCGAAGATGACCCTTCTTCCCGGTACTCGAGTTCCGCGCCGTCGGACGTGCTTCAGGCATTGAAGCCTAAAATCGCGCCTAGCCTCCTTTGATGATGATATTCGCTTGCTTCCGCATCTTTCTTGTTGTAGATCCTGCCTCCTTACAATACACTGCCAGCTGTCATTCATATCCTCTTGCTCTTCTCGACGGTCAGGGTAGCCACGAGGTTGGGTTGTATTGGATCTCTTCGTTTGCACTCAACGCACAAGGTCCAAGCTTCTCTCTGCCAAATCGTCAACATTTTCTGGTCATCACTTCGCCTCCTCAGCTACCTCCTCTCGTCCGAAAAACTAGGCTGAAAGCAACCCAGCAATCAGTCCCCATTGCCATCGACGAACCGGTTTTCCTCAGGTAGATGTCCATCTCCTCTACTCTTTGTCTTGTGTCTTGCTATCCTGGGCATGGGCAAACCGCTAGGTCTTTCTGATTCGCTAACAGTATTTTCCCGATGAAAACAGGGTTGTATCGCGTGACGAACTCAGTCAATCCGATGCAGTGATTTCGACCAGTCTTGCCACTGTGCCTCAGCCTTTGTAGTCATCAATACTCAAAGCAGCGACGAGATCTTTTCCCATATAGCACTCAACAACGAAAGGACCTGACCTTACAATGATGTCGTATTCTCAACAACCAAATTCCGCTGAGCGACAGTTTACACAATTCTCGGCATGTCAGCTTGCATCAACCGCTTCATCAGAAACTGTGACAGGAGAGGATACGTCAAATATGACCCAGGACGACGAACAAATGCGAGGCTTAGGTATACATCAAGAATTAATGCCAGGATTGGATACACAACTCGGTTCATATGGCGAAAACGATTCTGAAAAGAACCATATGCCGGAGATGGAAAGCCCAGGGAGGAACAGTGAAATGTCAAGTTCTATGTGTTCCACGCCAGGAACTGGCCACACGTTGCTCTATCCATCAACCTTGTGAGTTGCGATGCGCCTCAAACACAAGCTTCTTTTCATTCTAACATCCTTTCATTAGGAAAACTCCGCATGCCTGGCAACCTTTATTCTCCCAGGACTCTTCGGCTCCCGCACAGTACAACGCTCTGCCGCTTGCCGACTATGGAACGGCACCGGCTACACGATTAGATTTCGGGACACATGACGATCTAGCACGAGCTGGATTTGCGCCTCAAGCGGATCAGGATTGTACCATGGACGTCATTCCAATGTTCCCAGGCGACACCATCGACCTGCACGATCAAGAGGATTCGTTGTCGAACATTAGCAACAGTTTGCAGACAAGCGAGAACGAGGAAGGCGAGATTGCTACATCGCGCCAAGCGGCGCTATCAGGAGCACTTCCTCTTGATGTGACTGCAAAGCGGAAGCGTCCCTGTGTACGGTTTTGCGACAAGCCACCTGTGGAATTCGTAGCCCTGCAGAGAACGGAATATGATCGGACGCCACATCCAGTTGTGATTCGACTCACTTACCGCGACGTTTTGGAATTACGGGAGATGAAGGTAGAATTAGGAATCGTTACGAAGCGACAGATGGCCGGAGGCGGAAATGCGAGCAGTACGACACCCGATCAGAATCAAAACTGGATTACATCATCTCCGAGGCGATCTTTATCTGGAGATATCTTCTCCTCGGGACCAGACGAGGCAGGTCTTGGACGGCGAGGATCAGCCACACTGGCTTCCGAATTCCCATCTTCGTCCCGACTTGTTTCTCGACTACGGGAAATGGGCGAACCTCAGCCGCCAGAACGAGAAAGTGGAATGGGAATCAGCGTCGAGCCCACGTTTGGACTCGACAAGGTCACAAACTACGACTCTCCTCCTCCCACCGTAAATTTATCGCGGCGCTTGTCGAGGAAAACCAGTGGCGATTTTGCCGTCGAGGAATCAGAATTCCAGAAAGAATTGCGCAAGGCCAGAGCCGAATTGGAGATGATTTCGGTACAAGAGGCGCGAAAAGACATCAAACACCGGGATGAGATCCAGTCGCACGGACTTGCGATCGCGAGCGGACCCTCAAGCGGACCTCTGCCTTCTTTGAAGTTGCAACAGAATGCAAGTCTGGAACTCGAGCGAAAACCATCATTATCCATCTTTTCAAACTCGTATCCTGGCGTGGGATTCCCCGCCAAAAATGCCGCATCGCTGTACGAGCCACCATCTCCGACAATCATGTACGGCGAAGGAACAACACCTACGGCGAGGACATTTGCGTCGTCGATCCACTCGCCGAATGCGGCCACACCACGTGCAATGAAACCAGCGCCACTATTATCGGGTTGTGCACCCAACCAAGTTGCACAATCCACGAACCTCGGACAAGAGCGAGGCGATCACGCAAAGCAGCTCTACCCTGTCGGATCTGAGCCCGTGTCGATATTGCAGGACGCTTCGGTATCGTCAGCACGGAGCCGAACGGCGCCTCTACAGATCAAACCAGGTTTCCGACCCCCTTCACCGATTCTTGCTCCTTTTGCGCGATCGTCCACTCTTCTGGCGGCACAAACAGCGACCGAGCCAACACATATCAAACGGCCTATCGGGCTGAGACGGGAATCATCAGAATCGCGACCTATCGGACGGTCCACATCGAATTCGACAGCGCCGCCGCGAGTTCTGAAACCGCCCAGTCCGATCCTTGCGCCTTTTGCGAGATCTCTGGCGCAGTCAGTTCCATCTGTGGTCATTTAGTTTGCCACCCACATGTTTCAATATAAACGACCTTTACGACGATTACTTGCACGCGACCACCTTGCCCATTCAGGTCATGGTTGGACGAACAATCTCCGGGTTTCCTGCATCACTGTATCATACCAACACCGACTCTCCTCTTCGCCGTTTGCTTCCTCCATAGATGTATGGCCATAGCGTTTGCGATCTCTCTAGCATGTATCTTTCCGCCTTTGTCTACGACTAGGACTGTTGGGACTTGGGAATCCACCTAGCCAACTTCCCGTCTCGGAATCAGCCCGGGATCTTTCTTTCTGTCATCTGTACGCAATGTAGCATGTGTAAGAGGGGTGTTCGCCTGCACTCTCGAATAGACGCTATGAATATATAGCAAGTCTGGATCAGAATTCACAGCCCCATTTGATTCTTGATTCCTCCGGACGTGACGTTGTGAGGCTCTAACGCGTGATTAGTCAGCATTAGCCTTTCGATTTCGCGTTTCATGATGTTCGACTTCCTATTGAGCCTACGATGAGCATTCCTATTATATCTCGCCTCTTAAACGTCTGCAGTATACAGAAACCGGCCCTTCAGTTCCGTGTTGCCCCCGAATATCACCACGTCCGCTGAATTGCTGGCGAGGTTGGCTCTGATCCTGGTCATGCACCTGGAGCTGCATTAGGACGCGCGGTATACGATAGACCCGCATCAAAGAATGGATACGCTGTTCAGGAAGCGAGGATCAGCCTCGAGATCCCGCATATCGCTCAACGAAGACGTCTCTGATATCCCGGCATCGCCAACGGAGCCGCTGAAGGCTTCTGCATATTCCGATGCACCGCCAGGACAAGTACCGAATTCGGGACCGTCCAAATCTTCCAGCTATGGACCTGCGACACCAAATACCCGTAGCAGGACCAGTCAGGGTAGGGAATCCAGTGCATCACTAGACAAACAGAGGATATCTGCACCCAACACCAATCAAAGGCTAAGACATGACGAGGAAGGAAGCGGGATGGCAGAGATTATCTTTACGGATGAACCAGCTGGAGTTGATGCAGGAGGCTTTGTCATCGGTGGAAACAAGCTGCCGAGAACGCAGACCATGTCGACTCTTGGATCAGCTGGGAGTGGATCGGTCAGAAGACAAACGTCCATCGCCTCAAGGCTCGAGGTCTTGCCGGAATCTGGCAGCGCACACCTTACGTCTCCTCCGCCCGGTCCTAGTGGACCCTCACCGTTCCCCGCTCTTGCTCAACCACCCTTGATTACGCGGAGAGGATCATCAGGGTCGATTCAGTCAATGGATACCACGCCGCAACAAGGCATGTCCATGCGACATCGGTATCCCGTATATAATCCATCATCAAGTCCAATGCATTCGACTACATCCATCCCAGCCACCTACCGAAGCGACCGCCCTCTGCTGGAACGCAATGATGGGTCCGATTCAGCTTCAATAAGGTCAGCACGGTCTGGTCATGGATACCCAGTCAAACGGGCTGGTCCAGAATCCGATAGGTTTTGGGTCACACAGCCGCCGGATGAAGTGATCGAGGAAGCGTTCAAGCGGTTAATGGAGCAACGGATGGACGATTCGCGTCAAGTAGCAGGAAAGAGTGGAGTCTCTGGAGCGAGTTCACCGAGGAAGGAGGGACATGCGTCGTTGTCGTCTTCTCGAGGACTAACGCCCAACAATGCACCTGGAACGCCGCAGTCGCAAGTCGAGGAATTTTCGTTTCCGTCCTCTGTGGCTGTCACGCAGCAGCAGGACCGTCCGAACGCTGCAGACGATATTCGCCTCGACCTTGAACGGAAAAAGGCAGAAATGTCATCATGGCCAATCTCTCGTAAATGGCCACTCGTCGAAGCGGATCTACGACAAGCATGGGATAGGGAACGCAAGCGTTATCTCCAACAACGGGATGATTCATATCGACAGAGCGGGTCCGCAATAAAGGAAAGCAGTACGAGAAAAATGTTCAACAAGGCTATGGGTCGCTTGGGCGGTACGGGAGGTGGCACTGCCACTGGAGAGGAGCGCAAGGGTTTCCTAAGGAACAGCAAGGATGCTGGAACCAAGTTGCCAGATACGGGTGAGGCGTATGTGAGGCTGTTGAGCACCATGACCTGTGGCGTCAAGGATTTCCAGAAATTGTTTCAGTTTTTGAAGAGCGAGGAGAAGGAGTGAGTACCGAGTCTGTCATTCCCGAATTTCTCCCCTAATGCAATTGATCCATCTTTAGCAAATTACGAGAATTCATCAACATGGGTGGAACGAAATGGCTTTGCGCCTACCTGACACAGTGTTCACATCAACTGCAACGAGCCGCCTTGGAGTGAGCAGTGCCACTTTTACCTGACAGCTGGAGGCTAATGGCTTCTTTCCCGATTTTAGCCTCGCAAACAAGGAGAAGAATATCGCTTTGGAACAGACAATCTTGCAGTGCTATGACAGGCTGTTGCGTAGTGCAGTAAGCTTCCAGAGACACCATACGCAGACGAGATCTGACGTTGCTTGTTTCACAGGATGGCGTGCGTGAAGCTTGTGAAAATCCAGAGATGGTCATTCGACCCATCATTCAGGTGCTGTCTTCGCCTTCACTCGGGAATAGCGAAGAAGCCGCTGTCATTCTTTCCGTGCTGGCTATGCGAGTTCCTGTTGGGAATGAAGCGGTTTACAAAGAGTTTGAACTCGCTCCAAAGGGCAAGAAGGCATCGCTAGACGCTGGAAGATTCGGCCAATGGTTTGCGTCCCTCTCACAACAATTATCAGGTCGAGGCAGACTTGGCACTATGGTCGGTGCAGGACAGAGCGCAAGGGACATCAATCAGATTGAAAGAAAGGGTGAAGGAGCGTTCACGTCGTACTGTGTGAGTGTGGCGTGCCTTGCATTGCATTCTGAAGTCTGCTGACGGTTCGCCTCTGATAGCGTGGACACTTGATGTTTATCAACATCCTCTTGTGCTTTGAGGATCGCAAAGGGGATCCGTTCCCAGCGCTACCCGTCAGACTATCCAGACGGATGGAAATGCAGCGTTGTGGTCTGTCTGATGTGATCGACAGACTATCTACCTTTCAGAGTCAGGACGCTCAGCTCGAGGAAGAGTTGGAAAAGTTTCATGATCGAGAGGCTATTGACAAGGAGGAGGAGATCATGGATCAAGATCGACAGCTCCTCCAGGATCTTGATGATCCGGTTGAGTTGTGTCAGACTATCGTTACCCAGCTCGGCGAAAGTCGTGCGCGCAACTTTTTCCTCTCTTCGCTGAGACAAACGCTGTTGATGACTACGAAGCGGGATCCGGATCAACGAATACGATACTTTCAAATCATCAATGAACTAGTACAGGGCATCGTACTCAACCAGGAACCAGGATACGATCGAGACATTACAGATCTCATGAATATACCGATACAGCGGGTATTTGGAAGATACGAAGAAGCGGATAAAGTCGAACAAGCGGAAAGGCAGATACAGGAACGCAATTTGCAGATTCTGCGGCTGGAGCGAGAGCGCGACAAGCTGAAATCCGAGCTGGATGGCGTCGAGGGCGGTTTGATCAATCAGCTCAAAAAGGAAAAGCTTGATCTTGAAGGCAAACTCCGAACATCTCGAGGAGTCAGTGAAGGACTGCAGCATGACTTGAACAAGTTGAAAAAGGAATACGAGGAACGTATACACGATCTTGAGGCTACCGTCGACGAACTCGAGCGCAGGATCATGGAATTGCTGGCGATGCTCAAGCAATCTCAGAATCTGGAAGATATCATCACTCAAAAAAGCAGTCATGGCTATCATCGCAAGGAACTGTATGCCGAACTTGAGAAGGAAAGCGACAGGTACTACGCACGACAGCAGCTGGAAGGCCGGACCGGTCCGGGGATAGCTGCATCTCGAAGGATCGCATCCATCCGGTTGTTGTCCAGTCGAGAAGCCACGCGGGCTCTGGATAGTTCGAGCTCGGAAAGTGGAGACGATTTTGAAGACGAGGATCAGAAAGAGGTCGAGGAAGATGCCTTTGAGGATGCGGATGCCGAATCAGGTCATATCATGTTTGCAGATCGTGCAGCACTGGCTCAAGGGCAAAAGCGAGCTCTTCAGCAAAAGAACAAGGGCAGAAAGGAAATCGTATCGACCTCCCAGTTCGTAGACGCGGAAGATGACAAAGTGCGCGCGCACGAGGCCAGGGCAATGCTAGCGAGTGGAGAATCTGCTTCTGTAAGTGGCTTTGTCAAGCTAGAATTGATAGGTGCTAGTGCTAATACGGATCATCCAGCCCCTGAACCGCAACAAAGGTGCACTGCCGCGGAGCGCACGAAGCAGGAATTTTCCGGGTGATACACATACATCGCCAATTGGTCGGGGTACTCGTCTTGCGCCCCCCATCGGGTCAAAATCTCCTGCGCGATATGGCAGTATAGGCAAAGACAGTGGTTATTCTAGTATTATAACCGAGCTCGGCAAATACCAGAATGGTATCCGTCGAAGTGCATCGGCTCCAGCAAACATCGACGATGATGCCGACACATTGAGCAATGTCTCTGAATCTAGGACTAGTGGCTTCTCGGTTCTCACGCAGGGGACTGCAATCACGTCTGCTGGAATGTCAAGGCAGCATTCCAGAGAGAGCCAGGTCGCAAATATCTCTGAACAATTGGCCAGCAAGATCAAGGCAATGAACAAGGCAAAGAGTCATGAAAGCGACACCTCGCCATCCCCCCAAATGCTCCCTACGCTGGCCGAAGACAGAGAGATAACGGACGACGCCCCGCCGAATAATGAAGGAAACACCGGCCGGTCATCGCCTCCTCCACCTCCTCCGCCGCCTCCTCCGCCCATGCCCGCTTATTTGAGAGCAACCTCATCTGATGACATCCCACCACCACCACCGCCGCCGCCACCACCTCCGGGTATTGTACTATCGGCTGCAGCAGGGTCGGGCTCATCCCCACCATCCGGGCCTCCTCGACCGGCATTCCTAGCGGGCATCACCTCTGGCATGAAGTTACGTCGGACGGGTTCCTCGTCCAACAACGATCTCATGCCGCCACCACCGCCACCCATCATGCGCAGGTCAAGCAAAAGGTATTCGAAGGCGCAATTCCCTCTTCCAGACAAGCGCAAGGAGGTTGCATTCAAGGCAAGCAAGAAAATGAAAACGCTGCAGTGGGAAAAGGTCGGACAAGGAAAACTCGACAAGACGCTTTGGGCTCGACCAGACGAGGAGCAAGCGCAAGAGGAAGTGGCAGAGAAACTGAAAATGGTTGATGTGTGGTCGGAAATGGAGGATGAATTCAAGGCCCGAGAAGCAGCCATGGATGCGGTCTGTGAGTACTTCACTTGTTGGGTTGTTTTCTTGTTCTGATCCCTCTATTCCCTCCAGCCAAGCGACAGAAGGAGGAGCTCAAGAGTGTCCTTGATCCGTCAGTCAGAAAACGAGTTGGTAGGTATACTTCTGACTGTGCGCCGCGCCTCGCTGATGTGTCCCTTGCTAGAAATCCTCATGGCTAGAACCAAGGGCATTGAACCTGAAGAAATGTGCGATCGTATCGTTGCCTTTGACAAGCAGCTTTGCGATCATACCTTCCTGTCAGAACTGGGACCTGTCTTACCGACGCCTCAACAAGTAAGCTCGAAAGTTTCCATCCACTCAATACAAAGGCTGATTGGCATTCCCTCTAGGTATCACTGCTCAAGCAGCAGAGCGCAGATACGCCCGAGGAATTACAGCTTATTCATCCGGCCGACCGTTTGATGATTCGATTGATCAAGATTCCACACCTTGCAGATCGGCTGAAGGGCATGTTGTACATGATCAATTTCGAGGAAACATCAACGTTGATGGAAGGCGTGAGTGTCACAGAGGCAAGCATGCGGATGTTACTGACATCAATTCAATCGCTCTACAGGCTGTCGACCTTTTACAAACCGCCTGTGACGACCTTCGCAATGCGAACAAGTTTAAGGATTTGCTCAACGTTATTTTGATGATGGGTAATTTCATGAATGGTAGCAATTATGGAGGAGGAGCGTACGGTTTCAAGATAGGCAGTATCAACAGAGTACGTATTGCAGGGGTACTGCGAGCACGAGCGCGTCTGACTCTTCTTGTGCTGCCAGTTGGTTGATACTAAATCATCGAATGGACTGAATCTCCTGCATTTCCTGGAGCGTACCATCTCGCAACATTTCCCCGATATCTTGGACTTTCGCAGTGAATTAGAAAAGCCGGCAGAGGCTTACAGGGGTAAGTTTCGATGAACTCGGAGTGCGCGCATCACTAATGCGTGACGCCCGTTCATAGTCAGCTACGAGGACATTTCGTCGGGAACAAAAGAGCTGCAGGTCGGTTTGGCCAAGATCAAGCGGGATCTCGAAGACCGATTTGGAGATATCACTGACGGCTACGTACGACGCATGTATCCGTTTGCGACGGATTCCGAGGAGAGAATACTGGCATTGAAAGATCGAGTACTAGCCGCCGGCAGGTCCTTTAACGAAGTCAAGATGTACTATGGCGAGGGAGATGACCGGTTCGATCCAACTTCAGAGGCCGAGGTATTTGGCCGGCCTACATCGCTGGAGTTCTTTGGTATTTTCAAGACCTTTGTGACGTCGTGGGATGTGAGTACTCCACGAACGATACATGTGTTGGTTGCTGACAGTGCACCTTTACAGCTCTGCCGAGCTCAAAATCGAGCTAGAGAGGACGCGAGACTAGCGACAGAGAAGCGCCAGTTGGCGGAAAGAAACAGAACACAAGCGCTTTCTCCTCAGGCTACAGGCGCCAGTGATCAAAGCAGTATCATGGACGACCTTCATGCTCGTCTTCGCATGCATGGAACTCCGAGAGCGAAACGACATGAGCGCCGACGAGCTGATCTACCAAGAGCGCCTACCTTTGGCAGTCTCGACCTCGGCGACATGTCCTTGGACGCTTATGCGACGGCGACAAGGAATCTGCTCAAGGATCTCCGGTTAGATGGCGGCGATGTAGAGGATACTACGGAAATCCCCACCTATCGACGAGCTGGTAGACGATCCAATCCACCGACAGCTTTGACCGACGAACTGTTCTTGATGGCAGCGCAAGGTATGGAAACACCACCGAGAGAAAGTACTCAAATGGAAGAAGAGATGCACGAAGAAGGCGACCGTTACGAAACGACTCACGGAATTCCAGAGGGCGAGACGGATGCCGCTAGAGAAACTAAAGGTCGACATGATATGCTGGGCCTTGAGATGTCCGGCCAGGATGCCGAGGCGACGAACGCCGAGAGCGCCTCTGCGCCCATTTCTGACGAAAACCATGACAACGCATGAATGCTGCCTGCGCTGCGGTCATAGGAAATCGACGCAGCACACTATGGACAGTCTTGGTGTTGTATTACAGTTATAGACTACATTGTCCGCTACTGGACGCCGTTATATTGCATAGTTATTAGTGATCCTGGCAAGCTGGAATGCCAGGTACCCTTCAGCCGTTACACAAAAGACAACGGAGGTACTCTGTTTCGGGCCACTTCCACGTCCAAGAATCTTACAGACAATCTGGGAGAACAGCATACACGGCTAGGTCATCAGGCTTCCACTGAAAACGATTGATTGATTACATGAAATCTACTATGGATACATTGTCAGATCAAAGGCAGATCTAGTCCATCTCGAAAAGCACTACTTCAGCTCGACCTCCGCCAACATTCTCCAAGGTCAAGCCCTCATCACCTGCTTTACCACCGGTAACAAAAGCGCCATCACCTTCTCCGAGAACGAGGTCGCCGTTGACTTTGATCCTAGGAGCATCCGCATTCGTAAGGGACGCGCGAGGATTGTACTTGGTCGTTTGAATGACATGGATGTATACCTTCTTGCTTCCATCGGTCGACGCGTCGGTAGAAGGGGTGAGTGGCAGGTCGGGCGTGAACTTGTGGTAGGCTTCCGTGACGTGGTGAGTAACCTTGTTTCCTGGATCAAGAAGAGTGCTGAACATGGCGATGTGGGAATGCACCTGTGACAAGCATAGGCGTTAGTGGAGATATTAGACAGAGTCGCCGTAATACGTACAGGTGCGGGTCCCTTTGCTTCACGCTCGTCAATCACGTTGTCGGCTCCGATGGGACCGACCACTTGCACCAATTTGTTCTCCTTTTCAGCGTCGGTGAAGTGACTATTACAGCGATCAGAGGTCAGAAGCTGGTCTCGTTGGAAAGAGTTGTGAAGACTCACCGAGTGTAATATGAAGGCTTCAATCCTCGTTGATAAGGCAGGGACCAGATCTGCAGGAAGTGAACATCTTGACTTTTATTGTCGTTGTACTCGCTGCCAATTATTCTAGAGTCAGTGTTTGGGCCAACCAACTAACGGAGCACAAACCTACCTGTGGCGGATCCCCGTGCCCGTCGATGTCATTTGAATATCACCTCGTTTCAAGATTTCCACGTTGGACAGCGAGTCTCTGTGTGTGAGTTCGCCATTGATGACTGTAGACGCACAGGTCAGCCTTGGTTTCCTTGTCCGACTATTCACTACTTACTGTAACTAAAGATTTCGAACTCTCGGTGAGAATGCGTTCCAAAGCCTTCTCCAGGAGTAACTCTGTCTTCGTTGATAACCCTAAGACTGCCGAATCGGTCGTACTTGCCATCCTGATACATGGCAAACGAAAACGTATGGAAAGTCTTGAGCCACCCATGATCGGCATTGCCACGGTCCTGCGAGTATCGAGGGACGATTTTGAGAGCCGACTTGGCACCAGCGGTTGAGCTTGTGGCGGTAGACATTGTAGATGCTGAACGGACGATTGTTGGAGAAGTACTGTCAAAGAATCGCTTTGTGGCGAACAACGGCTGGCGGAAGAAGATTGTTGAGAGAATGATGGGCAGAACCAAGCAAATGATCAATAGCTTGATGGTAGGAGCTGATTGTTGAAAGGTTGCAGCTTTCGGTGTCGAGTCTGGTTGACTCTTTTGAACGGCTGGCGAATCCAGGTTGACGATTTGCAGGGTTATATAGCTTTCCGAGAAAGCTTGAAGGATAACTTTGGGTAAGAGTGAGAATTATTGGTCATACGAACGATGCCTGAAGGGGATGCTGTTCTTCTTGAGGAGCTTTATACTATCTCACAGGAATAGTCAACCTTCCTGGGACGAATGAGTAATCAGCCCCAGATCCGCCATGGCGTGAAGCGAATGTCTCAGTCGGTGGGACTGATTGCATAAGCTCCCACATCGGGTGCGTCCAAAGCCTGTCTCCGTCTAGCGTTTCGTCTACCACGGACAAGTTGCACAACTGAGGTCGTCAGAGGGCTGGAATTCAACAAAATGGCAAGTCAGGCCAGGAGCATAGTCTAAGGTCTCGCTGTGAACTCTTCGCGCAACATTGGCGACGATTTGCGCAGCCCTCGGAGAATGTCGAGCATGTTGCCAGAATAATCTCGTAGTTTCAATTTTCTTCTACAACCACATTGTCCAGTCATTCAGCTTTGAGTACCGCTCGCAGCGTACAGACGGCCCATGTGCCAACTCCCTTCGTCTCCTATTTTAAAGCTTGTCAATGACGGCCTTGGTGACGTCCGAGGTCTTGGCGTTGCCTAAGGGAAAAGAAAGCAATCAATCAGTGCCGATGGAAGAGAAAGAATGCGCGGCTACGTACCACCCAAGTCGGCAGTCCTGGTCTTGCCTTCCTTCAGTACATCGTAGACGGCTGTGGCGATGGCGTTGGCCTGCTTCTCCAAACTATGGCAGGAGCAGAGATGAGTGTTCAAGTTTCCGACGTGCAGATGGAAATACTTACCCAAGGTGTCGCAAGAGCATGCTTCCGGACAAAATCATAGCGGTAGGGTTGGCCTTGTTGGTGCCCATAATGTCCTTACCGATGTGTCGACATCCGGGTTCGAAAAGAGCGTATTCCTGCACATTCGCTTGTGATTAGAACAGACTTTGCCTAGAATTTTGCATGTCACTCACTCGACCAATGTTGCAACCAGGAACGATACCGGGACCACCGACAAGAGCGGCACCGATATTGGAGGTGATGTTACCGTACAAGTTGGGCATGACCATGACGTCGAATTGCTGGGGTTTTGACACAAGTTGCATCGAGCTAGACAAGGCAGGTCGAGGACACCATAAGCGGGGCTCACCGACAGACACTCCCATATAACTTACGTGTTGTCGACAATCATGGCGTCGAAAGCGATACCGGAGCTCTTGTATTCCTCTGCAACAGCCTTGCAGGTGTTCAAGAACAGACCGTCACCGAGCTTCATGATGTTGGCCTTGTGGACACAGGTGACCTTCTGTTTATCGACGAAACATCCAATTGGCCTATCATCAGCGGACCCTCAGAAGCCCATGATAGCGATTCTGCGTACCTTCCTGCCGTTCTTCAAGGCGAAGTCGAACGCAAACCTCGCGATTCGGTCGGCCTTGGCACGAGTGCTGACCTTCAAGTTCTCTACGACACCGGGGAAAGGAGTGTGCTCCAGACCGGCGTATTCACCTTCCGTGTTTTCTCGGATGATCACAAAGTCGACGTTCTGGTGTCGGGTGGGGACGCCGGGGAGGGACTTGCAGACGACGACCGAGGCGTAGATGTCTAGTGACTGTCGCATGGCAACGTTCCACGAGTTGTGACCTCCGACTTCCATAGGGGTGTATAGAATACCTGAGGGAGAGCAGCGGTCAGTACGTCTGCTAATATGGGTGCTATAACGGGTCCAAATGCATCTCCGCAGCCCGTTTGACGAGTGGCATTCCGAGGGTTCTGGCTCCCGAAATCAAGCTCTCCGCAAACCCTCGACGGACGGCCCAATCTGTCGGTCTTGCTTGCCCGCTTGCCTGCCCTCCCTCCATTCCCGTCCTTTGCTCCAACAAGGTGTAAAAGCAAAGACTGCCAAAAACTCACCCTTCAATCCGACCTTGTTCCTCTTCAAGCTGTCCATTGCCTGCCTGAACAAGGCTTCACCACCAGTGGTTTCACCGCTAACATCGAATTGCTCCCACTCGATGGGAACGTTGATGGATTCGAAAATTTCCTTGACACTGTCCGTGATTTCGGCACCGATACCGTCACCGGGAATGAGGGTGCATGCGAACTTTCCTGTAATGCAGAATGTTATGAGAATGGATACGGTGTTATGAGTAATGGAATGTGTACGAACCACCATACTTCATGGGAACCTGTTTGTCGATTGCAAGGTCAGCTTCTCATCGTCCGGAATGCAAAAGAGGTAGCCTTACCCTGGACTTGGCATTGGGTGAGTTGGTAAGCGAGAAAGCGCTTCGTGCAGATGCAGGGATGATCTGTTCGAGAGGAGGGAGTCAGTAAAGAATGTTTCATGACCACCCGGTAAGCGGACCAAACACTCACAACGTTGGACTTGGTCGCCGTGGACAACAAGTTGGCGGCTCCGGTAGACTTCAAGGCGGTTCGGAAAGACATGACAGGCAAGAAGAAGAACAAATGGGTGTAGATTCGAGGCTGGCTAGATCAACACGTCCACAAGTAATACTTGAGGTATGTGTGATAAAATGAATATGCACTGTGCAGACGAGGAAGATTCAGCCCATCCGCACTAGCGAGGGCGCCTGAAACCCAAGTCCTTCACTCGAGCGCATGTTTCGCGCTGAAGCCTGTATGCGTCATTCTCGATGATTGGGCTGAAAGGCCTCGGATTGAAACCGATAGAGCCGATGGGCGCGTTTTTGCTCGTGTTGCGTTTGTGAAAGTTCAATGACACGTCATAAAAGCGTAAGCAAGTTGCCGTATTATTCTGCTGTCTCGTTTGTTGTTTTTCTACAAGTCCTTCACGATAAACTGCTATGCAATGGCGTCCTCCTTTCCTATAAAGTCATATTACAACGAGATACGTGAACCTGCACCTCTAATCGTGCAAATATGCTCATACACTTTCGACACGCGCCTACTTTTGCCCGTAAAAGTAGTTTACAAACGGCTTCAGGCGCAGCATCAGGATGTTGAACACTGGATTTGTCGTATTCTATGGGGGAGCAGTCATCAGATGCCATCGATTCGCCACGATGAAGATGGCACTTACCACCCGGTTCTCTTCTCCACCAACGATATGCAACGCTTCCGCATCTTCCACCCAGCCCAACGCATTTGCCCAAACTTCCTTTCTCCTCTTGTCCGTCTCGACTGCAGATTCACCAGACGCTTCAAGCCTGTCAGCGAGCCAACGCGGTGGCTGTGATTCCTGCCATGATTCGCGATTGAGTGTGACTTGTTTGGCAGAATGTGACACGAAATGTTGTGCAGACGAAAGGCCCGACAGGTTGTTTGTCGAGTGGTATAGGTCGGCATTTCTGATTCGACGTGAAAGGGCGGCGGATTAGCGTTGTTCTGCAACTGAAGAATGTGGCGGTGCTTACTTTCCGGGTTTATCACACAGACCACCTTTGCTGCTTTGAGCGGCAATCAGGATATACTCTTGAAGTGCGATTCTGTTGAAAAGCATATCTGCATGCCAGCACTCAAGGGTTAATGACAATGCAACAATGAAAGAAAGCCGCCTGCCCTTACCTCTTTCCCTCTCATCCTCCCATTCACCATCTGCAGAACTCTCCGTCTTATCCTCCGAGTCGTCTTCTCCCCTCACCAAGCTTTCCAACACGGCAAACAGGCCACCAACCCACCACCCATAACACCCATCAACCAGCTTATTCGTCCTTCCCCTAAACCCTCCACCTTCCATCGCGGATGCCTGCTGCGTCACAGCCCACCGTAGAAGTGCATGCGTATCGATGTCGGCTATCTCGGTAGATGATGCCGCGCAGACTGGCCGAAGTAGGAAATGGGAGAATAATGCGCAAGAGGTGTAGCCTCCGTGTGCTTCCGCTGCAGCAGCGGCAGCTGGCATGTTGGGATCTTGTGAGCCGGTGGGCCAAGCCGCTGATGCGAAACCACCTTCGTATGTTTGGCATCTGTGGACACAGCGAATAGGACTTGCTTCAGCCTGTGGTGTCTTGTGGATGTGTTTCAAGACTCACGCTTGCAGAAATTTGTCCGTTCCCTTTACCAGCTCCGGCGTCATGATGTCCAGCACAGTGGCGCACACTAGTAGACAATAAATCCCTCTACACAGTCGTACTGATCAGAGGTAGTATCGTATGTATCTGCTGACCTACTCACCGAACATCGACCTCTCCACCCTGACAAACCACAAAACTCCCATCATCCCTCTTGCACTGCATGAAAAACTCGTACATTCCCTTGCGATCAATTTGCTCCCAAGCTTCCGGTATATTGAGTATCGCCAGCGACATGACGCTCGCATACGTTGGTAACAAGTGTGCTTGATGACCTGGCGCAGGTCCACCAGCGAAGCCTCCTTTGGGATCCTGGAATGACAGGATCGTAGCCGCGCCTCGTTGTCGCATTGGCATATCGAGAGCTACACCAAGCAGATCGAATCCATGCAGGCACCAGTACACGAGCCATGGTCTTGAGGCGTCGAGTGAAGCATATGGTGCGGGTAACTTGAGAAGGTATTTGCCAAAATACGAGGCGTGTAAGCCCTTTGCCAGCAATTTTGGCGGTGCCGGAGGTTGCGTTGTGAGTGTCGTCAACAAGACGTTTTCCGTCTCTGCCTGTGAATAATGAAGTTCTGAGCGTGTATGTACATCAAAGTATCCGTCGTACTAACCTGACTTTCAGACGTCTCCGTATCGACCCCGTCTGTAGGCCATCCACGCATCGGTTGAGTCCAGATTGAAGCCATTCGGACAAGTTCGAGTGAATATGCTATCCAGATGTGAAATGGCTTGAATCTGGACCGTACCCTCCGCACACCGTTCACCTTGACATATATACCGAGGGCGACGCTCGCCACTGAGCAAACAATAACGACTTTTGGATCTTCAATAGGTAAAGTGAGATTCACTATTGTTCGCTCGATGGTTGTTCATGTTTGCTTCCGCAAAAGCCTTCCGGTCGATCGATAATAGCAATCCGGTTCACCGGCATTCTACTTATCAATGACTTGTGTTTGAATCATCTAGCCTGCATTTGCTGAATGATAGACTCTCATAATCTAGTCGAACATCTCTAGAATGCCACCTGTACATCCCATCCACGAGACCGAGAGTCCATCCTTTCTCGGAGTTCAGCAGGCATACGTCTTTGATCCGATAAAACAGACGCTCCAGCCTGTTCCCGACAACTCGATCACCATCTCTATCAGATACCCTTCGCCAGATGAAGACGAGGCTGTCAAATTCTTCCTCGCATGCATTCCTGATCCAGCCAGTTTCATCGCTGAACAGCACGGCAAGATTACTTCGCTCCTGCGGTCGAAGCAGGCGGTACCGACACGTTACCGAAACATCACCTTGTCTCTCAAGCATACGGAAGGGCTGGCAGACACTCAAGGTGATACCATCACGCTATCCTTGCCTTGGATCGCCTCGTGTGCCTCTCAGTCTGATATCGCAGCCGCAACACTCGAGTTCAAGGGTGTCATCTCGCATGAACTGGTTCATGTCATGCAGTATGATGGACAAGGATCGACGCCATGGTGGTGGATTGAAGGACTGGCCGACTACGTCCGGTGGAAGCTCGCTCTCGCGCCGCCTCATTGGAGCAAGCGAGGTGAAGGTGATTCATACGAGGATGGATATTCGACCACTGCACATTTCTTGGATTGGCTGTCGGAACGGAAGTTGTCAGAACATCTTGTGCGGGAAACGAATGCGAGGTTGATGGCAGAATGTTGGCAGGATGAGTGGTTTGAAGAGATGACCGGTTTGCCCGTCAAGACTCTTTGGAACATTTACAAAGCGCAGTATCAGTAAATGAACACTTGTCTGCTTCCAGGCCTGTCTACGCGACCTGATGACAATATGATATGGTACGGTATTACAACGACCCTTGTATAATGCAAATTTATGAAACACTCTTTTCGACATTGATGCGCCAATGCACTACTTCAGTCTAAACGTTGATCTCGTGGAGCCAGACCTCTTGTTCGGATCGAGCAGAGTAGTGGCTCACACGGAGGATCGCTCGCATCTGCTCGACTCCAACAAAGATGATCTGACGAGCGACAAAGAATCGGATACCTTCGGTACAAGGAGGGGAAGTCAGAGAGCCTGATCCGAGAAGGCAGGATGTTAGCACGCCGTGTCTTGCACTTTGAACCGAAAACGTACCTTTGTATGTCCAGAACTCGTCCATGGAGTTGGCTTCGGAAATAGCCAGGTTCAAGTTGTAAGCGGCATCAATTCGCTTTCCTGCGTCCCGATAGCTGACGAGGTCGGTCATCTGGTTGAAGAATTCCGAATCGTGACTTCCTGGATCGATACGGAAAGCGAGAACGGCTCGAGGATGACCATCGGCAGTGACATGGACAAAGTGGAGCTCGGCCTTGCTTCGGTCTCCCTGAACACTGTGGTCGGCCGGGGCGTGGATGTGCCATCCGGTCATGTAGACTGTCACATTCTGTCCCTTTTCCTCTTCAAACGTGAGATGCGGCAGACCGGTAAAGTCGCCTTCTGGGTGTGCAAGCGTCATGGCGGGTCCGTAACCCCAGTTATAAAACGACCCGGAAACGTTGCGGTCGTAGCCTTCCATCGTTGGGCTGTGGTGCAGCGAAAGCCCTTGGTCGAGTCGAAGAGGAATAGGCGCTTGCTGCGTTCCGTCCTGGCACAGGACATAGTCTGGAGATAGACGTGCCCAGTCGTACGAGGCTTCATATGCCCACGTCATGTTTCCGGGCTCGGCGCGCTTGTGCAATGCTCGAGAGTGGAAGTCGTGCTCCGGACAAGCCATGGCCATAGCGGCGAAGAGGGTGACGACAAGTGTACGAGCAAGCATTGTTCTGTGACCAGTCGAGTCAGTCGACGCAAGTTATGACGATCGGCGTACTTACAAGTCGTGTAGAGAAAGAATGAGATCGAAGTGTGTTTACCTTGATGCATCGTTCATTCTTGCCACTGGTCTGGTGGACTTTGCGGGATGCATCCTATATATTCACAGTCCTGCTACGTTGCGGCCGAGTCGAACTGGGCACTGTGGGTTGCATACGAGCGTTAGGCACATTCGAAGGCGAAGATAGCTGCTTGGCGAGGGGATCTGTTGCCCAGAAGATGCATGTTCGTCTTCTGGTCCTCCTACTCCAGCCTCAGCCGCCCTAGTCGGATGCATTTTGACCCATAGTGGCAAATTCAGCAGTAAACATTAAACATGCCTACTTGTCCCGACAACTGCCCCGAGCCAACTTTCAAGTTCCAAGAGCTTTGTCGAATATTGGCAAACACTATGCACACATACCGCCAAGCAATGAACCGGATGTCACGCACGGTGGAAAGTGATCCTCCCGGACACAACGTGCCTGGATTTTCGGAGTCTGTTTCCAGTAGTCGTCTTGCGGAATGTCCCAGCCTCGCTACATCAAACTGCTTGTTTTTCGGAAGGGAACGTCCCACATGTGATATCTGTGCTGATTGGGCTTCTGGGCTTGAGTCGGCGCAGCTGATAAGCGTCTGAACAGACGGGAAAGAATACCGACCATCGTGAAGAGCAGCTCGAAGAGTTCCGAACACAACTATCAGTCAAGTTCGTCCAAAATATTCAAGAGGATCGCCAAGCATGTTCCCGGAGCGGAATCACCTTTGAGGCAAAGGCACGGGTGAATATCCCTTCGGAAGGCAAAACAAGAGAGGCACTAGCCCACCATTGATTGGTTCCGCTCTTAGTCTCTCCTACACTACACTTTCTAGATCACTTCCCCATTCCCCATGGAGCTACTCAAGCATTTACCTCAGCTACTCCTCGAGCCTCTTCCTTCAAGCGGCCTCCAGCCCCAGCTTCTTCACCAAGGCCACTTGCATTTCCGGCGGCAGGTGCCTCCAGTTGCCCAGCTATTCGCCAATGTAGCTGCCGATGTACGCCCCATGTCCCCTAACGCAATTACTTGTCGTTTGTCGTGATGCGTTCAACTCGCCACTACAGCTGCCGCTATTGTTGCGGGCGAACTCGCTCACCTCTCGCAAGGTCGTGGGATTTTGAAGAAGCCGTCGCCGTCGTAGAGCGTGTTGTAGCAGCGGTTCCTCTTCTTAGCCTGCTAGTAGCTTTAGCATTCATAAGCCGACGTGAATTGCATGCGGTCCGGGCGGGACGGAATGATGTGCCTCGAACGTCTACCTCGAACGTCGACTCAGTTCGTTTCCAACCGGAACTCGAATCCATCCAATCAAGTGGCACTTCCATTGGTCCAAGCACATCCTTGTCGCGCCGTCTCCCCGCTTGTCCTGAAAGCAACCCGTCAGCCAGGCTGAAATGGGACAATAGCATAGGGATTCTAGCGAATCTAGTGACACGTGTGCAATATCAACAGCAATCCTCATCTTGCTTTCTCGCTGAAGCGCACTTGGAAGGGAAATTTCTGGTGTTATTAAGAATGCTCTCGACATTCCTTGCTTGTGGGAGCTCTTGTGGGATGGCGATTCGAGGCAAAGTAGCCGTCACTTTCATACTGGAAAATGCTAACAGGCTGCCGCTTCGTGCCAGCCCTCGTCCTCGGTCCCTCGTTTTCAAATCCAGATGTTCAAGGGTTCAAAGATAAAGATAGACAGCGCTTACAAAATGACAGGCGGCGACCGCCCAACAGCAGCTCAAAAGCAGTTTCGAGAACGTTTCGAAACCGGTGTCCTGTTTGTAATGCCAACGACTTGCCTACTGTCACTCGCACCACTCGTCTGCAGCCTTGTCTACGCAGCTGGCAGATGTCCATTGGCCATCCTTCATCAGCAGTCAGCAGCTCCATGTTGATATCTCTAGGTTCGCTATACTACCGCTCAGTTCAGAGTCCATCGTTATATGTCGTAAGCATCGCCTGAAAGCAGCTCTGAAAGCCTAGACCGCCAGCCTGCTCATATGGTCGCAAAAGCTGTCTAAGCTGCTGTCGTCCTGTCGAAAGTGGCTGGCCGGAGCAGCGGAGTACGCGAAGCGACGGTTGAAGTGAAAACTCTCGTATACTTCTCGTATGCATGGCGGAGCTCATGGCGGCCTCATCAAGCTGCTCACCAGCTGCGTGCCCGAGGTTCACTGCTGTGGAGCGGATTGATCACTCACAAATTGAGTGCGAGCGGAGCAGAGAGCAGACCGGAGCGTCTCAGCAGCTGCTGCTGCTAGAGCTTTGCAACAGCTTTGCAGCTAGTTTTGCTACAAGATCGCTTGGAAGGTGCGGGAATCATTTTGAAAGTGACTAACGTGGATGATCGCCAGGCTACAGGCTACAGGCTACCATCTTTTGGGGAGCCATGACGATCGCTGCGCGTCACGAGGCGTGCACAAGAACACGGGATGGCCGAGGCAGTTTTCGTTATCATGACGTCGTTGTGGGAAAATGTCTTCTTGTTCGGGGGAGCTGTTTGGTCTGCTGTTTGTTGGGTTGACAATCTGTGCCAGCCGTCGAGAGTGTCTCGAAGTATATAGTAATGTGTCTTCATGCTAGTAGCCACTTTCAGGCCCTGCATATCGCTCCTCGTCTCCAGAGTCTACAATACTGCATTCTTCAACCATGGCTCGTCAGAAATCCTCCACCCTGCCTTCTGGCAGTGAAAAAACAAGCTCACGAGACCCGATGCTCAATTCTCCTGCAAACCACCGCAAGCATAGCTTGCGCGAACAATACGCAAAAGGACCTCTGGCATGGAACGTCCGAAAGGCGGATCAGGCCCCGGTGAGGCTCGCTATCAAAAACCACTTTGTCGCCATGGTCGGTGAATTCGTCGGCACCACCTTGTTTTTGCTGCTTGCACTTGGAGCAACGAATGTAGCCAACATTCCTACCACTTCCGTTACCGGGGCGACGGCCGAGGGAGAAAAGGGCACTACTGTTGCCGCTGTCAATACATCCAGTTTGCTTTACATCGCTCTAGCTTTCGGGTTCAGTCTTGCCGTCAACGCATGGATCTTCTTCCGTGTCTCCGGTGGCCTTTTCAACCCGGCGGTATCTTTCGGTATGGCTCTGGTAGGAGCTTTGACTCCACTGCGAGCTTGTCTCTTAACATTTGCTCAAATCTTGGGCGGAATAACTGGTATGTCCCGTCATACTCGGGTTCTGCGAGTTACTCACACCGGTCGGTCCCACAGGCGCCGCCATCGTAGATGCTATTACCCCGGGAACGTTGAATGTTCGAACACAATTGGGCGGAGGAACAACTGTGGCCAGAGGACTGTTTATCGAAATGTTCATGACGTCGATGCTCATGATTACCATGTAAGCATTTGTATGAGGCGCATTCTTTATCCGATGCTGACCTCAAAGCCACACGCAGTCTGCTGCTTGCTGCTGAAAAGCACAAAGCAACCTTCCTCGCGCCTATTGGTATCGGGTGAGTTGCCCATCACCTGGACTGTTGCCCAGTTGACTCATCATAGTCGGTCGCATCTAGATTGGCATTGTTCATTGCAGAACTCATGTCTGTCTAGTAAGTCATCTTTCGTCGCACTTGCCAACTACAACTTTGACTGACTGGAAGTGCCACCTCACAGCTACACTGGTGGCTCGCTCAATCCCGCTCGATCATTCGGACCGTGTGTCGTTATTCATGAATTCAACGGCTACCACTGGATTTACTGGCTTGGCCCCCTCATGGGTGCTGCTCTGGCTGCTGGATTCTACAAGTTTATCAAGGTACGTTCTTACTATCGCCTTGCCGTCGCTCCGTGCGCTAAACCTCGGATTCTTCCAGTACTTGGAATACGAGACCGTGTTGGGCCCCGAGGCTGACGAGGACAAGCCAAAGAACATGAACCAAGCTGGTCAGGGAGTTCCGGCCCTTACTGGTGGTGCAGTTCCTGCTCAATCCATGATCACCCCGACCTCTGCTCCGGACACCACCGGCAGAACCACGCTTGCCACGCAAGGTGCAGGTCTAGGCGACTTGCTCACTCATGGCCCCGCGGCAACGTCAGACGTACGTGATTCAAAGCCTAGGTGGCATGCGCGATATTTGGAGCTTGTTGATTGACCATACCCTCTTCTGTATGTTTCAGGCTTTCGACTTGGAAGCCAATACCGGCGCACACTACGACAGCCGACTTGACCGCATCGAACAGATGTTGGGTCAGCTCATGACTCGTGGCGTCACGTCTGAGCGTTCGACCGTGTCAGAGGAGCCGCGTATGTCGATGGCTACTCTTACCAACGACTCGCCCGCCATGTACGGCAAGACGAAGCTGCCTTCTCCTGTCACGCGGGCCGTAGAGCCGCCGAGAGACACCACCAGCGTGCCCAGCAGCTACGCCGACCATGATTTCGGAAACGGTCATTCGCACGCCGCGGCACCGGTTGTCGTCGCCGATCCTGTCGACTTTCACAGCCTTGCAGGTCACATCTCGCCCGAGCAACAGAACCGACGTCTCTAGACATGAGCGCGTCTAAATGCTCGTACGCAATTCAACGAACCACAATCTTGCCATGATTGTGACAGGACAATTCCGTTAGCGTTCTTACTGTATCGATTGATCAACCATAAAATTGTAGCTCTAGACAAACATCGTTTGTATACACGGATTCTAGCATGTGCTAATATAATGATATAATGTGTTCTCGCATGGCGCGCGGGGTAATCCTCCCATCGATATCAACTACAGTCGCCGGACCCTTTTGACACTTTACAGATCACGAAGCTGTGTATTCTCTCGCGGCTGGATTAGACGGAGGAAGGCAAGGAGTTATCGTTAAAGGATATCATCATTATGAAGACACGGTCTTGGCGGTACAACTATCAGAAGGGGCGTTATCGTTATAGTATCGTTATGGGTTCGTTTATCTCTGCTAGTTTAGTCCTTGCTGGCGACTCCCAGAGTTTCCCAGTTGTTCATCCTCTTCACCCTCACCCTGTCACCGACATGTATTACACCATACGACTGCTGAGGCACCGCATTCACACCAAAGATGGGAGTGAATTTTTGCTGCAAAAGTCGAGATAAGTCACCGCGACACGAGGGGACGAGGCCATCGAGCACACTTACAGCAGGGTCAACTCGTCGATACTTGGCAAGAATCTTGTAAGGGACAGCTTTGTCGGCCTCGGCGGTCTCTGGGTTGACGTTGGGGAGCTGGTAGACGGGCATAGGTTGGTACAGGCAGTCCTGGAAGAGATGCGAAGGGAGACATACCTGGCACCTGCCGCAACGAGAGACACAGACCATTCCGCCTCGCTTCACCATTCGGCTCGCCCTTCCGCCTAACATTGACAGCGCATGGAGTTTGGGGTCGACAGTCTCGGTCATCTCCATGTCCTGGTCCTGCTCATCACTACTGTCCATGATTTGAACATTGTCAATCGTTTCCTCTTCTCCCCAGAACTCGACTTCTCGCCATCGTTCTTCTTCCCACGCGTCTAGCCCTTTGCTCTCATTGCCCCGTCCAAGAATCACGTTGGCTCGGAACCTTCTGATATCTAAGGTCTTGCTCTTCCATGCATCCTTATCGAACGAAGGACCGAGGCTTCCGAAAGTCGCGTCAGAAGGCGTGTGGACGGCGGTGGCGAGCGACGACTGAACGTTCTTGAACGATTCTGGTCACAAGACAATCAGATACTCTAAATCACAACAAGGAGGAAACGCAACTCACCTTCGTTCGCCAAAAGCACTGGATAACCGTCAGCATATCCCGTTTCCACCCCTCTCTCCTGCTTTACGCCACTGATCTTTGCAAGGCCGTATTCCAGATCATCCGTTGTAAGCCAATCGCCTTGTTGACCCTTGGCTTTCATTTCCTTCGTTACAGGCGGGGGAGCAAGAGTCCGGATGTCCTCGATGAAGGGAGATTTCTGGATGAACTGCACGGGTTTCGAAAAGTAGGTCGAGAGTTGTTCGTCTGGCGAAGGGAAGAAATTGTCTGCTGCGACTGTGCCAGGTAGCGGGATGTATGCGGGAAGGTAGGAAGGCGGTAGCGGTTTCTTGTGCATGATTGTTGGGCTGACTCTGTGACAGTTACATGCGGTTAGCACGAATCCATAAGCGTATGGTTAGAGACACTTGCCGTTGCCAACTTTGGACCTCTGCATCATCCACCTGCAGCCTGACAGCAAAACCAGGCAATCCAGCTTCCGCGGGAAACGTGACTTTCAATAAGTTATGCGCTTCATCGATCTCCGGAGTGATAAGAACCATCTATCGTAAACAGGCTCGATCAGTCGAACGGACATGGCTTGCACAACGAGACTCACTGAAGGGTGCTCCCTCGCCGTGCACATCTGCTCGGTCTCTACTTCTCGGATTGCCCATTGTCGGTCGTACTGCAGGAAAATATCAGCCCGAGGACTCGAGAACGCCTAGGTGCTGCTTACCTGCAATCCCTGTGGCGTAACTACAGATTTCTGCAAAGACACACCTCGGCAGCTCTAAAATAGCGAGTCGAGTTAGAAGCCATTCTTCCTACTGGAATTGAACGCTTACCTTGATAGGATGAACCCACAACGCATTGACCCGGATATCCTTTTCCTGGCTTATCCAAGCAGTATCGTGGTCGACGGTACCAGCAGCGAAATCCATCAGCGCTCTATCAACCAGGAAGAGGTCCTGCTCCTCCATCTCCATCACCTGATCAGGCGTGAGGGGTCCACGAGACGCTACATCGTGCGTGAAAGGTGATGGGGTACCACTTGCGCTGAGTCCGGGAGGGGATGAGAAGAAGAAGGGGAAAGACGAGTGTGTTGGGCTGGTGCCGCGGGCTGAAGCGGGTGAAAGCATGACATTGCTTGAGGGAGTGCTGGCGGAGGACGATGAACGAGAGAAACTCGGCAAGGGGAGGGCGTTGAATGGCCAATATGAGGGAGGCATGTTGGCAATGTTGACGAGTTTCTGTGTGAAAGGCTAGTTTCACCTGCTAATCGTCGGTTGAAGGTTAGGTTTCTATATCTTCGACGAAGCTGAAGGTGAATAGCTTACAGAGTTATCAGACCTTGTCGTTGTGGAGCTGTTCAATATAGCACCGTGATGCACGGTAGCCTTTATCTGAGATAAGGCTCTGCCGTACGTGATGGTCTATGGCTAGTGCGGATAAGGGCTGACCGCTGTCCCGTTGTTCGTCTAGGTTATTGAGCGTTGTCTTTCGAGGGTATGGTACGGCAAGTTGAAGTCCCGCCTTCTATCAACGATATGAGGGATATGTGGTATACAAGAATGATCTATCGTATGTCGTATGACTGGGTCGTATGCCCAAGACGCGCTCTGCTGCAAAACGCTTTTTCGGACTCTGTACGCTGTGTGTCACAAAAAGTTTCACCCGCGTTTGCTTATCGTCGGCCAAAACCGCCTGTCAGCTATGTCGGGAGCTGGGAGGACGGGAGAAGCGGCGACAAAATGGGCATGGGAAATTGAGAATTAACGTCGCCGAGTCGCCGAGCTGCGCGAGCTGTTTGCCGTAGCGATTTTTTGACTTCCTTGAATGAAGGCTTTGCGAGCCCCCTTCGTATATATGGTTTAATTTGACGGGAGCCTTTATAACAGTTGCAGTCAACGCCGTTTTGCACTGTACATTCGGTTAGTCACTCGAGTCTGTCGATCGAATAGGCGATCATTTAGATCTCTATTCGTTCTTTCGATTTATGATTCGTGTCTGCTTGCAAGTTGCTTCTTTGGTTGAGAAGATTCGCTGCCATCGATGACGCAGAGGATCTGGCTCTTCCGAAATCTCTTACGAAAGGATTGACCCGCCCGCAATGTTGACACTTGATTCGAACGCTCCTGCCGCTCGAGTTCTCTACTGGTTTAGAACGGACCTTCGACTACACGACTCTCCTGCCTTGACAGCTGCGCTAGGGTTGGAGAATGTTGAGGCGTTCTACCCGGTACGCTATAGTCTCTCATTCTAAGCTGTAAAGCGGCTAACAATACCGTTGTCGGACACAGGTATGGTGTTTTGATCCTCAATATGTTTGGAAACATAAAGTCGGAGTCAACCGGTAGGCTCGTGCGACCATGTTCCTGTCCCGAGAGCTGAGCTTGCTTGTAGATGGCAGTTTCTCCTTCAATCGATGGAAGACGTCTCGGGGAGCTTGACCAAGCTTAATCCACAGCAAAAGCTGCACGTGCTAAGAGGATCTCCCGAACAAGTGCTCCCGGTAGTGTGGAAAGATTGGGGAATCACGCATATGGTGTTTGAAAAGGTTCGTTCTCTTTCAATTAAAGCGATTCCACGGTCTTCATGGGCTAACAGGTGTATGCTGTAGGACACAGCGGCGTACGGTAGGTGTGGTGAGCGGAACCGCAGGGCTCGACTCGCTGACAACACCCGGTTATAGCACGTCAGAGAGACGAGAACATTATCAGTGTTGCCAGACGAGTGGCTCCAGGACTAAAGATCATCGTCAAAGACGGCCACAACCTTTTGGACCCCGAGCTGGTGGTCAAGAGGGGTAACGGTGGTAGATGCATTAGTACGCTAGTGGCCTGGAAGAAGGTGAGCGGCCGGTTATTCAGCTCGATGGTTTTCACGCTGACTGTCGGTGCCAGGCAGCAGCAAAGGTTGGAGAGGTGCCTAGACCGTTACCAGTGATACGAGCGCTTCCAAGTCCTGGCAGTCTCGCTTTGCCGTCCGCCCAACCGATACCCCCGAATAGACAGAACAGCAGCGGGAAGATGGATGGGCCTTTTGCTCATTTGCAGGGAGAGAACGCGAATCACGATATCATGGACAAGGACCGTTTCGACTGTTTCGGTAAGTGTGTTTGCCCTTCATTTCTCCTTGCTGTGGGTCATGACACGATATCTCTGCAGACAGTATATCGGGGCCGAACCAGGATTTTTCTGTGCCTACTCTTGCATCTCTTGGCTTGCCCGATGCCACGACTTCCATACAGGGCGGGGAAACAGAAGCTTTGAGACGATTGGAAGCCTTTCTAGCAGACAAAACGAAGACCGCTACCTTTTCCAAACCTGCGTCGGCACCAACGTCCTTGGAACCTAGTACAACTCAGCTCAGCCCGTACCTCAAGTTTGGATGTTTAAGCGTCAGAGCATTCTACTGGCGAGCTAAAGACATCATCGACACCTACCAGCCGAAGAAAGGAGAGACGGTCACGAAGGAACCAGAGAATCTCCTTGGACAGGTATGCTAGGAATGTAGACGGCCGGAGAAGACGCCTTGACTGATAGCGGCCCTCGCACAGCTCGAATTCCGTGAGATGTACTATTGTGCAGAATTTGCGACTCCCAATTACGATCGTATAAGGGGTAACCCGCTGTCCAAGTGAGTCTTATACATCGCTCGGTTGGTGTGTCAGTATTCATCTCTGGACCTCTCTTAGGTTCATGAATTGGGCTTTGATGAATCATTATGACGAAAAGGGCGAAATGATCATGCCGCGACCGCAGGGCAAGGCGCAGGATGAGGAACGGTTCCTTCGCTGGGTCAGTAATCTGCTCGGATGTGGGCTGACCTCGAGGCTCATGCGTCCCTGACCCGTAACTTTTCAGAAGGAAGGAAGAACCGGGTTTCCGTAAGTAGGCTCCATGTTTTCAGCATGCGATAGCGCACTGACTTTTTGCAACTTTCAGATGGATCGATGCGGTCATGCGCCAACGTAAGAACAGATCCCCCTACAGCAGGTGGCATGCGACTGACCTACAATAATTGACAGTAAAGCATGAAGGTTGGATACACCATCTAGCACGGCATTCCGTCGCGTGCTTCCTTACCCGGGGGCAGTGTTACATATCTTGGGAGCGAGGAACTGAAGTGTTTGACGGTAAGCATCAATGGACCCAACGCATGGCTTTGAGTCGCTGATACTCGCTGATCTGCCTGATGTGATGGGTAGAATACCTTTTGGACTGGGACCCAGGTGTGTATTCCTGCTGGAGATGACCTTAGTAGGTGACTGACAACTTTGTTGACGCAGCCTCCAACCCCGGGAATTGGATGTGGTTGTCGTGCTCTGCCTTCTTTTCCCAGTACTGTACGCATTGTGCTTTAATACGGTGACTCGCCTGCTTGAAACTCATGCACCGGAAGGGGTTTTACAGTCCGAGTTTATGGACTGGTATCCTGGCCGCTGAAAACGGACAAGACTGGAGCCTTGGTGCGGAAATACTGTAGGCTTGTCCGATATCTCGAAATGCACAAGCATGTAGTCGGCTGACTGGAACCTTTCATTGTCGCTCATCAGGTCCTGAATTGACAGATATCCCAGACAAGGTGAGGACGCAAACACGTTCTTATACACCCTTTTGCTGATCGTCCGTTGCGTCATAAAGTATATCTACGCACCGCACTTGGCGCCCATCGTCGTCCAACAAAAGGCGAAATGCATCGTAGGCCAAGACTACCCTTTTCCGATGCTGGACGAAAAGACCGAGAAAGAACGCTGCATCGCAAGGCTAAAGATCGCTTACCAGGTTGGCCTTCACGGCAATGCTCCAGAGGTGATAAACGGCAAAGCAGAGGACATGCTCAAGCAAAAATTCAGGCAAGCTATGGGCAAGGAAGAGGATGCTGTCCCAGACGGCGACAAAGACGAGACGAAAGCGAATAGTAGCCCGAATGGCAAACGGAAGGTCACAGCATCGAGCCATTCGGCCTCTGGACCGCTGGACGCATTCGTGAAAAGGCAAAAGCGATGATTGTATCCAAACAACTATTTAGTCGCAGCTCCGGACTGGCGACGTGTTTCTTGCGGAACTCGCAACTGAAGGGCAGGTCATCCGTTTGAGCAGCTGTTGGGTGTACGTCTTGTAAACGAAGGCATGTGAACCCTTGTGTGTAGGCAAAAAAACTTAGCGTCGCCTGGTCTCGATCCAGGGACCTCTGGGTGACCGAAGAGACTTCATAATATGGGCCCAGCGCTCTTCCGACTGAGCTACGACGCTTTGAACAGGACCAGTCTGACATCTACAGTCCCTAGCATGTCTTTGCTAAAGGGCCCGCCACACAACCGTACGGAGCACATTAATGGACATAACTCCGAGAACGTTGTGTCCGGCTGTTAAAGCCATGGCCTCTACAGCGTATGCAGATTGATCCCTCCTTCAGCGCTCGGACGAGACGAAAGCGCTCGATGAAAGACTACCTTTGAAACACCCGCAGTGTGTTTTGCCCGAAATTCTAGTTGTGCTGCAAAGTCAAATGAACCCGGTTCGCGGCTCGGACAGGATTTGCTACCGAAATGCCGAAAATGGCGAATGAAATAAAGTGATAAGATCGAATCGTGGTTGTGCGTATCGGACTGTCGTCGGCGGTCACGTACAGCACAGCACACGTTGTGATTTGTAAAGCCGTCGTAAACATTTTGTGCACGCTAATGAGTTCGGGGATCGGGTCGATCCTGCTTGTCCTGTGCAGCATGCTACATATTGTGGACTAGTCACCAAGTCCCTCCAGCGAGCGTGCGCAAGCCTCTCACTCATCGCTACCTCTTGAACAATCATGGCCATCGTATTGACCGGTCATGCACCAGCTTTACCTATCCGAGCCACTCCAACGTCAGGTGGCCTAGAACCGAAAATGGTGTCAAATATCAACACCTCGACGCTTTCATCCAATGGGCCTCGCTACGCTTTGTCGGCAAACTCGAAGACGCAACCCTTGGTACATGGCTGCTGGGCGACTCTGCTCACGAAAGCGAGCTATTTACAAGGTGAGAAGGATGACTTGAAGTTCCCTCAACAAAGCTAAAAGCTCTTTCCTTAGGCGTCATGGTCATGAACGCTACTCTAAAAGCTGTAGGCTCGAGGTACCCCTTGGTGGTAATGGCAACTCCAGAATTGTCCAAAGATTGTCGCATGGTTCTGCAGTCGGCCGAGATACCAGTGATCGACGTCGATACCATCTACCCTTCACCCGAGCGCCATTCATTGGCGGAGAGCGATCATCGTTTCAGGGATACGTGGACCAAGCTACGGGCATTTGAATTGGTGCAATATGACGTGAGTCCTATGCAGAGGGACATAGCAGACATTGCCTGACAGGTCTGGATCGTTTTAGCGGGTCATTCTCGTGGACTGCGACATGCTAGTGTTTCAGAATATGGACGAGTTGATGGAAATGCACATGCCTGGGGATGACTTTATCGCAGCATGTCATGCTTGCACGTGCAATCCCCGTCGATTCGCGCACTATCCAGCGGACTGGTGCGTGTTCGTCTAAAGCTTGTCTGCAATCCGCTTACGCTCCCCATTCACAGGACTCCCAAAAACTGCGCCTATTCTGCAATCTCTCCCAACAAAGGGTCTCCTCAAGCGACACCCGTTACGCCGACATCCCCTCGAACACATAAACTGTTGAATTCTGGTCTTGTCGTTCTAACGCCGTCGATGAGGTTACTGGACACAATCATCAATTTCATTCACACCTCGCCCGAAGTCCCGGGCTACCGCTTTCCGGATCAAGACGCGCTGGCTGCGGTGTTTGTCGACAGATGGATCCCATTACCGTACATCTATAATGCTCTGAAAACGCTGCGCACCGTTCACAAGTCGTTGTGGAAGGACGACGACTTGAAGAATATACATTACATGTAGGTTGTTTGGCTTGCCACGATGTAGACATGACTAACAGCGCGTTTACAGCCTCGACAAACCGTGGGATGTTGTACCCGGTCCATCTGCCAGCTGGCCCATGACGGGAACCGAGTATGCCGATGTGCACGAGTGGTGGTGGCACAAATACAGAGACGTGCTCGCCGATATGAAACAGCGTTCTGGGTCTGGGTGGCAAGTTGTGGACGCTCATGTGAGCCATTAGAAGGAGGCCGCTGCCATGGCATGTGTATCGTCTATGTTGTATGAGGTTCAGGGTATATATCTATAGTTATGAGGCCTAATCTATGTTTCCCTATAGAGCTACGAGAACGCCGAACGCGATGGCAAATGCAGCGCTCCACAAATTGCTGGAAATCTGCTTCGAGCCACTGCTTGAGGAGGTGGTGGTCGACGTTGCAGACGCCGAGGTCGCAGTGGCCGATACAGCAGCCGCATTGGTTGCCGCCGATGTGGAGTAGACCTTGATGTATTGGATTTCAAAGTAGGCAGTGTCATAATTATTGGCGTCCAAGACGTAGGTGGTGTAGCAGGTATTGGTTCCTGTCAAAGCCGGACACCCAGTCGATGTCAGCGTAGAGGCTTGCCCAGCCCAATCTCCACAGAGGGTAATGTCGAGCACGAGCTCCTGAGGCTTGAAAAACGTTGAAATGTCGCATCCATTTGGCGACCAAAATGCAGTTCGCTCGCCCAGTTTGGTTGTATCGATTGAAGAATTTGCGCTCGAGACAGCGGCGGGGATATTTGCTCGCTAGAATAGCCAACGGTTAATCTCACGTTTCAGACAGGGATACAGATGACCTACCGAGAAGAACCAGATCCTGTGGTGAAGCAAGAGGTAAGTGGGCTGAACATGCGCCATCGACCGAGATACATACGATATGCCAGTAGTCGCAAACTCGGTCACCCAGACGCCACCGCCAGCGGTCGCGAATGCCTCGCCATAACTTGTCGAGTTGCCGTCAATAACAGTACATCCCGAGTTGTCGTTTGCTTCGACGTAACAGTTGGTGTAATTTACGGTTCCAGTGAATGGGGCGGCGGAATCCTTGACGAGGGTACACCTGAGAAGCAGATATGAGCATTAAACCTCTCGGTCGCGTCATCTCGGCTTACCCATCGCTTGTATGCAGTGCCATTTGGTTTCCTGCCTGATTATTGACACCCTCGAATGTGTCGATCTCTCCGGTCGCAGGCCATGTAGCGCCGACCCCGGTACTCCAGCTAAGAAAGGAACGTGAGAGGATATCAAAGGCTGCTGATTTGAAGTGCGACTCACAAAGCTGGCCACACACCTAAACGGGTCCAAGATCGCGGGATTAGTATCGACAGATCGGCGGGGCTTTCAGTACTCACTGCAGCCATAAGGCACATGCAATGCGTCCATGACCCATACACTTCCGATTTCGTAAGCATCGTTCGAGGTAAGACGGACAGAGTTTCGCTTGTAGTTGTACGCGACCGTAGCTAGCATCCAAAGATAAGCAAGGTAACGGGGTAGCAGGGTCGAAAACTGCTCACATGTATTGTCAACCTTTACAATCGCATTGCCTCCCGAGGTGGTATACGTCAGCTCATCAGACGTTCCGACTGTACTGTTGACCCACGTCGTGTCGCCGTTGGTCAAATTGTCGTAGTTTCCGCTATTGCCAGCTCGTTTAGCTTGAACCGCTTGTTTCTTCCCTTATCTACTCACTAGTATGACCAATCGTTGAAGAAGCTTTCTCCCTGGTACGTCTTGATCAGATCGTAAGTGGCGCCGGCGGCATTGACGGAAGAGGCACTGAAAATCCCGAAAGTGGCGATAGCAGACAGTTGAGTACTTGTTCGCATGTTGGTAAAAAGTGTAGGCGGACGAAAGATTGTTGATAGTGACCTGGACAGGCGAGTCTGGTCTGACTGTACGAGTGATTGCTATATAAAGTAGATATGTTTGGAGACCGCGTCCAAGTGCTGCGTGATTCTCTCCTCTTCATTCCTACATGTCGACTCCTTGTTCCTTGCGAGCTGATCTGCCGACTGCCAACTGCGCCAACTCTTCCCGGTCGTCGGCAGTGTAACTTTTTCGTCACTGTTTACGATTCACGACACACAGCTGGTAACCAAAAAAAAGTCTGCCAGAAATAGTGTACCGATGGACAGCTCGATGGATGCACTGCGGAGAATCTCTGCGGAATGCACGACCCTCGTTCCGATGTCTCAGTGTCACCGCAGCATTAGCATACGGCAATCGAAAGTTGACAGGAAGAGGTCGCCGACATGGCAAATAGCAAAGAGTGCAGTGAGCGATTCAGCGAAGCTTCAGCTGTGCATTTTCTTGGCACCGAGTGGCCATGTATCAAGCTCATCGTCAATGAGATGGGTGCGCCATTGAGGTCTGCAAGTCATTCGTGGGCTATTTCGGAACTTGGAAGTGCGGCCCTCGATGCTGACGCGGACTGTTGATTTCTTCATGTCGAGACTGCGTGTTCTAGGAAGAAGAGCGCTCGCACGCATGTGAGTACCGAGAGACGTATCGCAATGCAAGTCACATGCCCTTTTTCAAGGTAATATGACTGCTGATCACTATCGCAAGACCGACGAAAGCTGTTCAAGGTTATTGCACACCGCGGATACGTTTTGTGGATACTCAAGCATGGAAAACAAGCCTTAACTTGGCACAATGCGAAGCGAACAGGCCAGAACTCACTCCTGGTGTGAATCACACAAGGGAAAGTGTTATCGAATCAGATAAGCAAGGAGCAACTGAAGCGGGAAAAGGCTCTTCGGGAACGCTTCGGAAATGGTTGTCTTGGGAAAGCTTGCCGAGCGAGGCGACCATGCGATTCGACCGAGGGCATGCTTACCCGCCTGTGCACTCGTATGAAATCGTTGCTGGGCTGTAAGCATACGAGAATCGACGTATATATATCTGCCATAATCGTCCATTGCTTCCCGGAGGGCCCAGTGGAAATCTCCGCATATTTCAGAACAAGAGGTCGAACTACAGACACCATGCCCAGCATCATTCGCGCAGACAACCTAGGCCAAAGTCTACGGACGGTCGTGGTCCTTGGCGCCTCCTATGCGGGTTACACAGGCGCCCAGACCCTAGCGGCATTACTACCTAAAGACTGGCGGGTGGTGGTGATCGAACGAAACACACATGCAAACCGTAAGCCTCCGATGTTCCTCCCTTCTGCCGTTCACTAATCATTCGAACGTAACGCTCCGATACGGGCGGCAGACCTCTACGCTTTCCCCCGAATGGCCGTCATCAAAAATCTCGAACACAAGGTATTCATTCCCTACACGACGATCTTCAACCCTGAAGGCCAAACATCGGAACAAGCGCAAGACAACAAGAGACATCTCATGATCCATGGTTGCGTCACCGAGATTGGCAAAAACTCGTTGAAATACGTCCCCCTTAGTGACCAAGGAAACCCGATTGCCCCTGTCACTCCTCCAGTCGACATGGCGTCTTCGATGGACGAACAATGCGGTATGGGTGCAACGTGCTGCAAAGAGCTGAGTTGGCAGGAATCGGAAAAGGCAGAAAAGACGTTGCAGTTTGATTATATGGTGTACGCCTTTGGATCGCATTTGCCTGCTCCGATCAACATTTGGAGCACCGTCAGTCACGACGCTGATGTACAAATGTGAGTTTTGTTCAGGTTGAAGCTTGATTGGTCTGACAGATACATACGTACAGCGACAAGCCGCAGGGATCATGTCAAGGGAGCAAAGAGAGGGGCCGCGCGTGGCTCAAAGCTGCTCAATCGCGCATCGAAAAGGCGAAGAGCATCGCGGTCATTGGAGGCGGCGCACTGGGAGTCCGTAAGTACAGTACGCAAACTCGATCACGACATTGACTCACATCCGTCCACGCAGAATTCGCGACCGATATCGCTGCCATTCACGGACCAGGCAACAAAAAGGTCACCTTGATCCATTCGCGACAACATCTCCTGAACCGCTTCGAAACGTACATGCACGACGGAGCAATGGAGAAGCTTGCCGAGTTGCAAGTCGATGTGGTTCTAGGCGCTCGAGTGGACATGTCACACCTTGCGAGCCGGGAAGCCGATCACGGGATTGATAGGGTGATTCGGACGATGGATGGACGAGAGTTTGAGGCGGAACTAGTGGTACGTACTGGTGGTAGCCTGACGGCGACCGACACTGATGTACTTGTCCACTAGCTGTTTTGCACAGGCCAGAAGCCAAATTCACAGCTCCTTGCGACGCTCTATCCCGAGTCCATCAACCATGGTGGAATGGTTACTGTCAACCGCCATCTGCAAATCGCCAAGAAGCCAAGTCACGATAGCCAGGAAAGCGAGATCCAGATGGTCGACAAACACATCTTTGTGGTCGGGGACACTGCCGATGCATTCGGCGCCCTGCAAGCAGGACATACGGCTTGGGCGCAAGCGCGTCTGGCGTGTCGAAACATTGCAAGAATGGTGGAAGCCGAAAAGCCTGTCAAGCTGCGTCGCAAGTTGAACGTCGAGCGGCATGAATGGGAAGAGGCCGAGACTGTGGAAGAGGTACTCGAGAGCTATACGCCGCCTCGGCCATCTATCAAGGTATCCCTCGGACTAGTGAGTCACGCGTGGAATAATCCGGATCTTCTACTGACCTCTGATTTCTAGGATGCTGCTATTACCCAAAATGACGGAGTGTTCTCGAAATCTGGGAAAGAGTCGTGCCAGGATGATCTGTATTCCGAGATCATGTGGACGAGTAGGGGTTTATCGGTGGAGGATATGACGATTTAGGTTGAACCGGATCGAGGAGTTGTACCGAGAATGAATAGCCATAGACTGAATGATAGATGGTTATCGTGCGGTAGGCGAGACAGGGGATAGCTCCGTTTAAAGACGCGATGTGTGGATTGATAGGTTTATCGTGCCAGCAAAATGACCGCCGCTTTCGTTCCAACCAATGTGATACCTGTTGGTGCGTGGCCCGTGTCCATCGTGCACTGAAGGTAGAGCTATTGGGATTCTGTGCAGCTCTTTGCGCTTTGAATGCTGGGACAGCTGTTGAGACTTGTAGAGCTATTTCGAAGGCAGTGATCGAGGACGATCGAGAGCATGGAATATGCTTCCATTCAGCTCTTCATCCTCATCCTCACAACTTGCGTGCACCTCCTTGCAATAGCTTGACCCATGTCCACACCAGCTCGAAAGCAGTACCGTTTCCTTGAAAGTACACAACGGCTCAGCGGTTCGGAAGCGACAACATGGAGGAGAGGAAGCTCAAGCCAATCTACGGTGCGTTATCTGACACGTCACTCCGCAGATGCCCTTCAATGGTTATTTAACGTCCTATCCCTATTCTATAGACGAGCTGGAGAGGTCTCGTCCCAAGGATGCCCTGAGCGAAGTCGAAAAGTACAAAAAGCGGTATCCGAAGCAAGCAAACATTCCCATCATAGGCGCTCTGAAATGTGTAGCTTTGCAACGACTAGGCAGGGACGACGAGGCGTACGAGACGTTCTTGACGATGGTCAAGGCGAACCGAAAGGTCAAGAACGATAGCCAAAATACATCAGGGCAGACCAAGGAGATCCCAAGTGATGTGGTCATCGACGAGAATGCTCTGCATACACTAGGCTATGCTCTTCGGCCGATGCGAAAACGTTGGTACCGCTTCATTACCGGTTCTGGCTGCACGCTTACAAGACCACTGTTTGCAGTCCCGCAGCTCATGAAACTATACGAAAATGCATGGACAGCGGACCCTGAGAATCTGGAGCTAGGTGTCCAAGTGTTTCAGCATGCCGTCAGGATACACGACTGGCGGACAACGCAACAAGTGAGTCGGACTGCGTGGTTGAAAAGCGTTGATCTCATCGTCTGCAATGATAGATTTCCATCAAGCTCATCAGTCCAAGCAAAGATTCAAGAATTGCTCACTGGGCAGCAATGTCGAGCTATCTCGAGGTATGTTTACCACTTACGTTCCTCGCACACATGTTCATCTCCGTTACACCAGGCCTGTCAACCTAGCACTCCCGAGAAACAGCGGGTCCTCTTGCTCAAACTGGCTCAGACTCTCATGGTCAGAGAACCCTCGACACCGTACCAAAATGAGGATTCGCTCCTCCTGTATATCAAGATTCTTCGGGCAATTGGCGGCGAGCAAGTCATTACCGCTCTGCGAATCCTGACTCCGGATATCAAGACGCCTTTTCAAGCTGATGAAAAGTCTGCGGTACCGCTCGAGCTGCAGAGAGAGGCACACGAGAAACAGAATCGAAAGGAGAGGGATGCGGTGAGAAAGTGGATGACTGATCTGCGATTCCGGTGGGAACGTTGGGAGACGGTCGAGGAACTTGCCAAGAAAGAGCTGGACAGCCATGATGCAGCTGACGCTCAAGAGACGCATACAGAGAGCTGGGATTGGGAGAAAGAGTTTGTGAGATGTGACGACTTGATTCGTGGCGCAGAGGATATACCGTACGTGCCCTTCACACCAACGCATGTCCTGCACTGACAGCGCAAATCACAGAGAGACAAATTACAAGGCATACCTGAGCCTGATAGCTAGCCTGATGGTTTTGATGAAGGGTGACGGTAAAGCGCATCTTGCCACCGCCCGCGAAACACTGGATGGTCTGGCTTCCCGCTTTAGCGATCAAGAAAGAGCGCCACTGCTGGCGCAATTGGAAATCAACCGACGGCTACGGCAAGGCCATGTTGAGCATGGCGATCAGGCACAAGCTCATTCCGACAACTCTCTCCTGGCCGCATATTGGACTGCGTTTGGGCACAAGGGAAGCGTGTTGGATGATGTTTCGCCATATCTGACGCACCAATCCGGCTTGATCGATACGCTGAAGGCGATGGCAGCGGGGAATGCAGTGAGTCATCCTTGACTGATCAGTGAACGAATCGGCTGACACGCTCGGATAGGCCGATTATAAGGAGTACATTCGCCAGTTGAATGCATACAAGCTGCTTCAGTTCGTGCTGCCTCGCGCCGATAATGCAGACGAACAGCGAAAGGTCGCCCAAAGGCAATTTGAACTTTATCTTCACGGAGCCCGCTTTGGTATGTCAATAGAAAATCAGTGCACTTCGGATTCAAGCTGATAAAGTCTCTTCAGCTCAAGGTATCCCCTTGACAGACGTCAGACCGGCAGACGACTTTGGGTTACTGAGCGCTCAGGCTTTCATTGCGACATGGACGATAGCGGAACCAAAGGACTTTCAAGGTATGCTGATCGTGCTCATAGCCCTGGGCGGTACTAACCGTCTTACTGTATCATAGACCTGCTTACCGCCATCTTTGTGCTCGAGAAGGTTGTTAAGGATAGCCCGGCAAATGGGCACGCACGAATGTTGCTCCTCCGACTATACAGGATGGTCGGTGCGTCATATGGCTTGCTGTGATGGAGATGACCCCTTACCATTTCATCCCCAATAGCTGCTCCGTCCCTTCTCTCGCAACACGTACAACAGTTGAAGATGCGGACATTCCAGCAGGACACGGTTTTGCATATCGTTTCGGAAAGAGGCTCAAGCGATTACGTCTCTGGAGGGGACAAGGGACGAGCAATGGTCAGCAAACTGCTTTTAAACTCCAAGGGAATATACGAGAGTACGGAGCGTGAGGTACGTGTTTCCAACTATGTTGGAGATCAAAGCTAACACTGCCGCATAGATCTCTGAAGCAATGGTTTCGTCTTTTACGTCCGAGTCGTACAGCCAGGTAAGTCATCATCACAGCGTGGAGAATCATCGTTGACTGTTCTTCGTGCCCACAGATTCCAGGGATGCTTAAACTAAGCCAAAGATTTGGCAACTCGCATCAACGCTTCTTAGGTGAACTTGAACTCGTTCGGCAGTCCGCTTTGCGCGATTTCAACGAGTTGACGAATGAAAAGTCGGTTGCGATAGAGAATCTCAAGCGAGATAAATGCAAGTCGTCTCCGATGCAGGTACTGCCGGTTTACTAATCATTTGATACGCCTTGACAGCTCTCCTTGAGGACGTTCGGGACTGGGATCTGTTACCCGATTATCTAGGAGGCGACGGGATTTCGTCGTTGAAGCAACAAACGTCGACTGGCCCTTTGACCGATGTGAGGAGTCTCTTCTGTAGTTGCGCAAGGGTCATGCTAATGTCTCTTCTCAGTCCGCTTGGGTTGCGACTATGTCGAACATGTGGCTGCGCATCTTGGACCCTGACTTTACCGTAGATGACTCTGTCGTGGTGGAGACGAGTGAACAGGTAAGCTATAGTTCAAACGCATTCGTGCTTAAACTTACTATCCGCTCTCAGACTACATACTGCGAGAAGCAATTGATCAGCTTTGCGGATCAGCTAGCTCGTTTTGTACAAGAGTGCAAATCCGCTGATGCGAAGAATGCGGACGGTATCAAGCGAGAGTTTTCTGGTTCGTGCCTTGCGGTTGAACCTGACCTGACAGACGCGTTCTAATCTTTCGTGTCCACAGCCATGGTTACGACTGCAACGGGGGTGAATCACTCGCTCCCCTGGAAGTTGATGCACTCCTGGTCCATCATTTTAGAGGTAAGATGCGCGTCACAGCCGCTACGGCTCTCGACGCTGACTTTCATCATCATAGGCGTACGCCATGTTGGAGATTGCTCTGTCGCCCTACAAGCCATTGTCAGGCAAAAAGGCAAAGAAAGGACAGGCTAGTGGTGTGCTTCCCGAGGTGAGTACCGAATGGGGATATATCGTTACAATCATACGCTGAAAACGACATGATCCTAGGTCGGAGAAGCCGTCAAGAACATCTTTGTCGAGTGCAAATCCGCCTTGAAAACGCTAGCCAGCCAGGCGACGGCTTTGGCAAGCGAGGACAAGCAATGTCCGAGCGGTATACTGATCGATGCGTTGAAGGCAAGCGGATTCGCGGAACAAGTAAGTGATGACAGTGGTGCTCTAGGACGTAGGACGTCGCTAATCGTCGAGGTTATACAGGCCGAATCTTCCTTTGCGCGGCAGTGTGAGACGAGCATACGGGATAGCCGGAGGATAGGCTTCAAGGAGATGGCCAAGGAATTGAAAAAACGGGCAGACAACTAGCCGAGGACATTGTCATCCGTGCTCGATCCATCGCATAGATTTTCCTTGTTCTGAGGTATTCAAGGTCGCGTGACTGCTCACTGCGGTGCTACCACTCGCAGGATGACGAAGGATGGTTGAATGATGTTCTATGCAGGGTGGCATCGCCTGGATTATAAGCCATTTGCCTGGTAGCTGGTAGCCAGTGTATTGAGAGCCTTTTTGAAATCATATCACGCTCCTTTTATACGTACAAATTCTACAGTACAGTACAGTCTGCGGTCCTTGGGAGGTGTAGCGCGAAGGTCGACACGCGCCTGACCGCGTAGAATATATAAATAAGCACATGGAAGAACAAGTTGAAGAGCCGTCAGGAGATGTCTACTGTCAGCTCAGGCTATATTCCATATTTTGCGTACCACCATCTACCTCCCTCGGATGAATCAGCTCTGACCGGCGTTGTCAGCTTTCATTCTCTTACATACTCTGCGTACCTCCTTCCATCTCGGCGTCACCTCACCACCAAAAGGAGCATTTAAACTCCACCAAAATTCAACGTACCGCTGCGAACCCCGAGCTCTCCATCATGAATGGCGCTACACCACAACGACCGGCTCTCACACATCAGCCGACGAGCACCAAGCGAAAGCGAACAGCAGATGGCGACGCGGCTGAGGAGACGTCGGCGGATGACAGTGGGATGATGATGAATATGGACGACATGAATGGCATTCATGGTGCTGTCTTGGAAGGCGGAGGTCAGGGTTGGCAAGGCAGGTTGTTTGAAGGAGATAATAGGGAGACCAAGGTGAGTGCGATGAGAGTGCGGCTGTGATGAGCTGTCAATGAAGTTGCTGGAGAAGGGAGCTGACGCCGTTCGTTCCTACAGCAAATGCGTACGGCAGACAATACGCCAAGCTCCATGATAGACGATCCTTTCCTCAACCAGCAATACAACACCTTCGGACACGGCGTCGTCATGAGCATGCCTCCAACGCCAGCAACCCTCAACGGCTTTACCGATCATTTGGCGGTATCCCAGATGTCTCTGAAAGGAAACGGTACGAATCCGGAAATGGATGTAGACATGTCAAGCCAACTCAAGCCCGCTCCAGGACAGAACCCGCTCTCCGTCCAGCCGTTTTCGCCTACACTTGGAGCACCGCCGTCTTCCATTGGACTTTTGCAACCATTTGCTAGCACCGATGTATCGCAGAACAAGTCGGCTCCGTCGGTTGCTATGCATGAGATGCAGGAGAGCGAGAGTGCGGAGTTGGGGCAGGGTATGAGCGAGGACGACATGCTTCGAATCAAGCAGGAAGTGACCAACGCGAGGAACGTTCACGGGTGAGTTGTTATCAACCGAGGCAGGACGCGATGCTAAGCCAGGCGTTTTCCGAAATTGGAACAGTCCCCAGTGCTCGACGATTCCGAAACTCATGCTGAGCGATCATGCAGACCCAGTGACGGGCAAACGAAGCATGTGGACATTTTGCGAAAGCTGTGGAAGCTGTGAAATGGTTGCCTAGGTCAGTGACGGCCTTTAGCGACCGTTCCTGTCCACCGACTGATGTGTTGGACATGTGCAGATTAACTCTCTTCGCAAAAGACCTCGAGTTTGAATTTCACCTTCCTCCTACCCTTAATGTATCCCTACTCTCATCATCAGTGCGATCACGCGACCCAAGATACGGCCACGCGACCGCCAGCCCAGTTGTCCGACTACAAGCGCTACCTCACCTTCGCGGCATCCCGTTCATCATTGTAGCTGTGCGAAACACAATTGTATCATATCTACAGAGCTATGCACCAGCCATCTATGCATCTCAGATCTCAGTCTGGGAGGGAGTGAGGCGGCCGGTGCACCAGGTGTCTGGTCGGCAACTGCGTGCATCGTCCGTGGAGAACCATGTCTGTCGTAACGTTTCGTCCTGCTTTGCAATCCGCCCAAAGTCGTATCGTGGGCATCTACATGGTTGATGCAGCCATTCTCAGTCCGTACGACTAGCACGACCGCAAATCCGGCCTCTACCGCACCCTAGCTCGTCGTTAGATCGTAATGCATATCATCGACCACTGTCTATCTTACAAGCGTACAACTCTTGATCCAGCCATATTTATCCGCGTGATACGAGTTCTCCAACCTTTTTCTCGACTTCTTCTTTCGATAGGTCGGTCACTGTTGCTTGTGATTCACGGCCGTGTTCTACAGGCAGCCGGCGGATCAGGTGTTTGTAACGACGTGAGAGTGGCAACGAATGCAGGTGAACGTACCAAAACGAGCGAATACTCTAGGTTCAACACCTCGTGCTTCTCGAATCAGCACCTTCAAATCCGGGTTGGAGGCCTTTAACGTTGGGTATGCGGAAAGAACGAATTGTCTGTGTGTCAAGAGACTATCATCAGTATTCGTATTCGGGTTGGCAAAGATGAAGACTCGACTTGCCGCAGTCCCTGGGATGAGCTCGAGGTCTGGCACATGTGCACTCGGAGCTCCTTGAGCGTTTGCGGCAGAGATTTGGCGAAAGACATGTTGCGAGGGTTGTAGAGGCGAGCGAGACTGGGTATGGTTGGAATGGGATGTACGAGATGATAGTCGAGGTCGGGATAGTGAAGTACCGTTTACACCACCAACACCACCACCGAATGGCTCTGGCTGTGCGCAATCGAGCAGAAACCAATAAGCGCGGGCCGAATGCAGCTGGCGCGACTCAGCGAGGTTAACTAGCTAGACTAGCTGGTTGACTGAAATGAAGGGTCCGGCTCACTACGGATATTGCGTTGGCCTAGTAGCTGAACAGGATCAGCATCTAGTACACAATGAGCGCAAGGTGTAACACCCAACAGCAAGCTGCGCTACGAGGCCGATGGTGAGCATTTTATTAGCGTTTCAGACGAAAGGCCAAGGCTGTTACTTGTTCTTTTGCAGTCCCGTACCTCTCATTCCCGAAACATCGATACGGCTAGAAACGATAGCTTGACGGCGAGCAAGGTGGGTCAGCGTACCGCCAGTGGAAGAAAAGCAGCAGGTGGCGAGCATGCATCTTTTACAGAGCCTTCCGGGTTGTACTGTAGTAGCATCCTCTTCATCATGACCCGTTATCCATGTCTCTACATCTTCCGGCCGGTGTCAGTCAGCTTCAGCAGTGGCTTCAAGCTTGTTGTATCCAGCCAAGCATGACAAGTCGTGGTCTCGGTCTCCGCTGCAATGTTAACCTTGTGTCCGCTCATTTCAGGGGGTCAGGTAACGTGATGCAACTCGAAGATGAAACGCCGTCAGACGATGCAGCTTCTCGGTGACAGGAGGCTATCGAACAGTGTCGATCGTCTTCTTTGAGTCTTGCCACCTCTCGACGTACTCGACGAGCTTTGTACCCCTCTCAACCATCGCCAAAGTAAGCAAGGTATGTCAAGCTCTCAGAACTAGGCAGGCAGGAAAGGGCACTCATCGTTGACACGTTTCTCGGAAAAACAGACAAATTCATAGATCTCCTCGAAGTCGACTCCAGTGCCAATCATGAGCGAGCCATCGCAATCACAAGCAGCCAGAGGCAATCCCAGAGGCAACGCCAGACCGCAGAGTTCCTACTCGAGGTAAGTTGTGTATGATGACAGTCACTGCGATACGACCGACTGACACCACAAACTTGAACCGCGCAAAAAGTGAAAGCCCTCCGGCACCTCCTCTCTTTGTCAACGAAACTAATGTTTCCCTCTCTGATGTGAGTGAACCCTGGCAACTACCTGAGGCATGTGTCTGATCAACAAAACGAGCCATGCCGATAGAATTCCGTATCCGAAGCAAGACCTGGATTGCTGGTTGGCCAGCAGCCCATCACCACAGGCCTCGACCCCATATGGGCAGAGGTTGTTGCCCAAACCGATCCCAACAAGACCGAACTCTTGTTGCGGAGCAAAAACGACGAGTGGCTCAAGTTGGAGCTACCGGTCAGCAGGCCCCCTGTGACGAACGACAATTGGAGGGTCGGTGGCGTGTTCGACATGGGAACGACACGAGAGAGACTTTCAGATCATCCAGACAGACGACATGAATGGGTCAAGATGACATATAGCCCTAAAAAAGAGTGGAAGTTGACAAGCGAGACCTCGTTCTGCGACCGCGTACAAACCATGGCGCGTCTGGAATCTGCAAACTGTCGTACGGTTTTGCCAGTCTTACAGTGGAGGGGAGGAGGACGGTTTTTGGGTCTGCCACCTCGACTATTCACTGCTCGTCTTCATATGCATTATGCTGTGCGGTTTGACAAGAATCTGGTTTCCTATGTCGATAATTTCGACAGGGCGCGATTCAGCATCCTACTCGACAACACCTTGGTCCGTTGCACCTTTGACCCTAAACGCTTGGACAATGGCATCTTGGGTAAAGCGTTGTCGGAATTAACACAGTCCGACCTGGACGATATGCTCGAGCATGTTATTGGATACTTGTCAACCTTTACGGAAGAATTGATTCAAGGTCGAGTCGCGAGTCTGCCTGACCTGCTCGCAGACAATGTCAATTACGAGTTTTCCATGCAAGAAGCATATGATGATTGCCGTGCTATCGTGAGTGATGGTCGTAGTTGTCCCTCTGACAAGGCTAACAGACGCCGAACTTTTCTAGCTTACGAGAACATGGTCAGAGTACCGCGTTGAGTTGACCGTTGCCCCAGTTTATGTGAATGTAGTGTACGAATAGAGACGTTCAGTCTATCCGGGGAAGCAGCAAGTTGTAGATGCGGGATTATCATGTATTCCTATGCAGATGGCGTCAGACTTTCACAGCGCCCGCCGCGAGGTGACGACGAATGGACATTATTTGGGTATGGTGCAAGAGGGCTGGGCAAGTGACTGAACTTGTATACACCCCCGGGCACAACTATCAAAGCTCAAGATTCAGTACCTCGACGCCTGACGAGGAGATCGAGACTTGATACACGGCCCTCTGCTGGAAGGGCTAGCACATGCGGAAGCCATTGCGCGGGACCGAAAACATGCTCGACAGGTAGAAGAGGGTCACCAGATGGGTTCAGCAGGAGCAGGTACCTGCGCACACTGAGCAGACGCTAAATCGATGTTGACTGCTGTGATGCTTGTGTCGCGATCAAGTGTGGCAACCCCCACTAGAAAACTTTCACCGCTTCGCGTTTCGACTGCATTGCGCGGCACCTGTGCATAGTAGAATCGCATGCTAGACAGCTCACAAGGTATCGAAAGGGCACAGGGAAGCAAGAGTGCAATCAGCTACAAATCGGCTCGGGTGATCTTGCGCCCGTATGGCAAGGGCCGCATACCCCAAGCCCGAGGAACGCTTTTGTATCGTTTGGCAGCAACCCTATACAATGCCCAAGGCTATATGTAATGAACCATAGGCACTTGATCCCATCTCGAAGCCGAAGCGTTGCACACATTCAAAGACATTCCCCTCGACATGGATCGCGCGTTCTCGGTGGGCAGTTGTTGCTGCAGCGTCCGCGTTTGCCCCGCGATCAATGACACAGGTAGCCAACATTCAGTAAATCAAACCATGTAATATCATAAATCGATAGCCCTCTATACATCTGCAATCTTGTAAACGAGCTTTGAAGCAGATACCTTTCCTGACGCCATAAACTCGAACCCTTTCAACAGACCACCAAGACCACCGGGCATGTCGGTAATCGGGTTGGGTCGGATACCGTACTCTTCGATGAATGCGGGCGTGTCCTTGGAAAGCTTTGCGTAAAACTCTCGGTCAGATGGGATTCCTTCGATGGTGATATCTTTGAAGAAGTGGAATGTCTGTGGTCGAGATAGATTAGCACGGGCAAAGTAAAAAGGAGACGCGATACTTACGTCGCTGATACACGTGTAAACCCAGTTCGTCTCGGCCTGGATACCTCGCTTCTCTGCCAGCTCCTTGCTTTCGTCGGGAATGGGCAACAAGAGCTGCAGCTTCCGCTTGCCATTGGCATCAGAATCGGCATACGAGTTGAGCACAATCTTCAACGAGCTCGCCTCCGAGATCGTGTCCAGTCCTTTCCTCAATTTTTCACCGGTGACACTCCTTATCTTCTTGATCGCCGCTTCCGAGTCCTTGTAGTCGACAACCTCGTCCGCGCCGTAGCTTTTGACGAGATCAAAGTTTTTGGGACTACAGGTAGCAACGACCTTGAAGCCGGCCAGCTTGGCGAGCTGGACCGCGAACAGCCCTACCGAAGTTGATCCACCATAAACGAGGAACCACTCCTCGCCTTGTACCTTGGCAGGAGGGTAAGGAACGTCGAGTCGTGCGTAGAGAGCCTGGGCGGCAGTGCCAAAGCCGATACCGTAGACGGGCGCCTCTCGGAGTCCGACCTTTGAAGAGGAGGGTGGGACCTTCCACGCCGCGTTACTGGGAACTCGTAGGTACTCTGAATGAGGAAGACGGTCAGGATCAGTGTGCCGACTGATACGGTGACGAGCACTCACCTGCGAATGCACCTCGGTCCTTGAACTGTCCTCCGTGGACGATACCCGCGGCGAAATCTCCAATCTGCCAGGTATCGTCCACGAGGTTTTTACCGAGCGCGACCACACTGCCCGAGAAATCACATCCGTCTGTGGCCTTGGGCTTTCCCCAAAAGGCGACATGTTTCCAGTCTGATCGTAAAGCACACTGTCAGTTACCGATACCAACTATATTGCGCCCGAGTCAGTCCTGGCTCACCGGTGGGGTTCTGAGCGACATATGCGACCTTGACGAGGATATCGTTGTCTTGCAATTCGGGAACAGGGTGGTCCTTGACTGACGCCGTGTGTTCCTGTAGGCCCAAGGTGAGACAAGCTCCGGGGATGAAGAGCAAGAAGAAGGCTTACAGTGTCGTGAAGGACGAGGGCCTTCATCTTGGACGGGATACGTTGGAGTTCTTGCATAACCATATTGGCGCGATCCTAAGCGATACGAAGGTGATAGAGTCGAAAATAATGGCGACGCATTCTAGAGACTGGCATGTGCAGCGCAGCCCATAGTTATATACCTTTCCCAAAGATGACAGAAATTTCAGTCGCTGACCACTCGAACCAAAAGATGACGAATCTTTACCAAGATTGCTTGCTCGTGGACTTTTTTACCCAGCCGAAGTCTACTTTGTCAGCATCTTGTTTGATAACCGCAGTAAGGCCGGTCAAACGCAAAGATTCAAAGCCTGGATGAGAAGAATTCGGTAGTGAGGAGCCTGAGAGAAAGACCTAGAACGTCTATGTATATTTCGTTCAACATTGTCACGTTCCCTAATCCCTACCTCCCGCGCCCTGCAAGAAGCTCTGCAAGACCAGTCGATTGCGGCTGATAGCTATCACCATTCTGATCGTCTAGTCGTTGTTCCCGCGCGAGCGGGATCTCTCTTTGCAATGCAAGATGAGATTTGTATTCCCATAGAGATACGTCCGGGCGAACATATTATTGGGTTACGAACGTTAGCAGGTATCCATATTTGACAACCTTGAACGATACTATCGACTGAGAGGGCAAGGCAACACCCAACACGAGCGAAAAACGAGCTGGTAAATAGCGCATCGAAATGGCCATGTATTTCGAATTTTTGCAAAATCTGCCCTGGGAAGCTGGAAATAGGATGCATGGGGGCACCCTACTCCGCACCCCGGTACCACTACCAACCCGTAGCAGTGTTATCGAATCTACTCAACTCGTCACTTTGACCTAGCTCTACTTCCCAACCCTCTAGTCATTCTATTCAAAGTCCATATACCACCATGTCCGTATCATCTGCCACCGCAAACCGCCATGCACATCAACATCAACATTCACATCCTCATCCACATCGAACCGCACGTCGTCGTTCCGCTGTAAACCTACACCGCACGCCCTCCCACACGGGCACCGCCGGTCTAGCTGGTCTGGCCGCGCTCACGTTATCTCGCCCTTCGAATGGAGGTGATGGAATGGAGAGGCAGGATAGTAGATCTAGTAAAGCCAGTGATGAAGTGAGTGTTGTTAGTGCGCCTGCCCGAACACGAGGTGGCTCTCGACCTGGAGTGGGAAGCAGGAGGAAGAGTCAGGTACATCTTGCTGCAGGTGACCACGTGAGTGCCTATACCTCATCTTCATCAAAGCCAAGTCTAAAGAACTCTACGATCGGTTGGCCACGACAGAAACAACGAACTTTCCGTTCCTCCCGCTCAGATACGAATCTCTCTCGTCTTGGCCTTACAGCCCTGGCACGGGCGTCTTCACGCACCAACGTACAACATGCGGCTGAACTTGAACCGGAAGAGGAGGAATGGGAGGAAGAAGATGTTGGTGCGACGGCTTCAGCTGCCGCCAGCGACAAGAGGGGCGATAGTGGCGATGACGATGAAGATAATGCGGATGAAAGCGGGGATGGGGACGACTTGGTGATCACGACAAAACGGAAACGATCGATCGCTCCTGTCACTCAGGCAGCACCAAACGAGCCACCAGCACCTCAATCACAGCCAAATCAAAAGGAGGAAGTATCAGATCACCAGCAAGGAAGAGCGATGCGAGGCTTTGACCTCCGCCAGCCCTCCTCTTCGCGCCACGCCTCCCGAGCGCCTGCAGCACCGGCACAAGCAAGGGAAAGATCTCCATCACCTACGCCTTCCGAATCCGGCACGCTCATCGCACCTTCCTCTGTTCCAGCATTCACACATCAGCCAGTCGCCCAACAAGGACCATCACCTTCTAGGCAGCATGGATATGGAACACCACCACCAGCATCATCGCAAAAGTCCACGACAGCCTCACGTCATCTCCGCACGAGGAATTCGCATACATCACTACGGTCACTTACGTCCGCCTCGCTTCGTACTCTACCATCCACTATGATGGTCGGCCCGCATCATCCGCTCTCTTCTCCTACGTCTGTGCGTACTTTCCGCGTACATTCTGGAGGAGCGGGAGCATCCGCAGGAACGGGACTAGCGCCCCCGGTCATCAGTGGGGAGACCGCGAGGGGTCTTTGGTCCACTGCTTCCAACGGCGGAGGCGGACCGTCATCCGCAGATATCGATGGTCTTCCGCATTCCAATACACCAGGAGTTGCAGGGAAACGGCCACATGCGGCCTCGGCGTCATTGCGGAAAGCGTCATTCTCTACACCTCCATCAGGTGTAACAGGCGGTTCACGCTCAGCCAGTATGATATCTGGTGGCTCGAACTCTGACTCGAACAGTGGAACAGCGACAGGTAGCGGTGATGGTAGCCGCCTATCTGCACATTCAGTAGCACAAAAAGCCGCTCGACTCCCCACACTATCGTCCCGCCCGACTGCACAACAAGACTCTCATGAGAGGGAACGAGAGACCGTCAATCTCGTTTCCCGGTTCATTGCGCTTCCATCGGCGTCTACCGCTACTTCGGCCGATAGCGCTCAAAAGGATTCTTCGTCAAAGGGTACGGTAGGCGCAGGTGGATCCATCTTCCCCGACAGCCCGTTCGCCACAGCGCACAAATCATTGGTCCGAACTATGATGGAGGAATCAGCCCGTTTGCTTCCTATCGGCAGTAGCGCCAATCACGGTGGGTATGGTGTCGGAGGCGGGGTGAGTGGGTACCATTATGATAGTCATGCGACTTCGTCACGTCTTCCTCCATCCGTTCAGCGTACCGGAACGACTTCTGCTTCTTCCGGAGCAGGAGCAGCCTTTAATGGAAATGGAGCGGTGGAATGGGTGCCCGGATTGACGCCGTTCGAGATGAGTGTGCAACGGTGTTTGGAGCAGCGTAAAGGCGCTGTTCGGTTGGCAACAGGGGAATCGTTGGCTCCGCTTGTTGGCTGATTGTGAGGGAGATCTCTTCGTTGGAGCGCGCGGTGGGTCGACATGAAGTTGTACATGCGTTGTATAGTTTAGAAAGACAGGAAAATGGGATACCTTTGTGTTTGGAAGAATGGTTGACCTTTAGCACGGTCAACGAACGGATACCGTTCGGACACACTTGGCTGATAAGCCAAACGGGAAGCTAGTCTATGTATGCATCCTCTACAGGTTTCATTGACCGTATAAGAGTAACCCACATGGCTCCAATCTATCGTATTATGCAACATACACCGTCCATCGTCCAGAAACTGAGGTATACGAAAGGCAGGAGGCGAGGCGGCGGGGCGGACATCTACAACTGGTTCTTGTCCATGTCGACTATATGTGGAGAAGGCTCTCTCAAAGAGATATTCACCGGTCCTGATCGTGCAAACTTGTCCGCGATGGGTGTGGAGAATCTTCCCTTATCACTGACGGGACTAGGCTGGAGCGTGTTGTTAGAGGTACTATGGGTAGTACTAGTCCCTTCGTCGTCGTAATGATCGGATGACGAAGGAGGCGGGTCGAAGATCGCGTTTGCTTTCGTGGATGCGCCAAGAGGCGACAATGTGGAGTCTCTATCTCTCGTAAGCAAGATATCGGGCATGAGGCTGAGTCGTTTATCATTTCCCCTGCGGTCAGCAAGTGTGGCCGAGGAAAGTTCTTCGTTGATAAAGATGCTGTCGTGATGCTCGACCAGGAGCTTGAGGAATGTCATGGAAATTTTGAGCGACGGCGAGAAAACGGTAAGCAGGTTTTGAATGGTCATCTTGTTGACCTGGCTGTGCTGGCTCGTTAACGCGAGGATTCGAGCTGCAGAGTGGTAGGATAAATGTTTTAGCTGATGCGACGGTGACCAGCCGCGACCAAACTCACAGAGATCGTTCAGTAACCACCAACTCGAGTCTGATAGAGATTCCAGCGCCTCTGTCATGCCTGTAACAAGCTCCGTCTTGTGCTGAGAAGGCCAATCATCTGTCCGTGCCTTTTGGGCTTGCAATAGATCGTTCCTGCTGATATTAATGGCGGAAGAGGGTGCCTGACCACTAGCCGTGTGACCATCGAGTAGGCGGTTGTATTTTGGCATGATGTCGTCCGTCAAAATCGGTGAAGGGACTAATCAAGAGCCAAAAAGTCAGATGGAAAGCTATGTTGGGGGCTTCCAGGCCAGGACTTACGTTCACGAAGATACGATCGATACAAGCTTGCTACCGCATGAGGATCCACGTCGCCCGGATCGCATAGTTCAAGGACAATGTCTGCACCTATGCTCCGAGGAAAGATTAGCAAGGGCCTAATACCGATGTCGTCACGACGCACCTGCATCAAATTGCTTTCTAAGCTGTGTGATGTGTGTGCTTCGGCCGGAAATACGGAATATTCCTTCTTCTTGCGGTGCCCATATGCAAACTACAACAATAACACCGTTAGTGTTGGTTTTCCGATCTTATGAGATGTCGTCAAACTTACGATGGTCTACACAGCGTACTGCAACTGCGGGTAAACAACGCTTACGGCTCTTTCGTCTACGATCCGTGGGGGTCTCCACGTCTGGCGGCTCCGCAACTGGACAAGTGCGAGCGGCTTCTTCCAAATCCTTGCCAAACGCCAACTTGGCATCTTCCTGTCCCGGCCGTGGACGTCGAAGAATCGACTCTGGCGCGAGCTTCGGACCTTCATATCCCAAGCCAGTACGAGAGGACGCCTGTGGCGGGAGCCCAGCATCATGTCCATTCCCAACCACTCTTATCCAACTGGAATCTGATGTATGTGTCGATCCGGAGCGGGGGAATGACATGTTGGACGAAGAGTGAGGGAATGACAAGCTTGATCTTGTTGATCGTAAAGCTGCCCAACCGGTTGAGACGGCTGATCCGATAGCACCAGGTGCAGCTTGAAGGAATGACGACGAGGAATTACTCGTGGGGAACGCTATACCCTCCAAAGTCCGGGGCAAAAGCCCACTGGGATGTTGATGATCAGCCGCATGGCTGCTCCCGCTTGTCCCTTTCCGACTCGCTCCACCACGCCCGGTCCGGCTACTGCCCTGAAGCGAGTTCAATCCAGATATTGAGCCGGCCGAACTCGCATGTCCCGAACCTAGGGCGACCCGGCGTGGTACGTCCATAGACTGCGCCGTTCGCTGTGGCATCGGTGGCGGCAAAAGGCCATTGTCATGGCTCTTGGACAGACTCGAAGTACCGGCATCATCAAGTGCTACATCGTGAGCGACGCGTGAACCGGAAAGCAGAGTGTCTTCGTCAAAGCTCTTTGAAAACTGAGGCAGCAATCCTGGACTAGCTTGAGACTGGTCTGGCAGCACGAGACTGGGTGTCGGATGGGCTGAATCAGATGCAGACGTCGATGCGGGTGTGGATGATGGCATTTTTCCTGGACTTTTCGGTCTGCGAAAGTCTAGCGCGGAAGCGATACTGAGACGGCTTGATGTACGTTGCAGCGGAGGATTGCCGCTCGGAGCGACAGGCTCCTTGTTCCCGCTTTTAGCTGATGAAGCGGGTTTGCGTGGCGGTAATGTCGGAACTTTCTGTTCCTTGGTAGTTGAATTCGGTTTCTTCCGCGTCGGCAAGCTTGGAGGTCCCATTTCGCCATGTTTCGACTTTTGCACGGGAGGCTCATCGTCGCCTTCCGCTACACCTTGCAGATTCCGACTTGATGCGGCAGGTGGTGAGGAACTATGTGGTCCTGATCCATATGTAAGGGAAGAAGATGACGAAAAAGAACCGAGACCGAGCCCCGCCAACATCTTGTTGCCAGACGCGGTTCGTCTTAACCATCCCGGCTTGGCGGCGATAGGCGGCGGAGGAACCGTGGCTGAGGATGCGCCTGACACGGTAGAAGCTTGTCCGACCTCGAAATTGGTAGCAAGCGTGTTGACGCTCGATGTGGAGGGAATCCTTGACATCCTACTGTTGCCGGCCATGGCTGTCGATGCATCGGAGGCTGCGCCCCAGTCCATAGACCTGCGTGAGCTAAGGGATGGTGATTTGCCTCTCTTGATTGCTGTATTTGGCGCCAGTCTCGCAGCGGTCTTCTCCTTTGATTCATCTCGATAACTGTTACTCCCTGTTGCCCAACCAGGAACGAGGGTTGAAGCGATTGCTCTCGAGATGGAAGATTTTCTTCCATGCTGTGCTGGCTGTTTCGTCGCTGTGCCACCATTGCTCGCCGCCATTCCTTCGATCGAATCAGGTCCTGGTGACGGTGTCTTGTCTCTTCCGCCGTTTCCCATACTAAGAGAGAACGAGAAACTGCTCCGACGCGAGCCTTGTGAATGAAAAGAAGGGTTGGGTGACACAGATCGTCGGGCATCGGAAGAAGAAAGGGGCATTGATCCGACTGGCTGTGGCAGTCCCCTAGGAGCCGCCGACGGAATGCCGAGATTTTGGCTGTTGCCAGTAGAATGTTTCGGTACGGGTAGGTGGGGAGAATGTGCTGGATTCGGGCTGGAAGTGATGTGAATCACGCTACTGCCTGTTGATGTAGATCCTGAGCGAGAGTGATTCCTGGCTGCAGTCTGATAATCGTTCAGAATCGATGTTCCCTTCGGGATTCTCACTGGCGTTGGTGAGATCATTTCGACATCATCGGTGTCTTTATACAGCTCCTGTGTGACTGCTCTGATAGTCGATGGCGGTCGCTTGCTCGCAGCTAGTGTACTTTTACCCTCGACCGACTCCAGGTGTTCATCTTCTGTCTTGTTTGGTATATTGATCGGTACATTCCTGTCATTGCTTTCGATATCCGACTTGTCTGCGAACGCTCGGTCTTGCTCAACTTTCTCAACTGGCTGTATAGGCTGACTATTCGTCGTTTCAGAGCTTAGTGGCGGTCCGAGTTGAATGTTGCTGATGTCTACATGTTCGACAGCGGTCGAAGGACCTGCCTTGGATGGAGACAACGGTGCATCATTACCGGTGTCCTTTTTCCATCCGCTCCTTCTCCGAGAATCGCTGGCCAAAGGAGAAAGATTTACCGCGAGGGTTCTAGGTACGTCTGATTTACCATTTACGAGATTTGATGATGCAGTCGGAGATGATACTTGATCACCAACGGAAGGTGACATCTCGCTGATAATGGCCGGTCCGTGCGCTGTCATGACCGGGAAGTTTGTTTGTATTGGTGTCGGTTGTCAGGCATCGTTCAGTCGATGGATGGGAGTAGGCCAGGGTGTGTTCCTTGACAAGGAGATGATGATGATACACTAGTTGAGCAATAATGCTTGTTGTTTGCCGCTGGAACAACTAACGGAACACAGGGTCGAAACAACGACAACGACGTCGCTTCCCAGTTAGCAGCTGGCTTGGGGCGCACCATATTACGAGAACGGAGCAAGTCACAAGAAGTCAACAAGTCACCGAGGAAGCTCGTTGTTATGGATGTGACGGGAGGCCCGAGCACCGCGACAGAAAGGAAAAGCCATGGTTATTAGAGTACTCAAGATGAATGGATTATGCCTTGTATTACTGCTAGTCAAAATTACAACCGTACATGTGTCGTACACCTCATGCCAACCTCAATTATTATGTGAAAGCCCTCATAACGGGCGCCAGAATCGCTCGTGCCACAGCATACGGGACGGCCGTGATAATCGCGTAGCAGAATGCCATGGCCAGTACAGGTAGCCAAAACAGGAAGAGCATTCGATCCGCTAGATTATAAAGGGACAGTCAATGTAATGTCAAGGTGAAAAAGTAATAGAGTGTCGGGCTTACGTTTCTTATCTCGCTGAACCTGCTCATCTTCCACTTCTCCCGACAAGTATCGCAATTTCTCCGACTTGCCTTTGCGTTTGGAAGCGGCCGGTCCACGTCGAGGTTTCACAGCCGTAGCTTGCACCTCTACATGCTCCCTCGTTGGCGTCTTGTGTCGTCGTACAGACGGCGCGACTGTCTCACGCGTTGCCGGCGGAACACCTGATACAGCCGGCTCTGCTGCCGATGCGCCCATCCGCGTCATGCCAGCGAATGTCGCCTCCATTTGTGGGACTTTCGGGAGAGCATTCATCCACGCTTGAATAGGAACTGCCAACCAAGCTTGTGAAGCCCATTGCTGTTCCATGATATCGCCTGGTCTGAAACTCGTGGGTGATGGCAAATTTGGCAAATGTGGCATCAATAATTGAGCAGAAGGCAACTTGTCCCAAACGACGGGCGGGATAAAGTCTCGAAGTTGTGGTGTCGGAGGTATCATTTGCGCGCCAGGGATATGAGACAATGTGCGCTGAAGCCAGCTGACGGCATCAACAGCCGCATATGGCGGAGGATCATCTGATGCAAGCGTACCGGGCAACCCGCTACCACGTCCAGCTCGTGGAGTAACAGTCCCGTCCGACTTGACCTCTACCGAGCCACGAGCGGGAATCGGTAGTCGAGCGTTCTGCACTGCTGCGATATCCTTCACTGTCGTCAAGCGCGAAGGCGAAAGCGCATTCTCGGGGCCAAGCATACCTTCAGACTGCATGGAATCAGTCTCTGCAGAGCTCGGGTTGTCCGCGTCGACAGATTCTACGGCCGAGCGTACGGACAACCTCCTGGACTTTTTGGTCGGTTTGACTGCCGATGGACGTGTCAGCAATGTGGCAACCGCCGGATGGCCGGCTTGCCGCGCCAGAGAATGCGCAGTTTGATTGGTGAATGTGTATGCACCGACTTTTGCACCGGCTTCCAACAAGAGCTTGACGCACGCAATGCTGCCAGCAACCGCTGCGAAAGCCAAGGCGCTGTATCCGTTCCGGTCGTGGATATCGATTGTTGCGTTGCCGCGCAGAAGAAGTTGAACAACTCGATCGTATCCGAGCAGTGATGCCAGATGCAACAGCGTTTGGCCTTCACTGTTCACATGGTTCAGCGCTGCCTGACTTTGTTTTCTACGCCGTGAGCCGTGTTCGCCATTGGGACCGGTAACAAATGCCGAGAGGAATTTGAGAATGGCCGATTGAGTGTCCGAGGTCGTCGAGTAGACGGTTTTCGCCAGTTCATCCGCTAGTTCCTGTTCTTGGTACGACATGTCGCCTCGCTGGTAATGCGTGTTTTGTTGGCCCTGGCCCGTCTCCGCACCTTCATGTCCTGCGCCAGGTGCGGACATGATTCGTCGAGCAATCTCCACTGCACCGACAACTTTGCCAGTGACTCTCAGCCCGACAGCTGTAAGTGCCATTTCCATCCTGTGAATTCAACATAGTTAGCTTGGCAGACCTGTCTACCGGCAAAAGAACATACAGCTTGCGATCCGTTGCATCCTGGTACGTGAAACAAATCGGCGGCTGGTTCCACGGCTGAGGCTGTCCATTCGGATCAAGTACATGCACTGGCACCGGACCCGGATTGGGACTCGGTGGCAGCACACATACAATCGTTGTTGGACCATATGTCTGTACCGTCAGAGCTTGGAACGCACCAAACGCACATACCATGCCGGGATAAAAGTTTTCTCCGAGCACAGTCACCTCGATTCCTCCGTGCGTGGGGCCTTCCATCGGCACCAGACGAGTGATCTTGGGTCTTGACGGGCCATCTGGTGGTCGCGACGCCAGTGCAGTATCGAATATCGGAGGCTGCAAGAGAGATTGTACCGTAGGGTTTGGAGCTGGTTGAGGTGACCATCCGAGACTCTGATATGAATCCGGGTTGGAAAGGTTTGATACCGGACTTGGGCCCTCGTCCATGGGCAGATCGACAGGAGAGTCTTGTGGCGAAAGGTTGAGCATGGATTCAAAGTCGGGTTCCGGCTCAGCGAAGTGCATTGCCTGTGGTGAAAAGCGGATAAGATAAGCGAAAATGTATGTACCGTAACTCGACGCGACTTGCCTGTAAATTATTGTTCACTGAGATATCACTTGCGCCCGTGACACTGCCCGTTGCGGAATGGTACCCGTATGCATTATCGTGACCATGCAACGATGATCGCGGGGACGCAAACGCAAACGATCCCGTGTCTTGACTGAACACGCTCGAGCTTTGTCCGTCATGCTGACTAAGTCCTCCCTCACTCGACGCATAGGTCCACGAGGGGTCATCTTCCGTTACCATAGATTGCAGGAGTTGTTCGCTTTGCATAGCGGGTAGGTTGAGCGCCAGACCAGTCGGCTGCGGTACAGAAGGGAATTGTTGCTGATGCTGCTGAGCTTGTGAATATTGCTGCTGTTGTTGCTGCTGCTGTTGTTGTTGTTGTTGTTGTAGTTGCTGTAGTTGCTGTTGCTGAGGATAGAATTGCTGACCCATAGGCGGCTGAGGGAATCCCATCTGATGGTGCTGATGTATCCTCCAACCTTGCCTCCCGCTCTCCGCAGCCCAATCACTCAAACGCTGCGAAATAGCAGGCAGGGCATCTGAAATACCTTGCTGTTGCGGGCTACTAGGTGCGGATCCACGCTGTTGGGCATCATACACCCCTCCTCCATTCCCATTTCCGGTTCCTGCCGCATGTGCTGCTTGCCCATGACCGCTCATAAGTAGGCTCGGGGAGACGGCACCAGATCCTGGTTGAATTCCTCCTTGCCCAGGAAGGGTAAAGTAAGATCCCGACCCACCGACTTTTCCGCCTGCCGCCGGTGAACCAGGAATCGACCGGCCATTGAGCGGTGTCATAGATAGTCCATGGGTAGTGAATCCGCTAGCACGCGGGGAGGCCACGCTTCCCTCCGCGCCTGTTCCTCCTGTCAAGGCTGCCGGGATATTGGGTCGATCATACGGTTTGCCCTTGCTATGCTTGCCGCCCAACCCAGAAGAGCTAGAAGCAGCGATTCCAGGTGCAACACGGCGTTCCTCCTCTGTTGAAGCAGACGGTTCCCTGGGTTTCTTCGTACGCGGCCGTGAGGTCATTCCTCCTGCTGCCCCTAGAATGCTACTGGACACACCCGACCTGCCTGATGTGGCACTCATGATCCCCGTATCAGTACCCGTACCGGTGCCTGCGGTGGAGAGTCGGGAGTTGCCGGATGTCTTGTGGTCGTCAGTGATCATGATTGTTGGTGTTTCTCCACGAGCGACGATACGCCCGTTGATATCACGCAGGTTCATCACAATTCTGGAACATAGAGTGGGTCAGCAGAGAGCGCCAGACAAGAAGATACGATGCTTACCGGAACCCTGTCTTCTCCTTGTGATGTCGACAGTAACACGTGACCCTCATGGGTAACTCGCATTCCCCTTGCACGAGCTCAACAAGATTCCCACAGTTGAAGAGCACGATTCGATTCCTATCCTCCTGTGTAAGACCTTCCGAATCAACCGGTAAATTCCGCTCACTCTGCAACGACCGCGAATCATTCCCCAAATCATCCTCCTCATCCATCTTCTTCGCCTTTCCCGCCGCCCTCCTCCCTCCTCCAGGTCCTGCAGAACTCTTGCTCATCGCGCGTTTACGTTCCCTCATGACGCATTTCAAACATGCCCATGCCCTTCGTCCCGGATTATCCGTGCACCAGACTTCGGTTTCTAGGCCAAGTACTGAAGCCGGTGGCAGGAGGGATAAGGCGGCGTCGATTTCTTGTGATTTTTTGGCACGACGTTTTACGCCCAGACCTGGTTGAAGACGTATGGCGCGAAAGGTACCGATACGTGCGAATGAGGGTGTTGATAGAGGTGCAGTATTTGAGGTTGAGGGATCGTGGGAGGGTGAGTCGGACAGGAGAGATATCGGAGGCGTCAAGAGATCCATCATTCCGTTGTTCCCGGTATGTAAGAACTCGCCTCCACCGCTATTACCCATGTCGAAACGCTGTACGAGTGAAATACGCATCTTGATCTGCGTCTCCACGCGTGATTTCGCGCCCTTTCTCTTGATACCATGTATAAGCAGTGCAGCTCTGCAGTCGCAATGGAATTCCGGAAGCTGTTAATGACATAAACACACAAACATGAAAAGCGAGACTCACCCTTGAACCGTTTCGGCAGGTGGATATAATACGTTGCTGATTCCGACAGCCTGGGATGCCGGTGACAGATCATCCTCTTCTGTCGATCCATCAGGAGTGGGCGCTACGCTTGTCGACGGAAGGGTCGTTGTTGTTGGTGCTGGACTACCGCTGGCACTCAAACCGGACGAGGACGGCGTCGGCTTGTGTCTCGCCGCAAGCGCCTTGCGTTCTTCCCTCGTCGCTGCATCGCTCAGAGAAGGTCGAGTCACCTGTGCAAGATGAGCGGCCATCAACGTATGTGTATTCGTATTTGCATTTGCGACGCTGTTGCCGGCCATGTTGGAATTTGAGTGTGGGATCGATGTTGTGTGCGACATGAAGTTCTCTGGCCGGAAATCCATCATATTGGGGATATCCGCGGTCTCCATGATGGGGCCACTATCTGGAGGGTCTGACGACCGTGTTGTTCGTCACGGCAACGTTTGTGTGGTGATAAATGCAAGGGTGTGATAAACGCCAAGTGGAATGAGAATGAAACCTTCTTGAACCAGCTGTTCAACAACCTTGCTCGAGCGCCATGCGCTTTGACAGCTTTGACAGTACGGGCCACTCTCGCCGGGGAATCAAGCCAAAACTTCCCCAAATTCCGGATGCAAGATCTATTTAGTGCGGTAAATAGGGTCATAAGAAGCTGACTGACATTGTAAACATACATACACAAGTCGTCACCCAGTAGCCAGTAGCCAGTAGCAGCTTCACCAGTGCTTGAAGAATGAGGTGAAAGTCAGTAACAGCGTTGTATATTATCTCCGGCCCGTCCTCGTCAACACTCCACCCACTACAATGGCCCAATCTGCAGCAGAAAAAGAACTAGAATACTTTCGAAACACGCTCAGGAGCTATGACGACTATGCGCGGTACCATGTACGTTTCCGACTCTTCCTCTTCCTCCCATCTCTCCGTACCTGCGAAGCTGACATTCTCCATTTCCCGCACTTGCAGCTTTCCGCAAACCATTCGCGGAGGATGGGCTTCCTCACGCTGCCCAAGGAGCAGCGTGCAATGCTTGTCAAGCTTGGATATAGGGACAAGCTCGATGCTGTAGATGAAGGAATCAGGCGGTGAGTTTGACGTCCGAACGATAATACATTCCTGCTATGTGGATTGACGTATTCTTTCTTCTGGTATAGGAACGGAGAGTTCTTGGACGAAATCTATAAATCTGGTGCGGAGCCGTTTATGGATGACCTTCAGCATGGAGGGTATGAAATTACCGATGTGCAGGATGATCAGGTGAGTTGCGGTATAAAAGCAAGAATGAATCGCGAAGAAGGGGCCTGCTGTCATGTCACATTCGTACATCTGGCAGGCCGAAATGCAGCTAGTCGGTCCCGACTGGTCATGCCTTGCCGCCAAAAGATTCCCACAATCTTTATCACGTCAAAAGAGTTTTGGCGGAAGGGGACTCGGTTCACCTCAAGTCTGGCCACTCGGATACTGACATCTCGCGCCTCCTCTTCTCTTGCAGTCACCTGCACACCCGCACGCGCATTCACATTCCCATGACAACTCGCACTCCCATAATGGGCACACCTACGCTCCAACTCGCTCGCATGTAAACCGTACGTTTCTATTCCTCCCGCGCGTCTCATCTGACCTTGGATCTTCATATTCCACTGCACTGTTCATGTAGAGCCCGCCAGCAATTCTGGAAACCCTTCTACGTCTGTTCCAGGAGCAGCCAAGGTGACAGCTGCAGCAGCACGTGAACAAGCGGCGAGGGACGCATTACAGGACAAAGTACGAAGTACGATCCGACAGTTCGTACGGGACTGGAGCGAGGAGGTATGCTCTTTCCATCTCTTCAGGGTTATTAGCTACCCAGGCAAAGCTGACCTTTTCGTTTCTCGTCCCGCTTCATCTTTAGGGTAAACCAGAACGAGAGGCATGTTACGATCCATGTATCGCCGCGCTGGAACGGCATTACGCGCATGTGCCTGCTGCGGAAAGGTACGTCCCACACTTTACGCATTTCAAAGCAAGACGCTCAAGTCCTTCGCTTGCCTAGGCGAAAGGTCAAGGTTCTTATCCCCGGTGCTGGACTCGGTAGATTAGCGCTCGAGGTTGCAGGAAAAGGTGCGTAGGAGGCGAATGCAGATGGATTTGGCATTGTGAGACGACTGCGTGCTAATTTACTTTCCGGATGTCTGTGTGTCCGACAGGATTCGCATCACAGGGCAACGAGTTCAGTGCGCATATGTTGATTGCGTCAAATTGGGTATTAAATTCGTATGTCCGCTGCTTGACGATTCTTCACACAGCGAATTTATGGTAATAACAATGTTTGCCATGTTTGTCTCCATTCACGCCTAACCATGGTTCCGCGTGCGTTTACAGAACACGGGAGACGAAATCCCATACCATCTTCCCGAACCTTCACACATTCTCAAACCATCTATCAACGGCAACGAATCTGCTCCGTTCCATTCGAATTCCCGACATTCTCCCCGCCGACATTCTTCCCCCAGATGCAGACTTCTCCTTTGTTGCCGGAGATTGGTGCGAGGTCTACGGCGGGCAAAGCGAATCCGGTGCTTGGCCTCCAAAGGAACAGATCGCATCGGATCAACAAGGACAGTGGGGAGCCGTTGTTACCTGCTTCTTCATCGATACCGCGCGTAATATTATCAACTATCTCCGAATCATCAAGGGTCTACTAAAGGATGATGGGGTGTGGATCAACGTTGGTCCTCTGTTGTGGCATTATGAAAACATTGTCGACAAGGAGCGTGGGGAGGGGAGTATAGAGTTGAGCTTGGATGAAGTGAAACAGTTGGCGCGAGATATGGGGTTCGAGCTCAGTGTATGTGCGCTCTTTCTCACGGCGGATCAACGAATCAAGCTGACTATGTGTGTGCGCGGGTGAGAACAGAACGAAACAATGAGCAAGACCACGTACACGGGTGATCCCGACGGAATGCTTAGATCGGAGTATACGGTATGTCATTTTCTCGACCCACCGAGGATCACTCATAAGGCTGTTTACCCGCGGATGCCTGTGTCTTCGCATGCACATAGGTCGCGTTTTGGACGGCAACTAAGACCAAGTAAGAACAGCCTTAGAGCAGTCAAAGGGGGGATCAGATGACATTATAGAACAAGAAGTAGGTGCAAAAGACAAGCCGAAAGGCAATAACGATGCTGTACATGGACACCATGCATGGGTGTCTCCCATAGCACACGTTACTGAGGCTTCGTGACGACCTCTTGCTGCCATGCAAAAGACTTGACGCCACGTCTTCTTTCGTGGATGGGCCCATACCTGACGGCGGAGACCACGAGCTCACTGAAGATCCTGATGCGCTTCTGACAAATCACGCTGCAATTATATCTATGGGGAGCTGGCAATTTCGGCCAGGTACGGCCAAGCGGTGGGGACAGATCTTGTTAAAATCGAACAGCCGCACAGCTCCGGGCAAGAATGCCACGGGGCGAAAACTGGAACTCTGAAATGGACCTATCATACCATCATATCGGGCAGTGCAAGAACAGTAACGGAGCGACTCTGGTCGCCAACTCTCTACAAGCAAAAAGACGTGACTCGCCGACTAGCTCTCACTCAATCACGAAGCATTGTGACGCGACGGAGTCTCCTTCGATCCCGTTCTTCCGAATGCAACCGCTTCTACTTTGCCTCTTCGAACAAATTGTCACCGTCGTAAAAGTCTCGTCCCTCCGCGTCGCTGCTAAACACCTTTTCGGGCAGCCATTCCCCTCGGACCTTGTACCTATCAGGTATGCTGTCGAGCCTGTTCATCTCCTCCTCGGTCAAGTCCAAGCCGTCCAAGTCGAAGTTGCTCTCGATGTGAGATTCAGTGACAGACTTGGGAATGACCGATGTGCCTCGCTTCAAGCCCCAGACAAGCAAGAGCTGCTGGACAGTCTTGCCATGAGCATCAGCAATAGCTTTGACGGTCATGTCATGGGCGAAGGGTGAGCTGGGGGACCCCAAACAGAACGCTGGAGTCACATGGATGCCCTTGTTCTGACAAAAGTTGACAAGCTTGGTGCTGGGACAATGCACGTGAAGCTCAAGCTGGCAAACCGCAGGGACGACTCTAGCTGATGCCAACAACGTTTCAAGGTTTTGGATACCAAAGTTGGCCACACCGATAGCTCGGGCTTTACCGGAATCAAGGAGCTTTTCCATTTCCCTCCAGGTGTCGGTAAACCCCCAGTCTTTGTAGACGATAGTCTGGTTCTCAGAGTCGATAGGGTCTATACCAGGACTGGAAGATAAGCGTGACATATCACTGTTGTCCGAGGATTCAGAGACATACCGATACACACAGGCCAGTGCATCAAGAGCAAATCAACGTAATTTGTCTGGAGCTTCTGCAGTGACTCTTCCATCGTTTCACTGACGCGCTTGTGGTTCATGTTGTTGATTTTGGCTGATAGAAAGATAGATTCCCGAGTTACACCGGCTAATTTGACCCCTTCTCCAACTGCCGCTTCGTTGCCGTAAGATTGAGCGCTGATGAGTGGCACATTTTAGTATCCACGTGATGTGGGAAGGTAGGTATAGGTAAATAATAGTCTGCGACTGACGTATCTATAAACCTGTAACCGGCCAACAGCGCAAACTTGACTGCATTTCGAGCTTCATCATGTTTGGCGTTCCAAGTGCCGAGCCCGATGGCAGGTATTTCTAGCCCATTGTTAAGTTTGAAGGGTTTTCTGCAATGGGAGAGGCGCAAAGATGATTCATCTAAGCTATCTGAGCAGCACTGCAAAAGTGACAAGCCCAGGCCAAGTACGGAAAGCACCGCCAGGCAGACGCCACGGGGAAGACTGAACGAAGGAGAATTGGTCAGAGAAAGTCAACTACTTACTTGGTCCATTGCGTGGACATTGAGGCAGATGCGTGTTAGGGCAGAGCGTGGTTGAGTAGTGCGATGAGAAAGGCTGGAATTCTGGAAGACTAGAAGCAAGCAGAGAGCAAGCAGGTGTCAAACAAGTGGTTATATCATCTTTATACGGCGGCTGGGAGCTTCGGAATCTACCCACATAGCTTCGCCTTTTACAAAGGAGGCAACCATAGGTGTTCTGCCAATGTGGGACCCAACAAAGGGACCAGCACGTGATGCTGCTGTGACGACCCTGTACGATGGATACTTGCTATAGTTAGTCAACCTGTCATGAGGACCGATGCATTATAGTCATCTCAATGTTCCGAGACCTTTGCTCGAGGATGGAGCAAGTAACACTACAAGGAAAGGCTGAAGGATAGTGACCCTTTGAACAATTGTTCAAGAATGTAGTGATAGGCTGAAACGCGAGCAGGCTACGGCTATCTGTACCCCGTGTGGGCTCCGCCGGTTATAACGGTTGATCGGAAGCAAGCCAGCGTTAGCGAAGGCCAAGCGTGTGGGCATGCGGAGAAGCCGTATCTATAAAGCATTACTCTATCCATTCCCTCCATTCCCCTCCTGATCCTCTCTTGCATCGCCCGCAAACAAACACTCGACATGCTCTCCAGATCAATTCCAGCCATTCGCGGTTTACGAGCTGCCAAAGTCTCTGTCCAGCCAATCGTCCGACCAAACTTGACCTTTCTCACACCGCGCTTGACATTCTCTCATTATTCGACCCAGTCGGCAAGGTTGGCTGATCAACGTGCAGAGGAGCCTGTAGCATGGAAAGGAACTTGCACGGATGGTGGTGCAACGAAAATGCTCATTGGCGAGGATTGGGTTGAAAGTACTGCGACCCAGTCGTTTCCGGTGCACGATCCAGTAAGTGACACGCAGCGGGTTGGAATGGCTCACAGCTGATCAACTCGCCATCCACAGTCAACGCAGCGACTGCTTACCAAAGTCCCTCAATCAACACCTGAAGAGCTCGAACGTGCCGCACAAGCCGCGCAGAAAGCGTTCCATTCCTGGTCCAAAACATCACTCTTGCACCGACAGCAGATCCTCCTCAAATACCAACACCTGATCAAGCAACACCTGCCCGACCTCGCTCGATCCATCGTCCTCGAACAGGGAAAAACATACGCCGATGCGTTTGGAGATGTCAACCGTGGTCTGCAAGTAGTAGAGTCACTCTGTGCGTTGCCGAATGAAATGACGGGTGCCAAGTTGGAGGTCAGTCGTGACATGGATACCTACGTAAGGCGCAGCGCGTTGGGTGTTGGTGCAGTCATCTGTCCGTAAGTGTCGGAAAAGCAGTCTCAGTGAACGAATTTGGGCTGACCAGTTGCATCTTTCAGGTTCAACTTTCCTGGTAAGTGGTGACATGGCAATGTGAGCGAAAGTAGTACTGTTGCGCGTGATCGGCAATGCCGCTCCCGAGGCACCGACAGGTGCAGATATCGAAGACGATGCTTCACCAGAGTCGTCATCCGCTGTGCAGTCCGTGGAACCACGCGTGACAAAGTAGACCCGAAAACTGACAACCCCTCCCCTTGTAGCGATGATCCCTCTCTGGTCCCTCCCACTCGCCATCGCAGCAGGAAACACTCTCCTCATCAAACCCTCTGAGCGCGACCCAGGCGCATGCGCAATCCTCGTAGAACTCGCTCATCAGGCAGGTGTCCCACCAGGCGTCCTCAACATCGTTCACGGTGGCGTGGATACCGTCAATTTCCTGTGCGACTCGCCTGTGATCAAAGCAATCAGTTTCGTTGGGAGCAACACGGCGGGCGAACATATCTATTCGAGGGCTAGCAAGAACGGGAAACGCGTGCAAGCGAATATGGGCGCCAAGAATCATGCGGTGCTTATGCCAGATGCGAGCAAGGAGAGTGCGTTGAATGCACTTACTGGAGCAGCCTTTGGTGCGGCTGGACAGAGATGTATGGCATTGAGTGTCCTTGTGACTGTTGGAAAGGCGCAGGAATGGATTCCTGAAGTTGTGCAGAGGGCACAGCAGCTCAAGGTCGCCAACGGGTTCGAAGAAGGCGCGGACCTGTAAGTGCTGAGCCGCGGTAAAAGATAACGGTTGCTGATCCTCGCGCTCGTTCAGCGGCCCCGTCATCTCGCCTCAGGCAAAGGCAAAGATCGAGTCGCTTATCGCATCGTGCGAAAAGGAAGGCGGAGAAGTCGTGCTAGATGGACGTGGCGCTACAGTCAAAGGCTACCCAGACGGAAACTGGGTAGGACCAACGTTGTTAAAGGCCAAGGAGGGCATGTCGTGTCACGCGTAAGTCACCCGAGTGTAGCCAAAGCGGTTGCTCGCTGAGATCCGTCTTTAGAATCGAAATCTTTGGACCCGTCTTGACTTGGATTCACGTGGACACGTTGCAAGAAGCTATTGACCTCATCAATAGAAACAAATGCAAGTCTGTCTGTCCTTGACGAGTCGACCCCGCTAACCCTTTGCACTTAGACGGCAATGGAACGTCGATCTTTACGAGCAACGGCGCGACCGCACGATACTTTGAGCGAAACGTCGAAGCAGGACAAATCGGTATCAACGTCCCTATCCCTGTTCCCGTGCCCACATTCGCTTGGTCCGGGAACAAGGGATCCGTATTGGGTGGTCATTCGTTGTATGGCAAGCTGTGAGTTTGCTTCTGATCTCCTCGCTCGTCTCGCCGCAGATCTGACGCTTACGTATGTATTACCAGCGGACTCGAATTCTGGACGCAGAACCAGACAGTCACAGCGTTCTGGAAGAGTGAAGATGCAGAGCACACTAAGGCGGATGTGGCTATGCCTGTTCACAATTAACCGGTTTAGGCGGAAAGAATTGACGATAAATGATGCGTTGGGGGGGAACAGTGTGGATATTTGGAAAGAACAAAGTAGTTGTAGTTTATGCATATGAAGCCGGAAATGTCATTTTTGCCCTGTAGTAAGCCGCGCACGAATTTTATTACCGTTGGGACGGTGTTGCTCTCTATATAATTTGACAAATCGACGTGTTGAAAGCGGAGAGAAGGGAAGGTATCGATGACCCTAGTGAATCACAACATCTTTCCAACACCAGTTGCAAGAGACACTCCAACCTCCTCAATTGTCGACTATGAGATCTATGCCATGGGCCGAGCTATGGGCCGGCGTTGCCCGCCAAGACATCGCCGCTTACTCGTAGCTGAAAAGCTAGCTGTACTTGCGGTTCCTGGGTAGTACCCCGTAACCTCAAGCCACAAACCAGTCGACAACAATGGCGAGAAGACGGGTAAAGGGCAAAGGGCAATTGACCACATGGGCGTGATAGCTGAGCTGATAGCTGGCGTGATTGCTGATTGCGATAATCAATTGTTTGGGTAATAGGAGCGGGCCTTGTTGTGTTGATCTCATTCTCTTGCGACCGGAATGCCGTTCATCAGAATATCTCTTCCTTTCCGTTCGCCATTACTCAAGGACGCTGAACAACTCCCAGGAAACTAGGATTTGCATAGCGTACCGTGAGTAGCTTCGAATACACGTTTCAACAGTGAGCCGGATAATGAGACCTCCCATCATCACCCCTGGTTATTTCCCTCCCTTCTACTGGTCATAGGCAGCGCGATTCCCAGAACAGATAATAGAAATATGATCACGGAAAGGGCTACAGTCCATTTTGATGGGGCGCCAGCCAACGCGACGCCCTGTGGACACTCAATTTCTCAGGATCTGATAGTCCAACAGGTGAGCGGTGATCCTCCCAGGAAGATGTGGATGGACGAGGGACTGAAAAGCTGCATCACTACAGGTTTTACTGAATCAAACGATCCAAGTAACCTTTCCGCAATTGCAGCCGCCTATCAAAGTATATGGCACGTAAGTCATCTTTATCTCCTTTGCTTGTAACAATATCGAGTAACCGTTCGCCTTGTCCATGATAGAGTGACCAATGCATTCACCCAAGGCACTCAGCAGATGCCTTATCTAGATAGCGCAAATCACTTCGTACGTATCGACGGAACTACAGCTGCGTCTTGTGCTCTTGGCTGACTGCTACCCTCTGCCTGGCTTAGTGTATGGAACCTATCTCCAATACCACAGGTAATACCGTTGAGTGGAAGGTCGCACAGCGAAGCATTCAAGGGAACACTACTGTAACAAACAGTAGTGTTCCTGCTGGTGCTGTTGGCGACTTCGTGTGAGTCAGATCTGATCAATGACCTACCCGTCCACCATATGTAGCTAATTTCATATCCTTGCTTCTCTGCATTTCGTGCCGAAACGATGCAGCTACTTTTATGCCGAAGAAATTGCTCTCTTGAAAGATGGAAGCAACCGCACTTTTATCGTTTCTGACAATTACACAATTGTCAACCAACTTTCGACAAGTGGCTCCACCCCCACCAGTGGCAAGAAATGTGGTTTTATGTACGTTACGCTCGCTTTCATTGGCGTTGTTTAGACGTGCTCAACATTCTGCCCTTTTCATTATCGTGCGCAGTCTACTCGCGGGCCTATTCTTTAGTACCCTTCTGTCTGTTGCCGTCTAACTTAACGGGTTTGCCGGAGGCACTGTGTTCTCAAGGAAGCCCGCCAGTATGCCATTTGCGGCGGTCGTGCAACGTCTGCAAAGATAGACAAAGGGGCCATCGTGGCTTAGCAGAGGGGCAGGGCGATAGTTTGCGTTGTAAAGGGGATAACATTGCTTGTAAAGTCAGAAGAATGGGTATCGCATATGTCCACAAAACTGCCCGCGGCTATGATGTGGGATCTAAAAAAGCTATACAACTATAGCGCTGCCTGCCCAGTCATCTTGTAGCTTGTTTTGCGATTCAGGTCGAGTCTGTGACATCGGTCAACCCCTGTTAAGAGCCACCTCCAACCGCGTTCACTATGTTCCAGGCTGAGGACTTTCCCAACTCCAGTCTCTAAAGCCTCGCGACTCGATGTGATTTCGGACCCGCTGCTCCAGCGCCTTCAACTGTTCATCCAGTGCCTTGTCCTTTGGTTCCTTGACAGCGATATACGATGCTACCGCTTGGTGAACCTGTAGCATGCAAGGTATCAGTAACAAGGCATGTCTTCATGTTCTCAACGCACCTGATCCAGGGTTCCGCATCCAACGACCACCGGCGGCGCGCTACCTTGTACATTGTCAAGGTCTCTCATTCCAAAGCTCACGGCCAACTCCTCAAGCTTGACCGCCCTCTGCTCCTCCCCTCCCATAACCTTGACGCCCGAAGCTTTGACGATCTCCTTGGCTTCATTCGCACAGTCTCTGAGCTCTTTGGGTGCTGGATGCCACTCAGGCGGCCCGGCGGTTGTCAGGAGTCCCATGTTGAGCGGCGAGGCATTCATCACCGTGCCCACCTTTGCACGATTCCTGAATTCGGGTAGGTAGGGGGAGAGTCCAGTGTTTTGGAGGTTTTGATGCGAGTATGTTTGGATGATGTCTACGGGCTCGAACGGCGCCGTGTGCAGGACGAGGAGGGAGAGACGCAAAAGGGTTGGAAGGGGATAGGCTGAAGCATCGGAGGTGAGGTGAGCTTGGCAGTCGGTCAAGACCTCCGCAAAGTACGTACCACTGAAGCCAATGCGCTTGATCTTGCCCTCCTTCTTTAGCTCCCTCAAGACATTCATAGCGTCAAGGATACGTTGATCGCCCTCTCCCCAGATTTTACCCTCGCTTCCAGGAGCAAGGCCATATGATTCAGCGGTAGCTGGGTCTGAGAGTGCAAGCGTATGATTTCCTGCTGGAAGATTGAGCGACGAGTTGAATTCGACGTCATGGAGATCTGCACTCGTGAAACGGGTGGTTACTCATTGTCTGTCTGCAGTCCGGTGCAGGTTACTCACACACGACATCAAGGTAGTCTGTTTCAAACCGCTCGAGGCTTCTTTCCACGCAGAGACGTATCATCTTTTCGCTCAAGTCGTGATCCGCCCGCATAGGACTGTACTTTCCAGTCTTGGTGATAATTTGGTACGATTCTCGAGGGTATTCGTTGCGAAGCGCTTTGAGTGCTTTTCCCAGGACGATCTCGGACGGGTGGTAATGGGGGGCTATTGAATGAATGTCAGCGCATGTGAACCCCTCGGACGATAGAGCCATACCTGTGTCGAATGCATTGATTCCATATCGCAACGCCAGCCTGGTGATCCGCAAGAACTGGTCTCCCGTTACATTTGCCGAGTTGTCATAAACATTATTAAAGGTACCTGTGCCCAGTACAAGCGGAGGAAGCCCGTCGGAACCCTCTGGCTGAGTAGCAACGAATGAAATTCTACCAGTCAATGACTATGAAGGATACATCGGCAATGTGGTCATACCTTCAACTTGATTCCATTAACGGGCTGGTCTTGCTCCGCATCCGGGCAGACTTCCAGGTTGTATTCCGGCCACGAGAGGTCATCGGGTTCAGTAGGGTATCGGGTGACGTATCCCATTGTGAGAATTAGCTGCAGAAGTGGACGGGAAGGAGGAACAACAGCTGGAACAACTGTTCGATCCAGGGGTGTCTGTCTGCTCTTGTCTGATACTGAAACGTACGGTAACGTGGCTGGTTCGGAACATCAGGTCGGGCCCCGGGCCGCAGATCGCGCTGTTAGGGGTGCCCACAATGCGCCGAGCGCTGTCCCCTTCAACTTTCGTTGCAGTCCAAATCGTTGGCAGGGATGTGTGCCCTCTAGCTTCATCTACACGCGACTTGCTCAGAAGTCGCAACGAGGCACACCAGGCGTAACAAGGCGAGACCGCCCAAACAACATGCATATTCGCCCTAACCTGAATACCGCTACATCCACAAGCCACTGCTATGAGAACAGCAACTTCAAGTCCTCTAGTCTCCTCTCGTGTAGATCCTTTTTACTGACGGACTGGTTGAGTGAAATCTTGACCAATTCCGACTTGCGCTGTTGCACCTGCAGCATTTTCTCTTCTATAGAGTTCTTGACGACATATTTGATGGACGTGACACTTCGAGTTTGACCGAGACGGTGCTGTAGGGGATGCGTGTCAGTGACGACCTCGTTCGAATCATGCGGATACTTACAATTCGATCAATGGCTTGGTTCTCAACCGACGGATTCCTATGCGGTAACAATGTGAGAACAGCATCGATACGGCGCGAGGAATGTACCCACCAATACGGATCAATGAGGTAAGCTCGTGAAGCGGTAGTAAGATTCAACCCTACACCACCTGCCCTCAACGAAACGAGCAAGACTTCACACTTGGGGTCGTTTTTCAACGCATCCATCGCTTCTGCTCTAACCTCTCGCTTCATGGAACCGTCGAGTCGGGAGTATCCGATATCTGCGTAGGACAGCATGTTTTCGATATGATCGAGCATCGATGTCCATTGCGAAAAGACGACTGATTTGGTGATTAATGGCTTTCCATCCGGATCGAGGTCGACAATATCGGATGCTTGACTCGGATCGTAATTATCAGAGTGCGGGTTGTGTTTCGAGATTTGTAGCAAATCCATCAAGAGCACTCGCATCTTTGCCGACAGTTGGGGCTCGCCTACAAATTTTTTCCTCTTGTTCGCCTTCATCTTGTTGTTTGCCGCGGCGTCAACAGCTAGAGTCGCTCCCGGAGCGACTTCAATGACATCGGTACCGAGCCGTAAACCTGTATCACAAGCTGGACATTTCCGCCCAGCGCCAACCATCTGATTTGGCCACGAAGGAAAGACTTCGCGCTTGAAGCATGCTTGACCTGTAGCAGTGTCAGCCGAGTAGGTATGACGGGATAAAGTCACTTACAGAACAAATGGCAGCACCGTGTCAAGATTGGCGCCACTGTCCTCGTCCTGCCCTTTCCCTTCTTTGCCTTGCCCTTGTTGTTCACTTCTTCATCCTCGTCTTCCTCTTCTTTCGGCTCGTTCACTCTCAACGGCACCTGGCACGAAAAACAAGACGATGCTTCCGCTGCATCCGACGTGGATGCCGCATCAGGCAAACTGCTGACATATGCAAACGCCCGTCGGAGATTCAACCCTTCTTGCAAGATGGTCTGCTTGGCGGTATCTAGATCCATCTCGTCCATAATTTCCTCTTCGACATCCTCGACGTTTGCCTCGTTGATCAACGTCCAATGATCACAAATCTGTCGAAGACGCAAGATCTGCTGCAGGATATTGACATAGGTGATGTCCTTCTTTTTCGCTCGCATGGCTTCGAAATTGTCCTTTGTCTGTGTAAAGTGGGCATCGTAGATGGCGCGTTCTTCAGGCGACAATTCAATCTCGACTTTTCGATCCACACGAGGCGGCAAATCGAGCAACCGTTGCCCATCTTTGCTAACAGTGTCCTTTGTCCGTCGAAGGGTGCAATGTCGAAGAATCGTCTGAAGCCGTACGACACCAAGAGAGTTTCCGGCCTTGGCGAGACTCATAATGTACGTCTGCCAGACATTTCGATCGTCAAACGGCTTTAAACGCAGGAATTTGAGCAATGCCCATACGTCTTCTACCTTGTTCTGGATCGGGGTTCCGGTAAGACAAAGCCGTCGTTCTGCTTCCAGGTACGAGGCGGCACGCGAAACGATGGTCGACGGGTCCTTGATGAAACTGTCATCGCGGCTTTATCAGTACGCTTCAAGGAAAATCAAGCAGGTAAACTCACTGAGCCTCGTCCAGTACGACTCTAAACCACTCGATCGACTGCAAGGGGGAAACAACCTCCCTCGATGTCTTTTTTCCCATCACGTCGAACCCATGCACCATATTATTCTTGGCTTTCCCGCCCCGCCCTCCCGCACCAGCACCCGTCAAAAGCCGTTTCCGATCCGCCGCCACCTCGGGCCTTTCCCCTGCGCCACCTCGAGCGGGCGTGCCATCATCATCCACCTCCATCGGATCATCGCTATCCCTCGCTGATGGTGTTCCCGCATTTGACGATATCGCACCAGCACCGGCAGAACTGTACCGACTGATACCTTGGGCCGTTTTGAGCTGTTTCGAGTACTCGGTTTGCAACACGTTGAACGTCGTGATCACAATATCGAAATCCGCGAGTTTTGTGACCGACACTTTTCTCGAAGCACCGTGATAGATAAACACCCTTAAATCCGGTTTCCCCTTGCCCGTATAATCCCCATCCTCATCTCCGCCACCGTTATTCGCCCGTTTCTGGGAAACCGTTTGATGTCCGCCTTCCACATATACGTTCCCATTCCAATGCTCCCTGATCTGGTCCTCCCAATTGGTAACGGTCGACAATGGACAAATCAACAATGTGCCCCGACTACGGATTTGAATTCGTTCCAATCGTGCACGACGCTCCATCCTCGCAATCTTGCGCGTATCGAATTTCACCTTTTGATCACCGACGAGCTTGCGCTTCTTGTCTGCGGCTGCAACGCCATTTGACCCTGCTCCCACAGCAGCGGCACCCCCATCAGTAGTGATTGGCATCCCATGCACAGCTCCAGCGAAATGCGAAGCATCCAAATCACTCTTTTCATCGCTATCCCCATCCCCATTCTCGTCGTCGGAAGAGGCATCATAATCCGTAGGACCCTGCCTCGCGTATTTCCGAGCAGAGGAGAGCGTGCAAGCGACCAATGCGACGGTCGTCAACGTTTTCCCCAAGCCCATCTGTTTCCACCCATCAACACGTCAGCGCGCGAAACAAGGAGGATAAGGGCGCCACTTACATCATCAGCGAGAATAGAACCCCTTGCCTCCTCGGGCCGATGTTTCCCCTCGGCAATCTGCTCCGTGACCCGATTCTTCCACTTTCGGACCTTGCTCTTCTTTCCACCCACCACCCCACCTTTTCGCTTGACTTCCTCTATCGGTTCCCAAAGACTATTAAACCCACGTCTCCGCGCTTCCTTTTCCGCCTGTTTCTGCTTTTTCGCGAGTTGTTTCTTGGACGCCTTTGCTGCTGCTTTTGCTGCACGGCGTTTCCTGTCCCCAGCAGAGCAAGAATTGTCTGAATCCGAGTCATCAGACGACAAGTCTGACCCTGACTCGGAATCATCGTTGGCTGTCGTTGTCGCTGTTGTCGGTGTTCCATCCCGCGGTGTTGATTCGCCCGAGGTACCGCCCTCTTCCGACTTTGTCCCGACAGCAGCCTTGACAGCCGCTTTCACAGCCGACGACTCTGCTTCCCGCTGCAACAAGAACGTGATCGCCTTTCTCTGATGCGGGAACAACTTTGTCTTTATCCTCTCCCTCGGCACCTCTGTTTCCGCCAACTCGTCATGCCCCTTCAAACTACGAAACACTTCATCCACCTGCTGACGCTGTACTTCAATCGCCTTTTGTTGCGACATCCCGCTGCTGCCATACGCAGACGTGCCGCCGATGTAGGGTCCTCCTGTTCGACCGAGTAAGCTATCTGCACGGCGATTACGTGCGCGGAACCCTTGCTCGGGTGGATTATGGGGGTTGAAATAAACAGGCATGTCAGCGTGGTTTTTCGGATCGTAAAATGGCAACGGGATATCCAAAAACGTTGATGATTCCGCCAGATGCTTGGATAGGTACTGGATGTTTGCTGGCAGGGTGAACAAGAGAAGGTTCATCACCGCGGTAAACATTCGTTCCGTGTCGCCTCGTTTGATGTACCCTTCTACACGAATGAGAGATTTCGCCATGTAGGGTGCTAGGACACGCAAAGTGCCTTCGTTGAGGAGACCGAGTTGTACTGTTTGCGACACTATGAGCACGCGGAATATTAGCAATATAACTTTTCCAAACGACGACATTGAGTCACCTGTGGCGAAAGCATAAGAACACTCACTATTCAGCACCACAACCGTCTCCTCAGGCCGCGACCCCTCTGGCCCACCAGCGGGCACAGGATTCCTCCTATACTTGCACTTGACATGCAACCACTCCTCTCCGGCATTATCAATCCTCACCTGCCGCGTCCTGACCAACTCCTCTGTATCTGCTCCCCGCGCCATGAGTTGCGTGGGGTAAAGGATCAACGCTTGTGTGTCTATTGAGCCTACGCAGATTGGTTTACGCGGGTCGTGGCCGGCTTGAACGGCGGGTGTGGTGGTGCTGCTAGAAGGAGGAGGGGATGGTTCGTTTGTGAGGTCGATTGCTGTTGATGCTGTGGAAGCGTTTTGTTGCTGGGCCTGCGACTGCGCATTAGAAGTCATAGCAAGTTGCGTGGAGGTCGGTTTCGCATCGACGACACTGACCGGATACGTTTCAAACGGGTTGGGCAATCCTGCTGTTCCTCCTCCGTATACCGGCGGCATTTGTGGATATTGCGAATACGGGAAACCTTGCTGCTGCAACGTTTGCTTCTGGAATCCTTGTTGCGGGAACGCTTGCTGCTGCTGATGCGGCTGCGGCTGCGGCTGCTGCTGAGGCGACACCTTCTGAGGCGACCTAAACACGCTCACAGGGACAGGCCCGCTTGCACCACCTCCAATAAGACCTTGAACACTCGCCTGCACCACCGGTGGATCCGGTCGTCCGTTGTTATGGCCACCATTATCCTCGTCGTCGTCAGAGGCGATATGTATCACCGGAGCCGCCTCTGGTTTGATTCGTTTAACGATCCGGGTGGAAGATGAAGGTGTTGGATCACTGTCGACTTCGATGACTCCACCGTTGTTGTCGATGCCGTCTGTATCCCGGGTGAACATGTTGACGCTGCTCATCCTTGCTTGAACGGGGAAACAAGAGAAAGTAGGAAAAGATGAGAAAGGATGACGTGAAATGAGTGTACTGGTAATAAATGATTCAACAGAAACAAGACGACTTTGTAATCTCGCCCGTCCGCCGACTACTCCGCCGGCCGGCTGCCGAAACTAGGTTGCAAAAATAGGCGATCAAACCAGAAACTCCCTTTTTGAGGCCATTTTCGTTTGTATATAAGGCCATAATAGCTGGTTGAGCCCATCCCTTTTGGCTGCAGCTAAAACCCACTGCTCTTCCTCTTCCCCTTCCCTCCTTCTCACATTTCCCGCTGTCAACGAATAGAATGTCCACCCCTCCAGTATTCAAACAGCGTAAACCCCGTCTCACATCGACTCGTACACGGGACGGCCCAGCAGCACCTACAGCAACACAAGATGTGCAGGATGGAGAACAGGAGGAAGAGGATGAGTCTCCGATGGCAGCTGCTTTCAAGAGGAAGAAGGATAGCACCAGTAGTCGTCGGAAACGCACAGAGACGGGCAAGGGAAAGTTGAGTTTCGGTGATCAGGATGACGAGGTGCGCCTTCCCACTACTCGTAGATACTGGTATCTGCTGACACACTACTCGAAACAGGAAACATCAACACCGCAACCGGCATTCGTGCCACGTAAATCAACACTCTCCCAGAACGTCTCTACCCTTCAAAAACAAGCGACCACTCGGTCCTTTCCTACGCCATTCCCTACCACCACATCAACCACCAACGAACCCACCAACGCTTCCCCAACACCACTCGCCTCCAAACCCTCAACCTACAATCAATCCTACCTTGCAGCACTAAAAGCGTCCACCCCGACCCGCGCCACACTACAACGCGAGCCAGGAGCCGTCATAGCGTACGACGAGGATGGAGATACCTCTATGCCTCTTGACGACGAGCAAGGCGTGGAAGACACCACCGCTGGAATACCTGATGAAGCAGCTATCAAATCCGCGATCGCTCGTCGTCGTCGACATGCCGCACATGGTGTGAACCCTCCCACCGCCGCCGCCGCCGGAACAGGGGACGACTATATTTCTTTAACAGCGGATACATCCCGTCTGGCAGTCTACGACCATTCAACGTCCACTAGCAGCGGCCCGCACCCGGAATCCCGGCTCCAGAGGGAATCCGATTCAGAAGGTGAAGGGGATGAACAATTCGCTGCGTTCACAGGCGCGGATGAACGGCTTGGACTTCGTGCGGGAGCGGGCGGAGGAGGGGGAGGGAATCAGGAGCACGCGAGGAGGATGAGGAGGGAGATGAGGGATGCGTTGGAGGATGTTGATATGGATGATGGGTTGGTCGGTGGTGCAGCACAAGGAGGAGAAGAGGTCGAGGATGAGGAACGGTGGGAGGATGAACAGGTTCGGAGAGCTGGTGCTGGTTCAGCACATCGATTGCGGACACCAAATGAACCTGTACGTGATCTTCCCTCCCATTCATAACGTCTTTTTCGGTGGTAGTCTTTTTCTTTGAGGGAATCTGTGATCCTGACCTTTCTCCTCGTCATCTTGCCTGCAGACGAAAGAAGGATACACATCCGCAAAAAGTACGCCTGTGCTTCCTCCTACTGTTTTGCAACCTCCACTAACCCCTTACTACGTAACAGTTCCCACCCCCCGTCCACTCCCGACAATATCACTCGCCTCCACGCGCCTCACCACATCCCTGCAATACCTACTTGCAGAACGGACGCAGCTCGCCAAACAAACAGAAGCAACGAAACGGGAGAAAGAGAGGCTGGATGTTCAGGAGAGAGAAGTGAGGGACGAGGTGGAGAGGGTGGAGGGTAAGAGGGAGTGGATGATGCAGTTTGTTGGGTGGGTAGAGATGCTTGGTGGGTTTTTGGAAGAAAAGGTGCGTTCAATTCCGTTTGAGTGGTTCAACCCGTTGGTCTGCCGCTCGAAAAGCAGTATGCCGTATGTTGTCTGCTGATTCGATGTTCCGGGTGGTTACACAGGTACCACGGTTGGATAAGATAGAGGCCGATGAATTACAGCATTACCGAGAACGTAAAGGGATGATCACCACCCGTCGGCAGGGGGACGATGAAGATGACGTTGCATTGTTCCTTGGTGTTGCTCCAGCTTCCTCGGATGACACCAGAATCGGAAATGGAGACGGCGAGGTGCAAGAGGTCGATGAGATGGGTCGGACAATAGGAGGTCACGGAAATGGGCCGGTGGGGCCGTATGCCGGTATCAGAAATGGACGGAGAGGAGCTCGTTCCGCGCGACGCGAAGCACGTCGTCTTCGGTCCGCTCGTGGAACGATAATACCAGCGGACGACAACGACGACAACGACGGATACTCTACAGACTCGACGCTTTCTCCTGCCGACGCCGAGGACTACGATACAGCGCTTCATTCCCTCCTCTCCCGTGCGCAGGACCTAGACAAGGATGTCAAGGCCGAGGAGTTCCGTGACCCTGCGCATCCGTCGGGTGGAGTGGCGTATTGGTTCTCAGAGTGGAGGAGAAGGGAGCCGGAAGAGTATGCGCAGGCGTTTGGTGGGTTGGGGTGTGTTCAGGCATGGGAGTATTGGGCGAGAAAGGAGATGGTAGGGTGGGAGCCTTCCAGGGTGAGTAGTTTTGCTCGTGGGGGAAGATGGTTGCTGAGTGATGCTGCGTGCTCGGGCAGTCAAACACCTCTGTGGACTCGTTCAAGTGGTTTCACGCACTGCATGCCTACTCGCATCCGAAACCGCTCGCCGTGCAACAAACAGACGCACCAATGTCCGACTCGGGCTCGGACGACGCAGAGGAACCACCACTGGCGCCAGAAGGGGATATGGCGGGCGCGATGGTTTCTGGCGCGGTGACCCGGTTGGTGATTAATGCTGTCGAGGCGGGAGAATACGATCCGTATAGCCTGAAACAGACGAGGAGGCTTGTGGATCTCGTTGATCTTGTTTCGGATTATACGGGCAAGGAGGGAGGAAAGTACAAGGTGCGCACGGTCCGGCTTGGTTGGAGATTTTTTTACGAGCGCTGATTCCTGTGTGTAGGCACTGTTGAAAGCGATCCTTGCTGTCTTCCTCGAACAAACACAAACGTTATCAGCGCTGATCTCGGCTACACTTCAATCATCCGCTATATCACCACCAGCGTTCGATCCGGCCTCGCGCAGTGCCTTGAAAACGTTCATCAACCGCCGTCTCAAGTTGATCAAGAACATGCTCGCATGGCGGCGCTATGCACCGCAAGAAGTTGGTCAGTTGGTAGGGATACTGTTACAGCAGGTCGTGAGACCGTGTCTGAGCAGGTGCTGGGATAGCGGAGGGAAAGAATTGACAGAAAAGGTATGATTTCTTGTGCTGCTGTTTTGCGTGGAGGGAAACTGACTGCTGTGAGTCGATGGTAGGTGCTGCAAGTGGTGCCAGAGACTGTCATGTCGGGAGACATGATTGCCTTCTTCAAGCCCATCAACCGGCCGTAGCGTTCTACCACTCTACATCCGAGCCTTCCTCCCCCGACCTGAGAGCGTTCTTTTGAGCGGCTCTCTCCCACCGCTTGGCAGACGCAAAAGGTCAGACCCCGGTCACCTCTTGCAAACCTGCACTCCAGCTCGCTGGTATTCTATCAACAAGCGGATGGAAGTAATGGTCGTTGGGAATATCGTTCTTGAAGCACTCAGAAATCTGACCCGCTTTCCGGTGCGTCTGTTGTCTCTACGATCCCTGGGTCGTAGTCGGCACGACGCGCCCATATGGAAAGATGTGGTTCGTTCCGCTGTCAGACATGTCTATAATGCGAATGGCTAGAAGGTTGTACATAATGTCTTATAGAAGAGCATGTCATGCCAATAGCGTTCATGAACGCACGTGATCATACAAGAATATCAGAAATACAACGCAGAACAAGAAAGCAAAGTCGTGGCATGTCTATAACACAGCCGCGGTATCTACCGCACGGAACCAGAGAACGCCACATTTTATGCGCCAGACAAGATTGAGAGGTGATGCCGGACCGCTAGCAACCGATGGATCGGCAAGTTCACGGAACCACGCCAATCTAGCCCGGACCATATCCCGATCTCGGATGATTCCTCAATCGACCAGACCACGGCGATGGAACACCATTGCTGTTTTCCTCTCCACCACCACCACCTCCAGGCTGCTGCTGCTGTTGCTGATCGCGCGGAACGATCGTGGGAGATCCAGGAGCCGTCCGATTCGTTGGCGTGATGGCGAATGCGCTCCGGGTCCCTCCTGTGGCTGTACAGCGTCTAAACGCTTCCCATCCATCTTTCGGCCCTTCCTTCCCGGAATCTCCTGCACGAATGGTTTCGCCGCCGCCGCCATCGTACGCTCCAGCATAACCGCCACCGTGATTACTTTCATACGACGAGGAATGCCTGTCTTGGAGCACAGGAGCGAATGCGTCTGCCGCAAAAGCGGAAAAGTCGTCGCTTCCCGATGATGAAGACACTTGAATGCCCTTGTTGTGTTGTTGGTCCCCAAACGCCATGACAGCCGCACGCGGACGTGATCGTGACCGAGGGCTCATTTGGCCGGCCATTCCGAGATCGATAGAGGTCGACATGTCGTAGCTCGTCGAGTCGTATTGTTGTTGTGGCTGCTGCTGGTGCGACGTCGGTATCTGTTGAGCCTGGAAATGATGCGGCTGGAACCCTGTCGGTACCCATCCCCCTTGTGCTTGACCATCATCCGTGTCCCGCATATCCTCGAATTCGATATCCATATCGCCTTCCTGATCAATGCTCATTTCGTTGACTCTTCTCGTACCATTCGCCGATCCTGCTGGATTGCGAGGACTAGCAGAATACATTGGCGCATCGAACCCGGAATAGCTAACTTGAGGCGTCGGCATCGGTCTTCCGTTCGGTCTCTGCTGAGAACAATTACCGGCTGTGGCGTATCCATTGAAACTTGTTGATGCGACAGAGTTGAGCGATGATACAGGGGCAGGTGGATTGTATGCCGTTCCCGATATCGGCTGATATGGCGCAAAGGTATGATTGACGGCTGCATGCGGGTTGTATGCTAGGGTTTTAGCTAGTTGGGCCTGGAGAAAGATCAAATCAGCATCCTCTATGCATCGAGATACAAATCGGACGCACCTGTAACGCCGAGATGTCGTATCCCTGTTTGCCAACATGGACACCGCTGTTCATGGTGGCTATCAAATCTTCCACGCTCGCCATGTTGATGTGATATCGAGTGAGATGGGATGGCTACAATAGCAATGTGTCAATCGTCTGTCCGCAGTTATATCACCACAAGAGCACATCAATCAAAGGACTTACTGATGGTGCAGGGCAAATAATTAAAGCAACCGACCCCTTTGTTAACGATCGCCGGTATGATTATCGCTGATGGTCAAGAGTCGACGTCGTTGGGATAACAAGACAAGATCGTTGGAACAGTTCCTCTGTTGTCGACGAGTTGTTTGACCAGGAGGATAGACGGGTATAAATCCCGGTTATCAAGCAAATGCTGACGGCGAAGGAACGTAGAGAACGCAATGTAGGCGATCCGGCTTTGCTCCGTGGTGGTATATCAAGCCTTTGTTAAAAGTCCGACGTCTATTGCTGACCTAGATTGTATTGAATAGTCGTTTAACGTGCTACCATGTGGGTCTCGCACGCAAGATGGAGAAGAAGAAGAAGCTGGAAGCTGGAGAAGGAGAACCCGGACGGACGGAGATCCCTTGGATGGGTCTAGGTGTCACCTTGATCTCGGGCCGGAACGCCGCTAATGAATCACACAGATCCTACTACGCTTGACCCGCTTTTTGTTGCTATCCGATACCGGGGGTGGACGTTGGCAAGTTGTTGACGCCACCAATACAGTGATACTTCGACGTTGTTGAAATCGACTTGCTATGTATACCTTGTACGACCATAACAGCGCCCAGACCTGTTAAAGGGCGGAATAGCCGGGGGTGCGGATAACGGACTCAAAATCGTTAGAAATCACCGCCTCCTCTGTCAAATTTCCGAGGCTCGGTTCTGTCACTTATGCATGCCGTATACCGTATACAACCTGGTCGTCAGTCGTCAGTATATCAACTGACAAGTTTTCGCCACCTCATTCTACGAGAGCCTCGCTGCTCTTCTTGCATTCCTGCATGTTCCCTGATGATGCTCGAATGTTCATCCAGGCACTTCGCCGTCGAATATACAAATGATTGATTGGCAGTCCAGAATCCAGAAGACATATAGCTATCATGCCCTAGTCGCTATATCCAACAGCCTACACCCTCTCCAACTTGCAACCCACCACCAACCATCAAACAGCTTACAGCTCAGCTTACCAAGCTCCGCAACGAAATTCTTTAAGCAGCATACGGAGCATAAAGCCGTATTAGCAGGGCAGATAACCCGAACACCCGAAGGCCAGATGATACGTCGCGAGAGTCGCCACCCAACGATGTAACCCATTTCGCAACCCCTTCGTCGGCCGCGCGTCCTCCGCCCTGCCTACAAGCATTGCCCTTCTTTCCATCTCTAGATGCACAGTCATTCATCAATCAAGCGTCCTCGTCCTCGAGTTCGACACACTCTGTGTAGCTGATCATATTCTAAAGGCCGAGAGCGACTGGGCGAGCGGGGCAAAGAATGATATTATGATTGATCAAACGAACAACGCCGACGGCGTTCCCTCGTTCCCCCCTGCTACCCCTGCTACCGCGCTTATCGGTGTTTCATGTTCAAAACACCAAGATGGTCGGTTATGCCATCATCATTACTATTGTCGCCTGACAGCAGCTGCGTGAACGCCGTCAGTGGTGAAGCAGACGTCTTGGTGGTCGACGTTGATGCGTTGATACGTGGACAGACATGAATGAATCATTTTGAAGGAGGATAGATGGCCCAGCGATTTACGGTTCGTCCGGTCGACTACTGGCCAATATGCGCATGTGAGTTAATCCACACGTTTTGTACAACAGATCATGTCACTTTCTCTCTCATGTCTATCGATACATCAGTTACAATTCGCAATCCCATCCATCATCCGCGTCTGATCCAAAGTCACACCACGTGTTTGTCATTATAGTACCCGCCCTCCAATCCTTCACTCTTTCTCTATATCTATTCCCGTCTGCTTGTTCTTTCCACCGAATGCCGAGTGTCCTGCATCTGCTCCAGCCGTGTTCGGAGATATCATATCAAATCGTTCTCGCAAGCCAACCCCAGCACACGGTCATTGCATCGCATTCGACACCCCCATATCCGTTGTTCCCGAGTCGCTGGTACCTCCCGAAACGGCACTGCTGTGACATCCAGCGGAAAGATGTCACGCCCGTAGCCATCCACGTGAAAGACGCAAAGTCAGGCATCTACGTCGTTTTCGCCGCCGCCGCCGCCGAGTGTTCCAAGTTCTTGTCATCGCTATCCTCCCGCCAAGAATAAGAATATCACATCATAATCGGCATCAGCCCACGGATTTGACATGGCCTGCGTGTTCGGGATGGAAATGTGACAAGGATGGAGTGGGTTGGGCGACTTACCGCGCGTTCAACAAGCTTAAATAGACATTCCATGCGATTCCGCACGTTGATTGGAAACTAGCAGGCGGGATAGAGGGGTAAGTATTTTGAGATAGGGGATGTAAGGTATGGCAAGGCGGAAAGCAGGCAATGAACAATTGACGAGAACGTACGGAACTCGGTACTGCAGCGGCATCAAGCTGAAATTGATCGCTTGCGCCAATGGCCATACTTTCCAATTCGAGATCAAGGCGGCTACGAGGGGAAGGGGAGAAGATGATAGAGAATTCGTTAGGTACTGGTTTTTGCGTATTCATAGAAGGAGATGTATGACGGGAATGAGGAAGGACTTACGGAAGTACATCTACATCAAGTACGAGTAAGTTCAGTATTCAATGTGAAACAAGGCAAACGATGGAGGACGGGAGGAAGTCGGGGTTGAAGCAATAAAGGGAAAAGAAAGTGGAGACAGGAGGCGAAGCACGTACATCGTTAAACTTTTCCTTGACTTCGTTTTTGGACTTGCCCTCCATGAATCCCATGGCGCTCACGAAGATCGCCAACTACGTGAGTGGAAGTGGTTAGATGATGGGACGAGAAGCGGGGGTGGATGAGTGCAGGACGTACACCTATTGGAGCTCTTTTCGCGGAAAGGATCAGGTTAGGGTCACGCTCGAAAAGAACAAGACCCGCCAACGCCGACTCACAAAAAGAACTGATCTGCCGCAACCCTCTTACCCAACTGCAAGCCCCTCCTCCTCGATCCACCCGCCAACGGAATATTCCTCTCCAAGAACCTCATCCACACGCCAATCAACGGGCCCATCGCCACGCCAAACGCGACAAACCTCGCTGTCCTCGCTGTATCCCACCCAGCAGGCGGCGGCGGCTGAAACTCTGGGTACGAATCAGACGAAGGGTGTGGGAGGTGAAGTGGTGGTTGACGTCGGGAAAGCAGGATCTGGGATGATTGAGCGACCATGTCGGCGATGCCGTTGAGAATGCCGTTGGTGACCATCAATGTCGGGACGGGTCGGGCGTCAAAGTTTCCATTGTAGAACTTTGCGAATTTTTGTAGAATGATAGGGGCGGGCATGGTTGTGTGTAGGTGTGGATGCTGCAAGCGGGGATGGTTGCTTGTAGGATCATCAGACAAGAGGGAAGAGGGAATTAAAGAAGAGATAAGTTATAAAAGCACCTGGAATGAACAATCGGGAATCGAAATTCAATCAACCTACGAATCCAATACGTCATACAATTATGCTATTTACCCGACTCTGGATTGTTAATCAGTAGACCGGGGTACGGGGTAACTGTACTCTATGTAACCTTATGTAACCCTTCAGACGTGGTCATCCTCCTGCTCTTCCCGAGATATCAACTGCTAGACGGAGGAGTAGCTACAATGTCTGGACAAGGTGAACATATTACAGATCCTTCCATTCCATCACCAGCCACTACCAGAAGCAATACTTCTAGTAACAACGCACGGGACGCACTGAGCGCAGCAATACGAGCAGTGAGAGAGACACCGGGAGAACGAGAGCGACGAGAGCAACGAGAGCAACGAGAGCAAAACGAGTCTGGACCAGCAGGAGCAGTAGCAAGGGCGGAAACGGCCGAGCAGCAGCAGCAACCACTGTTTGTTAGCTACGTGACTGGTTCTGCAGCGGGCACAGGAAGGTGGGAAACGAGGGTTAACCTGGATCTTGAGAGATCTGCTGCAGTTTCGCCTTCTTCCGGTTCTAGACCAGATACGACTGCGCCCGCGAACCCAAACACCTCAACATCACGAGCAACAGTGACAAACGTCCCGGACAACCAACCTGAACCCTCTACCAACACTATCACCTTGGAAACTTCGGCCACCACTGCCGCTCGGATCAACGCTGCACGTCAAGAACCCTGGCGACTCAACTGGCGCAACCAAGCACTCCCACGAAACCATACCCGAACCACAGCAGAGATCTACGGTGTTTCCCCTGCCGAAGTAGAAGAATTGCGAGAAATCTATCTACAGCGTGTCAGTGCGAGCGAGGCGACTCCGTACGTTCCTCCGTCGGTGCAACAACAACGACAGTGGGTGGAAGAGTATCAGGCAGGCCTACTTCAAGAAGAGCGGGAAGCGAGAAGAGCAGAGGAAAGGAGCATGCCTCCTGCTCATAGTGCTAGGTCTACCGGCCTAACAGCGACGTCGGCGGCGACAGCCACAGCCACAGCGACACCGACAGCGGCACCGACAGCGGAGAAAAAGGACACATCATCGTCTTCCACCGCGGCGATGCAGGCGCAAGGCAAACACGGTGGTGCGCCAAGTTCGGGTGGAGTTGATGATCCAGCGCGTGTGACATTGCGACAGCTGTGGAACCTTGCTCAGTCGGCTCGTACCGTTCGGACAGCGGCAGCACCATCGAGCAGTACCATTGACGCCAGCAAGAACACCACCGCCAATAGCACATCGAACAATAATATTTCAGCTACTGCTGGAGGACCCGCTACCTACCAACAGTGGACAGAAGAACAGCTATTTAAAGGACTTGTAGTCGATTACCTCTCGCATGCCGGGTATCCCGGTACCGTTGGCGTTCTGTTGGGACTCGGTGGTCCGGAGGTGCAGACGGGTCCGAGCACCGTAGGTCGTGTTGCCAAGCCGGACGAGGATGACGTGCATATGCTTTCTGCGTCTACGACCATGCAAACGATCGACACGGGGAATAGGGATAACGACATGAGCGTGAATGGAAGTGGGACTGGGATGAAGAGTCTGAACGGAGGTACGGGTAAAGGAAAGTTTGATGCGCGGTTGTTTGTGAAACAGATCGAGTGGCGGAAAGGTTAGTCGGTCTTCCTTGCAAGCGGATTACCTTTCTGACACCTGTACTGACTACTTACCCACTGCGGCGTTCCTGTGTGACCTGTAGAAATTCGTCAACTAATCATCTCTGGACGGATATCCGACGCTACTGCACTTGTTCGGAGACATTTCCCGGACGTATTGGATACATCGAGGGACGCGTACAGGGCCCGTACTAGTGGTGGCGGCGGTAGCAGTGGTAGTGCTCGATCCGTTGAGACGAGTGGTGCTGGTTTGCCGCGTGGTGGTGGCGCGGCAGAAGATGAAGATGAGGATATGGAGCACGATAATGATGCTCACGAGGTTACTCGAGATCGGTTTGGTGCGCGTGACCTGTACGAGATTGGCGATCACGAAGAGGATGAGGATGAGGAAGAGGAAGACGAGGATGGCGACGATGATGAGGATGATGAGGAAGCGAATGATGCTGCGACGATTGGTGGGGGTTATGTCTTTGGACGTACACCGATCCCGACGCCCATGCCGGGACCCTTTTCCACGTCTATGGCTATAGCGGGACCTCGACAGCGTCTACTCCCTTCAGCGGGCAACGGATTTTCTGGTGGTTCCGCAACAACCGCCGCCACTCCAATCGCTACGAACAATAACAACAATAATGGATCTTCCTCACGGTCATTGGCGGAAAGCAGACAGCCGCGGTATGGAGCTGGAGGGTTCCCCGTTCCTGCACCTGGTGGATCGACGAATGCGAATGCGGCACGCGGTGGCACGGGATCGCGGTTCGGGATGATGACCTCTGGCGGTAGCGGCGGCGGTGGTACCGGTGGAGGGGCAGGTGGGAGGTCGTTAAATGGTCTCGGTGCAACAGCGAGTGCGGGTTCCCTTGGAGGCGGTAGTGGCGACGTTCAGTGGACTGCGCATCCTAGAACGGCATCGACCATGACGACTACAGGCATACAGAGCGGGACAGTGACGACGTTGCGCTCTTCCAGCTCTGGGGTGACATCGACCTCACATACCTCTTCCAGCGATCCACACCATTTGATGGCGGGCGGCATGTTGAGGATCCCAGCGTTTCCTTATGCAAGGACGTACGATCGACCGACACTACTCGCGCTAAACCTCGATATCCAAGAGTTTGTGGAAGGGTTACGTGTGTTGCAGCAGCAAGTACCGAGTTCGCCTAGTGAGGCTGTCAGTCTTGCCGGGAGCATGTACGATGAAACGACCTCCCACGCCGCAGGGGGATCGACGAATGGTAGTGGGACGGCAACAGAGGTTATTTCCGGCGCCACAAAGACCCTTCGAACGACCATGAGCGAACACGATCAACCAATGACCTCGCGCCCAGCAACGCCAAATGCCAACGCGAACCCTTCTCTCTCGGGCACGGCAGCACGCAAAGCCGCACGAGACGCTGCCATCCTAGCTTGCCTGTCCCACGCCGCACGACTCGACTCGGCAACACAGCACCTCCGTCCGCGCGAGAGTCGCCGTTATGCCCAGCAAGTACAAGATGTTTGTGGGCTCTTGGCGTATAATGATATGGATGCGAGTCCGCTGGCTGGGTATCTTGAGCAGGAGAGGAGGGTCGGGTTGGCTGATATGGTGGAGGGATGTATCATGGGTACGTCTCAGTCGTGTCTTGTGTTTGTCCTGGTGGCAAGGTGTGCGGCGCGCTTATACCTTTTCTTGATTCGCGGCACAGCGTCAACGGGATACTCTGCACAGTCCGTTCTGGAGAGCCTGTGGCAGCAGGACGCGTACTTGTGGCATCCGGAACAGGGGCATCTTGCACTCAATGATGTGACGTTTTCGGATACGGATGGCGTAGAGAGCGAAGAGGGGAAACGGATGCGCGAGTTGGCATCGGTGAGTGACATCGCTTTTTGAGCTGAAGGGTGGATCGCTGATGCTGTTCCGGTTGTTGCTAGGACTTGCTGTATTGTCAACGGCTTACGGGGCTGTCGTGATGCCGTGTCAACGCCGACATGGACTGTGAAGTCCGACGTTGACCCTCTGCCGCCTTCTTTCTCACTATCGACGAGTTTCTGGACGAGTGCATTGCAGCATTTTCTTGTGCATCCGGTGGCAAACGTCGCCACCTTTCTTTCAGCATCATCAATCAGCTTTTCATTCCTCTATCGACTCTCAGCTCTGTTACGCTGCAGCCTTTGGTAAACGTGAATTCAAATCACGTCGTTCGTTTGTCATTTTTACCTCTCCGTTCACTTGTTTCCGACTTTTGTAAGTCTCCTGATTGTATCTGAGCTGCAAGCACGCATCAGAGTTGTAGACGTTACATGACATCCATATTGCTAGTATGTAGTTTCCTCTGTCCAGCTTCCTTTCTTCCTGTCCAGAGCATCAGGTAACGGTCCGAGTTGCCGGTATCCGCGGCAAAGCGGCACAAATTTGCATCCGCTACTCTATCGGAAGATAACGAATTCACGAATTGGCTGGGATTTCGACATTTCCAGGATCCGGACTTCGGAGACGGGACAAAGCCAGCTAGCTGGGCAGTGAACGGTTGTCGTTGGGGACATATAGTATCGACGTCTCGGATTTGTATACAAGGTATAGCGCTTTGAATCCCAAACAAAGAATCTCCTGTGCCGCACCCTTTCTTCCTCTGTCAACGCGTATTAGGTAAGTGCCGCTGGTATTCTCGTCGTTTATTCGTCATGCTTGTCCGCGCAACCGCGCAAACGATCCGAGCGAACGGGGGTTAGGCTGACATCACAAGTCTCGACCGGAACATTCTACATATATCTGACCCGTCGCTAACTCCAGTCCTTGCAACATCTCCCTATCCAGCATTCACATTCTACCCACGTGAACATCACCATCACAACTTATCTTGACAATGGACGGAAAATTGGCTACAGGTAGGCCCAAGGAACGTCCTGTCACTGGGACTTTGTTGCTAACCCAACCGTTCTCCCTAGAATACTCGAGCTGGCAAAAGCTTCAGCAACTCTACGACCAGCAGCATGAACAGCTCGTCCTCAAGCAACTCTTTGCGGAATCCAAATCCGACCGATTCCAGCAATTCTCTCGAGAATACAAGTCACCCTCGACAGGCGACCAGGACCGAATCTTGCTAGACTTTTCCAAAAACTTGATCACTTCTGAAATCTTTGAACAGCTTTTGGCATTGGCCAAGGAAGCCAAGGTTGAGCCGTTCAGGAATGCCATGTTTGCCGGTGAACACATCAACACGTCCGAAGGCCGGGCTGTTCTTCATGTTGCATTGCGAAACGTGTTTGCCTCGTCTGGCAAGCAGTTCCAGATCAAGGAAGAAGGTGCTGACGAGGTGCAGGGTGTGCTCGACCACATTAAGCAGTTTACCAACTCTGTTCGATCCGGTGAATGGAAAGGTTACACTGGAAAAGCGATTGACACCATTGTCAACATTGGTATCGGTGGTTCCGATTTGGGACCTGTCATGGTGACCGAAGCCTTGAAGCACTACTCGAAGCGTGATCTAAAGGCACACTTTGTTTCCAACATTGACGGTACCGATCTCGCCGAGGTTACCAAGCAGTGCAACCCGGAAACTACCCTTTTCATTGTCGCTTCCAAGACTTTTACCACTCAGGAAACCATTACCAACGCCGAAAGCGCACGAGAATGGTTCTTGGAATCCGCCAAAGATGTGAGTTGATGTAACCCTACGAGAAGAACCGCGAGCGCTGACCCTCGTGACTCGCAGAAAGCACACGTAGCCAAGCACTTTGTCGCTCTTTCGACCAACACCAAAGCCGTCGAGGCATTCGGTATCTCCTCCAGCAACATGTTCAAGTTCTGGGACTGGGTTGGCGGTCGATACTCGCTATGGTCTGCCATCGGTCTGAGTATCGCTCTTGTTATCGGTTACGAAAACTTTGAACAATTGTTGCTTGGTGCACACGAGATGGACGTTCACTTTGTCGAGACCCCGTTGGAGGACAACTTGCCCGTCATTCTGGCCCTCGTCGGGATCTGGTACAACGACTTTTACGGTGCCCAGACGCAAGCATTGTTGCCGTACGATCAATACTTGCACAAGTTTGCCGACTACTTCCAGCAAGGTGATATGGAATCCAACGGAAAGACCGTCACCAAGGCCGGTCAGTTTGTAAACTACGAGACGGGCCCTATCATTTGGGGTCAATCCGGAACCAACGGTCAACACGCCTTTTACCAGCTCATCCACCAGGGCACCAAGCTCATCCCCTGTGATTTCCTGGCACCCGTGGAAACCCTCAACCCGATCGCCGGCGGAAAGCACCACGAAATCTTGCTTTCCAACTTTTTCGCCCAGCCCGAGGCTCTCGCTTTCGGCAAGACGGAAGATGAGGTCAGGCAGGAGCTGGGTGCCGAGGGTTCCAAGAATGAGGCGTTGGTCAAGTCAAAGATCTTCCAGGGTAACAAGCCTACCAACTCGATCATGTTCCAAAAGTTGACACCCAAGACGTTGGGTAGTTTGATCGCCATGTACGGTAAGTTGTTGTTGGTGCGTGGCTATTATCTGCGCGAAGCTTATGGTGGGATTTTACACTCTACAGAACACAAGATCCACGTCCAAGGCGCCATCTGGGGTATCAACTCGTACGATCAGATGGGTGTCGAGCTCGGAAAGGTATGTGTCGAGGCTGACTTTCAACCCCTCAGCTCTGCTAATCTGGTCTTCCCTCTAGGTATTGGCTAAGAACATCTTGGCGCAGCTCCCTGAAGAGAGCAAGGTCACCGGCCACGACGCTTCCGTAAGTCGCGGCCTTCGTGGCGTTATCCGCCTGGCGCCTCACTTACCTTCTACCTCCTGTACAGACCACGGGCTTGATCCACTACTTCCAAAAGAACCGAAAGTGAATTCCGATGACGTCTCCGCTATCCTCGTCGTTGTAGTGTAAGGGTTTGTGTGATATAGCACAAATAGAAGATATATAAATACAGATTTTGCACTCGAGGTGTCTTCAAACAACGGCAGTCGGGAGATCATCGCCTCGAAAACGCCAGTTTATCGATAATCACGAACATGCCCTCGGCTCTCGAAAACTCATCAGGGTCGATGCAGGTATGGGCATGGTTCAGCGGGACGAGTCTTTGAACGCTATCCCAATCCATGCAGAAACAAGTGACTACACCTTTAACAGTCAATGCGCCCTCCTTTGCAGGCTCCTCCTTGGTCATTGTTACCTTCAGGTCAAAGCCCTTCCGCACGACCGTGCGCCCTTTGAAGAAGCAGCCAAGGTGATGTGCGTCGCCGGTCCTTCCTTAGTGGCAAGACGCAAGAACCTGCTGCAGTGGGGAGTTGCCAACCAACGTATTTGAAGGCAAGCTTTGTTTCTCTCCTCTCTGCCTAGCCTTTCAGCACCTCGACTCCGTCTTCTAACTACACGCACTTCCAACTACACCCTCCAACTCCAAGTATCTACCACGATGTCAACTCAGTGGAATCAGTAAGTACTCGTCGTTTCCCTCGGCACGTTCAACCTTCGCTCCACTGCCCCCTCGGGCCTCACTGCTTGGAGGTCCTTTCTCGAGATTCTTCTTCGCCGCCAGAACTGATGGACCCCTTACGCCTTTGCTTACAGGTTCACCTTCAAGCTCAACAACGGCCACGAGATCCCTGCGGTCGGCCTCGGCACATGGCACGCACCATCTGATGATGCTCGGAACGCTGTCAAGACCGCTTTGTTGGCAGGCTACAGGCATGTTGATACGTAAGTCAACTTTCCTTGATTACGACTGTGGTACTGACATTTGTCTCATTTTAGTGCTCAAGCTTATGGCAATGAAGCGGCAGTGGCAGACGGCATCAAGTTGGCTGGTGTGCCCCGTGAATCGTTGTTCTTGACTACCAAGATCAACAACATGAATCACAAGCACGTGGCTGAAACGATGGAGGAATCGCTGCACAAGCTCCAGACCGACTATGTTGACCTCGTGCTAATGCACTGGCCCGTTTCTATCGGTATGTCGTGTGGTTTCCACTCGCGGAAACGAATCACTTACATAATCCACTACTCAGATCCCGCCGGCGAGAAGCAGACCCTGGTGTACAAGGACTGGAAGTTTACCGATACGTGGCGAGAAATGGAAAAGCTTGTCGAATCTGGCAAAGCCCGGTCTATCGGTGTTTCCAACTTTGGTATCCGAAACCTGGAAACCTTGTTGGCATCGGCTAGAATCGTACCTGCCGTCTGTCAGGTGGAGCGTCACCCGCAATGTCCTAGCACCAAGCTCGTCGACTTTTGCAAGCGCAAGGGGATTCATGTCACTGCGTACTGTTGTTTAGGATCCAGCAACTCGCCCCTCGCCGAAGACAAGACTGTGAGGTCCATTGCTGATGCTCATGGTAGGACCGTCTAGCAAGTCTTGCTGGTATGGGGTTTGAAACGAGGCACATCTGTCATTCCCAAGTCTACGGCAGACTCTAGGATTAGGAGCAACTTTGACTTGAATGGGTTGGACTTGACGGAGGAGGAGATGAAGAAGCTCAACAGCCTGCCTGATAGGTTCAAGGCCGTCGGCAAGGAGTGGTTGCCTGAGAAAGTGTTTAGCAGCGGCGAGGAAGGTTGAGACTTTTACGACGGCGACAAGTTGTTCCAGGAGAAAGAGGAGAAGAAGCATCAGTAGACAGTCGCACACAACTACAAGGTCCGAGAGAAGTGGAGATGAAATGAAATTTGGCAATGGCTATGTGATCTCTCGGTGTTGTTGTACCAACCATAGCTGCTTTCAGAACTGATATGTTGCTTTATTGCCAAAGACGTTTCATGCTTTAGGTCCCTCGGATGTCGCAAAATCGACCCTTACATCCCGCTGTTCTCCTTGAACGCCCGCGCCGTAGATAGCGTGCACTGAAGTGAGGTGATAGGCGAGGGGACTGTGACGTTAACATATAGTGGTCACTCGAGGGGCAAAGATAGACGATTCAGTGTTCGAAGGACTGGAAGAAGCGGAACGATTGTGCTTAGGAGTGCGACCGAGTGCCAAAGGACGTCCAGAATTTCGAGCTGCTATTGTCTTGCTCAAAAGCGTGTTGATGGAAGAAGGAAGATCCTCCTTTGGGTTATGTTCCACCGCAATAGCCTTATTGTCATTTAGACAAAAGACTTGTGTGCCAATCCGTTGACGCTTCTTTTCATTCTTTCCAACTACAGCCTGCCTGGACAGGAGACAACTACTCAACAGACCCTAGTGTATTACCATCCCCGATATGTCAACTGCTCAGATATCGACTCGACCCCGTTCGCGCACAAGGTTGAACCCGGAATGCTCAACAACATCATGACTACTATCGATCGCCCGATACCTCACTGGTCATTCATCGTCGATGCTTGTCAAGTAAACGTTCGGCAGGCACCTCAATACGCTGCAGTCTCAAATATAGGCGACACCAGTGAGTTTCGCCTTCAGACTTCTTTCTTGGTTTTCGCCTCGAGTGATATACGTCTGACCCGGTATGGTGTGTTAGGCCCTCATTACTTGCAGCCACCGCCGATAGTTGAAATCCGCCAAGTGCGCGACCTTGCGACAGGAAACCGGTAAGTAGTATGTGTGCGCTGTCAGCACCATGCTCGTGAAAGAAACGCTGATTGTATATCCCTTCGGCAGTAGACTCCCTTCCGAGGCGAACGGCGACCATGACGACGGACTGCTCCTAATGCACGTCGCATTAATTGACAGTATAACAAACTGCCAAGTACCATGCTACTACCCTATCATCCACCACACCAACACGACAAACAACGGCACCACCAATCAGCAATTCGCGACAGAAACACAACCATCTCTCACTGGCTGTCTCGTCTCCCCCGCGTACAAAGTCAACGCCGAAGCAGGAGCGAGGGTAAAGGTGTTTGTCTTTCCAGAAGTGAGGGTCTGGGTTTGCGGAGTGTTTCGGTTGGAATTCACCTTGTTTGAGAGATGCGGGTGAGTCGTTGTTCACCTAGGGCTCGTGTTCGGCGGTGTGATGATGTGAAATGCTCATACTTGCGTATATCCTGGTTGACAGCCAGACGATGCAACCGTGTCATGTTTCCTTCAGTCCCGCCTTCACTGTCCTATCCAAAGAGGCCTATCCCGGCCCGATCGGTAAGCATCTGATCATCCAAGAACACTTCAAAACCCCTTCCTTCATTGCAACTCACAACGACTTCACTTATTCACTTGCGCCTTGGGTATCGATCTGCACAGCTCCTACTCGGCTAAGCCTGACACTCGCAACCCAAGGTATCAGACAACGGGTTTACAAACAGCCTCTTGTCAGGAAACGCAAAACGTTGATTGTCTCCTCACGGAATGAAAGCCTGGAGGACAACGTTACCACCACTGCGACCGCCATCATCGACGTGCTCCCTCCTTTAAAGACTTCTCCACCTGCTGATGGGGAAGCAGTACCGCCCCGGCCGGTACACCGGAAGATTCAAGCTCGAGGTGCTGCCGCCGGCGGGGACAATCGTGATAAGACAACCGCTCGTCAGCGATATGCATCATCTACACCGGCAAGTCGAGTGCTTCAGCCAAACACACTCAAGACACGACAGTCCGATTCGCAGGGCAGGGCAAAGTTCAAATCGCTTTCGGAGACAGAGGCAGCGCAAGGCGCAACCGTCAACCATGCGATCTCTTCCTCGGGATCTACATCGTCAGCTGGAGATTCCAAAGATGCCGGTCGACGAGGATCTGCCGCCATTCCATCTGTTGCTGCAAAGATCGCTTTGGAGTATTCGGAGCCTCAGACGAAGCAGCCCGGAAGGCGTCAGGGTCAGGTCCAGCCAGTAACCACCAATGGTGATAGCCTCGGAGCGTCCCCTACTTCACGATGTCATCTTGCTCTGTTGTCGGCGAATGACCCGCACAAGGAGGACGGCGAGTTGAGCGCGAGAGATTTGACAGAAGATGAGGATGAAAACGGAGAGGAAAGCGTGTCGCTCTCTGTCACCGTCCGACCTCGCGATGACGGAATGTCCGAGGGATCCGTTGGACGAACTCAAAGCGCTCTGGTGAGAAAAGTAGTAGTGCCTTCTCCTGCGCAAGGCCACGGCGGAAAGATGTCGTTATGCAACTTGCTATTGTAGTCGAGCCTCCTGACGCCGAAGGCGAAGGAAGGCACGGGAGACAGCTATAGTGATACAAGTTATCAGAAGAGACCTTGTTACAACTAACGAAGACGATGCAAAGACGAGGTATACGCGTGCAGGGTATAATATACGTTGATCCCTAGAATCAGAAAAACTTTACACCTTCAGCGACATCTTCACCCTTGAAGACCTGCGCTTTGCCTTGCTTGACCAGCACATCCAAAGCTCGGCGGAGAAGCGAGGGTGGTAGCCGGTAAAACTCTATCATAGTCGATGCAAGAGTCAACGATTATGCAACGGGGAGCGATTACCGATGGATGGATGCTTGGGCAAGTGATGGCGGGAGCGCGTACCTGTTGTATGTGCCATGTCACCCTCGGTCAATTCGTAAAAGGTCATGATAGACCCAGTCAACCCATTGACCGAAATCTGATTGAAGCATAGCAGATGCTTCGTTAGCAAGGGTTGTCCAAAAGCGAAATCGATCGGGAGCGGCGTACCCATGAATAGATTATAGATGCCCATTCTTCTGGTTTTTTCCAGTATATTAGGTACGTTGAGCTTTGTAATGGTGGATCCGGTGAGAGGACGCCTGGTAACAAGTAGTTAGCTAAATTGCCCGGACATGATATATCGAGGGCTGTGATGCCGTACCTTCTTTTAGAAGATGCGTCACGATCTGTTTGATAGCTGTCGGTTGCAGTCTTCCTGTCGGACAGCGATTAGGCATATCATGAGACTGACAGCAAGGGAGCACGACTCACGATTTATCGCAGGATTATGAAACACTTCACGGCAGTCCCCGCCATCCATTGCAGCGGCATTCAACGTAAACACTCGATGGAATTTCGCCCACGATAAAAGCAGTTGCGTCCACAATCCTAGCTGATGCGCGAACGTTTGTGGGTTTGGCTGTAGTCTTCGAAAGTGCAAGAGCAGTGAGCAAAAGTGCGTAGTGATGTATGCGGAAAGGAGCTTACGTGAAGAACGGCGGGAAGGACCATATGGCAGGAAAGATATAGCCCGAGGGCGCTGTGACCGGCCGCAGGGTTGGCGTGCTATCTGCGTCTTGAGATCGCGGAGGAGCGGATGTTACAGCGCTCATTATGAAGCTGCTGACTACGGCAGGAGGAGAAGAACCTATCGATGCTCCTTCGTTCACAGGCTCGTTGACGTATGGCAGATATCAAGACTGCTGAAGTGCAGGAGCTAGGAGCTAGTGAAGGTAGAAGAGAGCTCTCATCAGCTCTGTCGATCGGCGTTGTTGTAGCAACGGCGGCCGGGCCGGGTGCGCCCAACGCCAGTTCAAGCCAAAGAGCAAGCCAAAGCGCCAGAGCGTTGGTTGAGTAAAACTTCTTCTCGGTCAGGTAACGTATGAAGGGAAGGACCTATGGTCTGTAGTAATCTTAGTGGTCGTAATGATTGGTCATACGCTGATCTCGTCCATCGATAGTACATTCGTATCGTACAACATGCATTGATCTGCGATACAACAAACGACCAAGCTCTCTGGACTATCCAGGTAACCAACAGATCGTCGCGACGGAGTTGCCACGCCAGTCATCCAAAACCGCTTCTATTTCCTCCATTAGAACAACTTGTTACCTACTTGAACGTCTCAACCTCCCTGATCACTGCTAGAACGGGACGGGCAGGCTGCTGAGCTTGTTCATCTCCTCCATCGTCAAGCCAAACCGATTCAAGTCATAGTTGCTCCTGATCCGGGAGTCTGTGATAGATTTGGGGATGACTGATGTGCCTCGCTTGGAAGCCTAAACAAGCAACACTTGTTGGATTGTGCTGCCGTGAGCATCAGCGATGGCTCTCACGATCTGGTTCTCGGCGAGGGGCGAGTTACCGGCTCCGAGACTAGAGTAAGCAATCACATGAATACCCTTGCTCTGACAAAAGTTTACAAGCTCGCTGCTTGAACAGAGCGGATTGAGCTCAAGTTGGCAAACAGCAGGAACGATTCTAGCCGATGCCAACAAGGTTTCGAGGTTTTGGATACCAAAGTTTGCCACACCGATAGATCGGACTTTACCTGAATCGACGAGCTTTTCCATTTCCCTCCAAGTGTCGGTAAAGTTCCAGTCGCTGTAGACGACATTCTCCTCGCCGGCGGGATCTGTTGGTAAAATTCGAGTGAGCGTTCTGTTTCGCCGTGCAGATGGAAGGTCACGTACCGATGGACACAGGCGAGTGCATCAGAACCAAGTCAATATAATCGACGTGAAGCCTGAACAACGACAACTCTATCGACTTGGCAACGCACTTGTGATTCACGTTGTCGACCTTGGTTGTCAGGAACAACGTCTCCCGTGGTACACAGGCCAGCATAACACCGTCTCCCACAGCAGTTTGATTCCCGTACGCCTGAGAACTGAAATATGGAAATTCAGTATCCCGCTTGCAAAAGCAGACGAGTTTGATAGCGACAAAAGCTCACGCATCGATATGCCTATAGCCGGTGGATAAAGCAGTCTGAACAGCGTTTCGAGCGTCATCAGGTTTAACATGGCAGGTACCTAGACCGACAGCCGGGATTTCCCAGCCGTCGTTGAGCTTGAAGGCCAGCCTGTGATAGCAGAGGGGTAAGGCTCTCATCAGTTCTGGAGGCGAAATCGGGGAGGCAAAGGGTGGCGGGCAGAGGGAAATCCCAGCCACTTACCGAGTCCATTGAGTTGACATTGAGGCAGATGCTTGGAGTTGAAGTGGTGTATGAGGAAATTCGCTAGTTTGGAAAACCAGAAAGACAGACACATCGGATACAACCTGGAGGCATGCCTCGTTATGTATAGCGACCAGAAGGCGGTCACTACCATAGTCTAGCGCTGCCAGCCTGTAAAGGAGCCATTAACAACGGGGCTGACTGGTTCCTGACAAAGGAGCGAGGTGAATGGTGAGAGTGGCTTCATTGGCCAGTCGAGGCGCATCGCTGGACCTGAAACATGGCCTCTCACAGGGGCCGCTTTGCACTTTCTAAAGTCGTGTCCTGGCAGCATGGTACCAGTGACAGTAATTCTGCCCAGTATTCGTGCATACATACAAGAATGCAATTGCATATCCCAAAATACAACCCTTAGCTATCCATCCATTTCGCATTTACTTTGTGTACTTTCCCTCAAAGATCAAAAACTGCCACGAGTGTTTCTTGACCGTATACTTGTTCGCCGTCTTGGTCCACTCATCCGCGGAGAGGTGGGATACCTTGGGGACGACGTTTTCCGGCTTTTCGAACGAGTTCTAAGCATGCGACCGACCCAGGTCAGTATTTACGTTCAGAGTTCGGCAGCGAAGAAGGGACTTACCACAGCGGTCAAGTCATCCGAATATAGCTCGTACGCTTCCACCTTGTCAACTTGGAAACCCATAAACGTCAAATCACCCTGCCATGCCTGTGCCGGATGCCTATTCAGGATACTCAGGCGGATACTGCATCTCCCTTGTCCGACATTGCCGTTTTCGGTGGCGGCATCGCTTGTGGCGGGTAGATCAACGACGACGGCGACCATGTCGACGTATGCTGCTTTGCCAAGGTGCTGGACCCAGCCGGGGTACGAGGGTCCGTTGCTATATCAGAGGTGAGGGGACAGGTCAGCATGCGCCTCAGGCGGGGCAGAAAGGGAACGCACTAGAGTTCCGGTGAAAACCCGAGGTTGAGGAGACGTCCGTTCTTCATGTATTTCGCGAAAAGGCGGAGCGGGTAGTAGGTGATTTGCAACAGCACGCCGTTCGGGCTTGTCATCAACGGCGAGATCTGCACGTTTCGGTACGTGTTAGCGGATAGAGTCAATGCCGAGAAAGATGTACTCACGACGTTCACACTTTGTGCGATACAAGCGATCCCAACCTGTTCATGCTTCCTTACGAGCACATTCAACCACGCACAAACCCCCAAGGCATCCGTATAGTCATACGCCTGCTCCAACCCAGCCGACCCAGGCGCCTTGACTTCATCCCACACGTTCCACTCGTCATAACAAATCTTGACGGGCCTAGATACCACACTGGCATCCCGATTATTCCAGTCGTACGTGTTGGCACGTTCAATCTTGGCCAAGTCGATCAATGATTGGCAGATCTCGATTCCACGTTCGGCAGCGGCGGGTCCAAAGACGTTCTTTTCATAGTCGTGCCCTTGGACGGTGGAGAAGCGTTCGTGTCCGAGCATCGAGTAAAAGTGGATCGAGTGGTAGTCGACGATTCCGATGAGGCCTTGGAGGACTTCTCTATCCCAGTCCGAGTTGCCCTGCGCGCAAAGGATCGGACAGTTCGTCGGTCAGCGGGGCAGGCGAAGAGCGGGTAAGACATACCTGATTACCACAAGAGACCAACTTAATGGACGGATCCACTAGACGCAAACCATGCGCCCACCGAGCCGCCTTTTTCGTATAATCCGTGGCAGACAAGTGCCCGACCTGCCATGGCCCGTGGATCTCATTCCCGAGTCCCCAGAGCTTGACATTATGCGGCTCATCCCTCCCCGTATTCTTCCTTCGAAGATTAGCCCAATACGTATCCCCTGTACCGTTACAGTACTCCAACCAGCTCAGCGCTTCCTCGTACGTCCCCGTTCCCATGTTCAAACACAAGTAGGGCTCCACCCCGAGCGCCCTAGCGTAGTCGATGAATTCATCGGTCCCGAAAATGTTGGATTCCGTCGCGAGCCATGCCAACTCGATTCGTTTCGGACGTTGTGAGATGGGTCCAATCCCATCTTGCCAATGATAGTTGGAGACAAAGTTTCCTCCAGGCCATCGAAGGATCGGAGTCTCGATTTCTCCATCCCGTGCGATAATCTTCATGACGTCTTTCCTCCATCCTAGCCTGCCCTCTGTACCTTTACTGCCATCGTCCTGCGCCTGCAACAGTTCGGCAGGAGAGGGAGCAGCAGGGTTATCCACGATACCGCCATAGATCCCTCTGCCCAAGTGTTCGATGAACCCAGAGTATAGCTTGTCGGACACGACTTCCTGTGTTGCGTATAGTCGAGGGTTAAGCGTGAGCGAGGTCGAGGATAGTGTTTTCGGATGGAGGTCGTTGGGTAAGACTTGTGCTGATGAAGTAGCGTCTACCTGAGGTACCGTTGTGGTGCCTGCACCTGCGTATGGGTTGATTCCGGCCATGATCGGATAGCTGTAGTTTGTAGGTTGGTCGACGACGATGGTACTGCTAATCACTCGACCATTCTTATACGCGGTTACCACCTACTTCTTCAACCCAACCAGTATTGCATTTCTCCACGTTAGACTCGCTCTCCCTCTATCGGTTGTAAGGGAACACGGCAACGCCATGGCATACCCGTAGTACCAATATTGCTATTCCACGCTTTCAGCCCTTGTTCGAATACCCGGGTTCGTCCATCACCGTGCGATTCGCTTACCCGCTCCGGGCCGGGGTGACCGCCTCGAGCCACGCGCTAAGGTGACAGTCCACCGAGGTCAGATTCATCCGGGATAAAGTGATGGCTCAGTCGCACTGAACGATTCTCGACAACAGTCTCCTCAAACAGTCTGCTTGCTGGTGACTGGCAAGTGTAACATATGATTTGAACCCTAAGGAGCGCCTTATCACGCATCGCTTCAAACAAATATCTATCCCGGGCGTACTCGCCGACAACGACACCCGCTAATGCTACTATTCATGCTATCTATGCTACATGCCGCTTCCTGTTGTCAGTACTCGGTTGCCAGAAGAAGGTCTTCCACCACTGAGTCATCTACATCTATCTGTCTCCCCAAAATCGATGGCCCCGGCGCCGACCGCTGAGCGTCCTGGTTGTCCGCACTGACACCCACTCCTCGTTCATCTAAAGGTCCCCATTGAACACCCTTTTCCAACTCGATCATCACTCGCAACCCCGATGTAGGTCTGACCGCCACCCACTTGACTTGCCCTTCCTCCACCACCTCTGTAAAGTACCGGGCTCGATCAATATCTGGAACTGGCTCGTTATCCTCGATGCCGAGCAAGTCTTCAAAGAGTGCCCAATCCCTGCTTCGTTCAAAGCTTTCGGGGTAAGCCATTTCAGCATACAACGTATCCGTCACGTCGGGGTCTAACTCGGGCGTCGAGCTCACAATTCTTCGGCGTTTTCTAAACGTGGCGGCCGTTGTTTCCGGGGCTGATCGTCGCTGCTTCTGCGTCGCCGTGCTTCCGGCTTCACTGCCCGTTCCTGAGCCTCCAGTGGTGCGGGATGGTCGTGCTACTCGTTCGAGAACCTTGTCCTTGCCCTTGCCTTTGCCCTTGCTTCGCCTTGACATGTCTATAGCGAGAAGTTGCGGGTCGATGAGCGAGTCGGGATCTTGCGTATCATTAGATGGCCCTGCGGTTGGAGAGACGACGCTTTGAGACCAGGCAGAGTCTGCGCCAGCCTGGGGAGGTAGCCATCCATGTTTTCTCTTTGAAGACTTGGCAGGACGTAGAGGTCTCGGTACTTCCACTTCGACCGAGTCGGAAGGCGCAGGAGACTGGGTAGACGGGCGCGTAGACGGCTGCGTAGACGGCAAACGGGATGATTCTCGAGCCTTTTTCGGCTTGACCATTTTCGCAACAGCTTCTTGGTACTCGAGCGTTCCCACATCGGCTGCACTGGCAAACAACATGGACTTTATCACAACCTCGTCTCGTGCAGACGTTCCGAGGTCAGGTACTGCTTTCGTGGAGCTGAATGCTCGTCGTTTGCCGGTCGTCTCGTCATCCTCTTCGGTCTCTCCAATGTCAACGAGGTAGTTGTGGAAATCGTCTGTGGTCCAGGGTCTGTACACGCAGATCGGCCTAGCAAGTTCGCAGCAGGCGGTACATGGTCGATCGCCATATCCGTCGCATTTGGTAAAGCTGTTCAGGGCAAGAGTTAGTACGAACAACATAGCTTGGCGACCTCGCACTCACTTGAATCGACACCACTCGCAAGCGTGATTCGCCCTTCGATCCATTGGCAAGTCGACGAGTTGTTTTGGGTTGACCCGGTTTCCGTTCTCATACAGTGTTCCAACCAATCGTCTACTCCTCACACCATCAGCTTCAGGTTTGTGCCAGCTGACGACGGGCTCCCCTTCTTCTGTCATGTAGTATCTGATGGGATACGGTACCGAGACGAGAAGATCTTCCACAAAAAACTGTTCGGGTGGAATGTTGAGCTTGCGCCGGGGCACTTGACTGACGTATACGTCGGAACCAGATGCCCCGTCGAATTGAGGATCAACGTTTTGAGATGGGTCGACATCGAATTGTCGCCGGGACATAGCTCGGGCGCTCTTGCTCGAAGCCTTTTTGCGCTTGTTTGACCGGTACGAATCCTCGGGCTCTTCGGGAATAACATCGTCAATCACATCAATCTCGTCTGTTTCTGACTCTGCGCGCGCTTTGCTTTTTGCACGGTTAGACCTTTGACTGGTCGATGGCTCCACCTCTACCTTTGCTCGTTGACTGCGACGTCCCACAGGAGCTTCATCGGTCGCGTTCAACATGGCTTCCAGCACGAATCGGTCCTGTTTCGTGGTTTGCAATTCGACCGGAGCGTCGGTGAGCTGACCCCGGGTTTTAGAGGCTTGCGCAGAGTTTCTCTTGTTGATGCCTTGCTCCAGATCTTGCAGGTAATCAAGATATTCCGGTTCAGAGCAAGGTTCATAGACACACACCGGCTTCCTGGCTTTGCTGCAGGCAGAGCAGGGCCGATCGCCGTAACCGTCGCATTTCTGTAGGCTGCAGAGACGTTTTAGTTAGCTGGGAAACGGCTACACTTTACAGGTGGCTTACTTGATCAAACACCATTCGCACGGCTGCTTGGCTCTCCTTGTGACCGGCGCATCGACCGAGCCGCGCGGACCGACTCGATTCCCGTCTTCATAGAGGGTACCTTCGGGCTGCGTGCTAAGGACTCCCTCTTCTTCTGGTGTAGCAGCACTGACCACAGCCTGCCCATCCCTGGGCATGAGATAATACCTCATCGCGTAAGGTACAGAGACGGGAAGAGCGTCAGGATCAAACCAATCTTGAACCAATATGAGCTTTCGTCTTCGGGTAAGGCCAGCGAAACAAGCATCGATGTCAATCGGTTCGTGCCGAGTACCTCGCCGCTTCTTTTCGAGTCGTTCCAGTCGTTGTCGCTTGGAATCTTGTGTAGAAGCAACTGCGGAAGGTCCGACCGTGTATTTGTGACTGTGCCTTGTGGCACGGTGCGATACCATTGGTGTTGCATGGGAGGGAGCGGCGTCGATTGGCTCAGGCTCGAGAGTGGATGGCCTGACCTTGCGTCTCGACACCTTGGGCTCCATGGTATCCTCGACATCGGCCGCAGCTCGTTGCCTTTGACCCACCTGCTCCAACATCTGCTGGAGGACAGCTTGATCATGCGTGGTGACCTGCAATTCCGCAGGAAGTTGAGGATTGCGACGACTTCCACGAGAGCTCAATGCAATCTGCGAGCTGACGCCAGCCTCCTGGTCTTGCTGATATCGAGACTGATCCCGCTCGGTCCACGGCACGTAGACGCAGACTGGCTTGTGTGCTTTCATACATGCGGAGCATGGACGATCGCCGTAGCCGTCACATTTAGTTGCGCTACAGGGCCAAGACTTGTCAGCAAAGACTTGTACTGATCCTGCATGTAAACTCACCTAAATCGACAAAACTCGCACGCATGATTCGCTCGACGCTTTTCGGGCGAATCAACATGGCCGTTGGGATTGATCATGGCACCATCTTCGAACAAGGTGCCTGGAGCACGTTTACTCTTTCGGCCAGGCTTCTCGGGCGCCGCCAAGCAGACAACTGGAGATCCGTCTTCCGGGAAGAGGTAATATCGGATCGTATAGGGAACGGATACGGGCAGAGCATCCGGATCGAAGTATGCTTGCGCCTTTTTCAGAGTCCGCTGCTTTGTTAGACCCGCGAAACAGGTCTCTACGTCGATAACTTCCGCATGAGCTTGGGTCTTTGTCTTCTTCGCAGGTGGCTTGGATTCTGTTCTTGCGCTGCTTTCCTCTAGATCAGCCGACGCCAAACGGTTGATCTTGCGCTTGCGAGCCTTGAGAGGTGGACTTGCTTCGTCGAGATCTGGCAATACCTCTGGTGTTGGCTCATGATCAAACAGTGGTTCATCGGCCAACTCTGATTCCTCGGCATCATGCAAGGACATCCAGGGGGCATCAAACACTGGCGACGCTTGTTCTTCTAGTGGAAGGCCTGGCGAGGGACTATGTACAGGCAACTCGATTTCGACTTCTACCTCCATGCTCGGGGACCGTGGGATAGCTTGGTCTTGGACAGACGCCTCTGGAGTCGCTCCGGTTTCCGCGAGGTCAGCTTCACCAGCATTATCCGGAATGTAATCTGCAAGCATGGATCGAATGATTTCGCCGTCCCACTTTGTCAACTGCAATTCGGCAGTGACAGCAGATCTACCAACGTTGTCATCGCCGTTGGGATGACGCCTCCTGGAAGTATTACCGTACTCGATGGAAGCTTGGTGTTCCCGCTGTTCCGCCTCCGTCCAGGGCTTGTACATGCATACTGGCAACTTGGACTTGACGCATTTCGAACAAGGTCGGTCTCCATAGCCGTCACATTTCGAGTTGCTATACAAATAAGAAATTAGGAAAACGTTGAGACGATCGACCGGTGGACTGACCTAAGGCGACACGCTTCACACGCATGTTGAGCCATCCGATCCGTAGATACGTCTACAAACCCGTCCGGATTCACCATGCTTCTATCTGTAAACAAAGTGCCCGGCGGGAGGTCACTCTGCTCTCCAGGTGCCTCTGGCTCCCTCCAGCTGACGATCGGCTGGCCGTCTTCTGCCGAGATGTAGTATCGCACGGCATAAGGTACGGAGACGGGCAATTCGTCGGGATCAAACCAGTCGTGCTGCTTTTGCATTTTGCGTCGCGGTATTGCCTCGTAAGGTTTGGAGCTCGAGGCAGCGACGAGGTCGGGTGTTGGTTCAGCTGGCTCTTCAATCTTCTTTCGCTTGGCTTTAGCGGTCGAAGCGCGTTTTCGATTGCTTGGTTTCTGGACGGCTTGTTCGTTCGAGTCTGGAATATCAATGATCACCTCTAGTAGATCAGTCGCGCTTGCCTCGGGTACGACGACGGGCGAAGAAGCGGGAGCCAAGATCTTTGACCTCTTGGCCTTTGTTTTGGGTCGTTTCTGAGCAGCTGGGACAGCAGGTGTCGACGCTACTTCCGGCTGCGGTGCCAGAGGTTGAATTTCTCCAGGTTCGACGGTCAACATGGATTCCACGACCTTGTCGTCTTCTGGTGTCATTTCGAGCTCGGCAGGCAGATCGCGTTTGAGGCGTCGGCTGCCGCGTCCATTGTTCTCCGTCACTTCGCTCCGCTTGTAGCCCGCTTCGATATCCAGATCGTACTCTGTCTGTTCTGCTATCGACCAGGGCTTGTAAACACAGACTGGTCTTTTCGACTTGCAACAGTGCGAGCATGGCCGGTCTCCGTAACCGTCACATTTTTCGACGCTATCAAGGCAGAGTAAGACGGTGATGCAGACGTCGGAAACAAGCCTACACTTACCTGAATCTACACCATTCACACGCGTTATTGGCCCTCCTATCTGCTGGTTCGTCAACCTTGCTCTCGGGATTGACCCTGAACCCATTCTCGTACAAGGTGCCTTGCGGCATGGTGCTCTCAACGCCAGACTCTTCCGGGTCCCTCCAACTCACGATGGCCTGTCCGTCAGAGGTGGAGAGGTAATATCGTAAGGGATAAGGTACCGCTGTAGGAAGCTGATCAGGATCGAACCAACTGTGTTCCATCTTTAGTTTTCGTCGAGGAGGCGGACCTGCCGGAACCTTTTCGTCATCCAAAGCTGGGACCTCGGCAGGTATCGCTTCTGATACCTCTGGTACTTGTACTTCTGGTACCGGCACAACGGTTTCAACCGGTTGAACGGACTGGGTTGCTTTCGGCTTGCGAGGTTTCTTCTTTGGGACAGCAGGCGTTTCAGTTGGTTCCTCTGGAGTAGCCGCTGTTGGCTGGGTAGTCACTTGCACCGACATTTCGGTATTTCCTCCTTCAGGCTCGGGAGAGTCGGCCAAAGCAAGGAGTGCTTCGTTGAGTTCCCTTTCTGCCTTTTTCGGCCGAGGCCGCTTGCCCTTTTCTGCTGTCTTGTTACCAGTATCTGAGGATGCGTTTACATCTGCACTGGTTCCAACAGGCAATGCGGGAAGACTAGCATCACCGCCATTCTCGATACTGTCGTGGACACTTGCGGGCAGAGCGTCATTGACGTCGATGTTCATCGGTGGATCTTGCAATTCAACGGTGACAGACAAAGGTTGACTGACACCGACCGGCTCGGGGATATCTGGAACACTGTGCAACACAATGTCATCAATCGGTGGGACTTCTGGCAACTGTTCAGACATGGCAAGAAGTGCGCTGGCAGCGACTCTATCCGTTGCCGGAACTACGACGCTTGATGGTGCGCCTAGCTCGACGTTGGTGGTAGCGTCGTCAGCACCTTCAAGCCCAGTCCGTGTTTGAGTTTCAACTCTGCTAGCCGAGGCTGCTCATAAACGAGTGAGTAGGTGACACAAGGACTAAACATCCCGCGGGGCTTACCGTTTTCTTGCGCCGCATCTGCTGTAACATGAATCGAGCCGTTTGGCACAGGGGAAGTCTCAGTTATGGTAGCGTCAACCGGGATAGGTGTCGACTTTTCGCGTTGACCTTGTCGATAGCCATGATTCATGTCCGCGCCTTCATCAGAATCGTAATTCCAATGACGCCGATCAGCCTTTTGCTTTGACGTTTGATCCTGGTCGGATTCGTCGCCGCCGATGACAGCTTGGGTAAGATTATACAATGGCACCGGAGGAGAACTGGGTATGTCCCCAGCCAGGTCGTCCGCTAGGCTCGTCACGGCTGGCGGTGGTGGAAGGATGCTAGAGGATGATCGGCTTTGATTGACTTTGGATGCTGCCGACTTTGCCGGGCGCGGCTTGACGACTTTGACCGGGGCTTCACCGACATCGATACCAAGCATGAACAGCACCGAGTCTCGTGGCACCGGTAATCTCGAACCAGGTCCACGTCGTTTCAGCTTCTTGAGAACGACTTCCATCATCCGCCGCTTTGGCCCAAGCACCTTGGCTGGCCCTCCTTTTGCGGTACCACATGACGCTTTCGTAGCCGCCTTTGGAGGCGCGGCAGCTTGTTGCAAACCTTGTCCACCAGGCGCAGTCTGAAGAGCATGGTCCAAGCCCTCATCATCAGGTTGCGGGCCATTCATAAACTCCTCCTCTGCACTGATATTGATATTGTAATCCATACCCTCGCCATCGTCCGTCTCACCTTCTGCGTCGTCGGTTTCCCCGCCAGCGTAGTCGACCGGTGCCACGGGGTCAGACGATGCGAGAGGTTTGAGCACACTGGGTATGGTAGCCGCCTGGAAGGAAACTTGTTCCATGATCGGAGGCGCAGCGGATGCCTGTGCTCGAGTGTCGGCCGATTGTACTTCGGAAGAGGTCACTGGCGGAGGGGGTGTTGTTTCCTTGTCGGCTGAAGATACTTCCGTAGCGGTCCGAGGCAATGCCTCCTGGTCGACCGAAGGAGGAGCTTCCTTGTCGGTCTGCGGCAATACCTCCTTGTCGGATACAGGCTCCAAGACTGCTTGTGAGAGCCCTGGACTGACACTTAGAGCTGCCAAAGAAGATGGCGTTGGCCCGGGTCTTCTCGCTGGTTTCACGCGTTGCGGGGCGCCTGAATGTGCTAAGAACGACGGAGGCGCAAGGGATCCTTGTAAGGGCACAGGAGCGTGTTGAGAGGCTTGCATTGATGCCGGTGCGGTCGGCGATGAAGCGATGAAGGCCGGAGCGGATGTCGACTGTGTGGTTAAAGGTACGTCTGTTGTCAAATTGCGCGCTGAGGAGTCAACCGAGGGACTGCCAGAGGTGGCATCGACCTGTTTCGGAACATTGTCATCTGACGCCTCAACCTGTAGCTCGGACTCGATCTGCGATGACGGAGCGAGGATACGCGCTTCGTTGGTTTGATTCTTCAGAGGCTCGGTCTCGATAACTAAGGTTTTGGAGACCATCACCGTCTCCACTTCCGTCACGGTGATCTCTTGCGGTTGCGCCTCGCCTTGATCTCCATTCACCGGAGGCTCCGGAGGGCTTTCCTGTTCAGCCGCCTGAATGAGTTGAGCGATCTCTGTCAGAGTTTCTTCGGGCGCGGCAATTCCATCGGCATCGGCTTTATCGTCCACAAGAATGTCGTTTTCGTCATTGTGTTCCTGGATACCAGCCCGCTCGTCCGTAGACGTCTGTGGAACGGCCGATTGTTCCGCCTCTAGAGGTACTGCCGATGCAACCTCTGAGATCGAAGCTGCGTTCCCAGAGATGTGTTCAGTGGGCAAAGGAGCGGCTGCTATCGGCGCACTTTCTTCGGACGCAATGTTTGTTGCGATTTCGATTGTTGTCGACTTGGCCGATTCCATGATGACGGGTGCCGAGACTTGTTCCGGGTTCTGCATCTCGACGTCTTCGTGCAGCCCTGCCGTTTCGACTTGTTGTGTATTGTCTTTCAGGCTCTCCAGCTCGTGGTCTCCTATCGTGTTTCCGCCGGCCATTTGATCTTCATCCATCATGACATCGGGAGCCGAGGAATTGCCAGAAATGGCTTCCGCCGGATCGGTAGATGCCGTTGGCGCAGAGTCCAACGCCTGCAGAGCAGCTTCAGCCAGCTGTGACTCGGCAATCTCGAGCTCTGTCAAGTTCGGCTCCATGTTGTATCAGGATTTGATCGTTGTCAAGGAGGATTAATGCTTTTCGCGTTGAGATGCAGAAACGATGCTTTAGAAGATTTCGCGTGCAGCAGTAGGAGCACAACTTACAACTTGGACGCATTCGTGTCAAGTGAGCAACCAGGATACCAGAGCCGAAGCAAAGAACGAGCGATGTGATAGGGTTGTCGGGTCTGTCGGTCGGCATGTGTCAAGTGGTCCCTTGAAGGCCGGAACGGTCGCTGAAAATGGCGAGCCGATAGCTGTTCACCACCTCAAGACGTCGATGACGAGATGATTGGCAGTGGTAAGAGCTGTTTCGCTTTCGTCTAAGGCTCTACTCTTGACCTTCATTCAAGTCTTCAAGTCGGAAGCGGTAATTCCCTGGTGAGAGCTTCTTTCCCCTCGGTGTGCCCTCATTAACAGGACGCGTTCTTGCGCTTGTTTTGCGTTGCGCTTATCAACTGCTGACGCCATCTTGTTTACAATGCCCCGTAGCATTGACAGCAATGACAGGTCATTGCAGTGTATCTTTCCACCACCGGTATCCTTCCAGTCTTCTGTTTCCCTCTTCTCTAATCGTCGTCACCTCCAGATTATGGAGGTCGCATCCTTGCGCTGCGGTAGATGGCGGAACGCAGTCCCTCACTTGACACAGCGGAAGGTGGGTGACTCGTCAAGACGAAATGATGAGAAAGTGTATCACGAACATAAAACTACTTCATGGTGGCAATCAGACCCAATCAGACCATACACTTATTGTATCAATTACCCATGATCTATACTAAGTACCTACAACCATCCACAGTTGCAACAAGCCGGTCTACCCTAACTCGAGCGCATCATAGCTCGCCGTCAAACCTGTTCTGCCAATCTAACCGCATCCCCAATCTTCCGGACAAGAAACGCCCAAAGGCTCTCCACCACAGCCCTATCCCGGCCTCTTACCCAATCCAACGAGATTTGCAAAGCGACATCTTTTCCAGTACGATCTGCCTGCAATGGAGAACCGGCCCTTGGTGTATCTCCTTCATGTAGTTCCTCGATCCGTAGACATGCGTGGAAGAGCGGCGAGCAGCGCGAAGTTATGGGTTCCTGCGCTCGCTTACGTCTCGCCGCACGGGTCCAAGAGACGGACGTAGGCGCGATAGAGCAGGTCCTGGATTCCTGTGTGCCACCAGGGCCACCTCGATAGCGCAGAGTGTTGGGGTCCTCGTTCCTCAACTGTTCCCATTCCACAGCGGTTCCTGTATCTCGCAATGCACCCGAGACGATCTCACACATCTGTAGGACCGTTGAACGCGTGCGAACTCTTTGCAACGGACGGTAAGTCCATGTGTTGGGTAAAGGCAGATATTTGGCAGTAGACGGAGAAGAAGTTCTGGTAAGAGACTAAGCGTATCTCGCAACATCGATCAGTAATGGCGAGGTAACAGCTTCGGCGCGGTACACGTACATCTGGTAATCGTATATCCGTAAAAGACCACCCGATGATCCATCTCGTCGTATGCGCTTGGCGTATACTCAGCAGAATATAGTTGTCGATCTTTTTCGGAGAAGGTGAGTCTCGATCAGCTCGACAGACCTCTGGGCACACCGCCTCATCAGACGGACGTTTTCTTGCTTTAATAGCTCCACTAGAGATGGTATTGACGATGCCTTGCCTATCAACGATGTGTACCATCTAACGCCACGAGATATCAGTTCCAGGTACGGCTTCCGACTTGTGACTCTTACAGGCATTTCTCTTTCGTCTCGGAACTCTCCTTGATCATCTTTCCGATAAACGCCACCTCTCCTCCAGTCGTTACTAGTTCATTAGCGGCCGCTGTAGGAGCCTATGCAATCAGTGTTGACGAGTTCAGCAATATATATTGAACAGTGCTCGAGCTCAGTGAGCGACATGTACCGCATATGTAGGCAACGCTTTCAATGCCGTAGATTCCTGCATTTCCTCCGTCGAGCTGTAGAATGGGGGATTGCATAGTGTGAATGTAAAAGGTTGTTCGCTAAGAGAGATGACAAGACGAGGTCAGAAAAGCTGGACGACAGTGCGGTAGATGAACGGCTCACTCTTGCTCCAGATTGAGCTCGGCTACCACTTCCAGCAGTGGCGTATCCTCGCTGACTTTGACGAGCTTTACCGTCGGCGGGAAGAGCTGATTCCTTTCTAAAGTGCTGGAAGCCGATTGATACGACTCGTTGTTCAGTTCTGCATCACAAATAAAACCCAGCAGGATCAGCTTGGCCGTATTAGGATTCCTCGGTATGGCGGTGCAAACCTGTGGCCCATATTTGAGCGTCTTTTTCGATTCTCGCCAGCAGAATCGCATATATAGCTGTCGCGCCGGTTCCTCTGCAGCAAGAAGCATTCGTCAGTCTCTCGTCGTTTACTCGGTAAGGCGGAGGGGCAAGGACATACATGTCAAGCGCTTTGAGCTTTCCCGATGAACTCTCTCTGTTTTGGAGTTCCTGGAAGATATCCAAGAGATGATACAAGTAGTCTAGCCTGAAACGACATCGGCAGCAAAGGTGAATGTCAGTGTTCATTTCGCGGCAGTCATGCCACTCCGTAACATACCTATTGGCTAACTACGGGAAATCACCGAGATCCATTAATACATATAAACAATGACATCAAGATCCAAATCACTCACTGTTGGACATAATCTATCCTCTGGCAAGACGACATCAAGACAAAAGTCCCTCTTGAGCAAACACCGGGTCAACTCTCGAAGTGCCGCGGGGTTCTTGAAATCTATGAAAGGTTTCCCGGTATCGGTATGACTGACGCTGTGCTCGAGGGAGTCGGACGGGATAAGCAGGATCGACCCGTCAGCTTGCGTACCAATCTGGTTTGCGCAGACACATTGGGAAATACACGAACAAGATTCGCTTACATGGGCTGAAATAAAGGATACTTGGCGCCCAACTCGTCGAAATCTGGTGGGCGGTTCAAGTAGGGGTTCTTGGGATGCATTCTAGGGTCTTGCTGGTGATGCAAGTTTATAATTCTCCTAGGACAGCGGGGTGATATCGGGTCGACAGCTATACTTCTGTAGATGGTCATCCAACACCGCTTACCGTCACGTGCCCATGTCTCGAAATTTGGGTCTCGATCGAAGTCTTGCGTCATCTTCGAGTGATAGTGATAAAGGGGTCGATGGTCTTTGAAGCTGTCTTTGTGTACAAAATGCACGGTCCTTCAGGCTGCGCATTCGAGGGATACAAGCCGATTCATCTAACGAAGATGACAGTCCAGTGCGGTGTATGCCACGAAAAACTGCAAAAGTACAAGTGTCCAGCGTGTCAGATACCATAGTAAGTTTCTGCTTTGCCTGTCTCGACTTCTGCCTGTTCACGCATCAATCTTGTCACTCAGCTGCTCCGTACAATGCTTCAAAGTACACAAGAGTAAGTCTTCCTCCCCTCTTTGTATCGTTCTTCTCGGCTCATAACTTGATTACAGCACGCTGCGGTGAATCACCCTCCGGACCATCAACCGCAACGTCTGAAACCCCCTTACTCGATGTACCGCGGTCAACTCTATCGTCTGTCAAGAAAAAGGAGCTCCTAGGCGTCACGAGATCGTTGGATTCCTTGAACTATCCGTCAGAGCCGGATGATACGTCCATGTTTGATGATCCGTTGAAAGCTGAGGAGGTCAAGCCGTTGAGAAGGCAGGATTACGTTAGTCTGGGTGAGTTCTAGTTCTTTCGGTTTATATCCAGACCTCCACCTGTTAGGGCAAGCACTCTATGTGCCATGGTCTTACCCTATAACCTCCCGCAGCCAAATCTCAGGAACTTCGTCGCATACTGGCGCTTCCGCGACCGGAGGACCCACCCTACGCACGTCCAACGACGCACATTCGATCCATCTTGTCCGGACTAGCCGCTATCAAAGACTTAAGAGCACGAGAGCAGTATCTTGCACAGTGTCTCGGGCTCGAAGAGGAGCTGCATAGGGTGCGCGGAGGGACGCAGGGGAACAAGAAGAACCACCATACGCAGGCTGCAGCACCGGGAAGGGGAGGAAGAGGCGGTGCACAGAAAGCGGGAGCCAGGTCGACCACGGCTCTCTCGCAGGACTTTTACTTGCCAGATTATACCACCTCAAGCGAACCCACGCCTAGTACGACTTCTCAAGCCCAACCACAACAAACCCCACATGACAAGCAACGCTGTTTGGCTCCCGCTATGAAAGAAGGGAGTGCATCGATGTTTATAGGCGTTGAAGAACGAGAAGCGATGCGGGCGTTTGCCGAGGTGGTAAGACAGGCATTGGAGGGAGACGCTGAAGGGCCGGGTGAAAGAGGGGCCAAGAGGAAGGTGGAATGGGACGCTTGAGGCGCGGTCGCCGTGTATCTCGAGCACTATTGCCAATAGGCTACAGCTCCGTGGACTTGCAGAGTTGTATTATTGTTTGTCTCTACTTGTATTGCCATTGGAGAGATAGCTACTGTGAGCAGTGGGTACGTGTGGTAAACTAGGCAGAATCCCCCTACTGAGACCAAGCCCACTCTTGCCAACTCTAACTTTATCATTTGCGAACGGCGTTCAACGAGCTTTCATCGAGCAAGTGAAAGAGCTGTCGAAGCTCGTTCGAAGCTGATTCAGAGTCATGGTAATGGTATGAGCTTTCAAGTAAAGGCTTGTGAAGCCATCTGTGGTAACCGCCCTTCCATCAAAGAACCATCTAGCCGTCGGAACAACAGGCTGTCACCGTCAGACATACCATCTTGGGCCAGATGACCTCCTAGTACTATAAAGAGGCGGAAGATCATCGCACCCTCGGCATATGACGACCAAAACCATTAGCTGTTCAACCATGTTTCGCTCGACCCTCGGCTCACCGACCATCCCGTCACTCCAACAGCCTGTGAAAGGTCGACACCGACTGCTGAAAGTAGCGTACTCTACCGCACCATCCGACAAACTCACGCCTGCTGTTACCCAGTTGTCGAGGTTGCGTGATTTGATTCAAGAAGCTGGCTCTACGAATAGGCCTACGGAGAAGCAGCAGATCCTTGCAGAGTACCCGGACTTGAAGGAGCTACTAGAGCAGTAAGTATCATTTGAGCACAGACGTGGCACCTATCTAATGTCTTCTTCAATCTTTCTCTTGTTCGCAGTATATATGATCCCCACATCAAGCATCACATCACCTCTGCAAAGCTCAACAAGGCACTGAGCCAGAACTCCGAAGGGTCCGAATCAGACAGCACCATCAATCCAGAAAAAGCGTCCCTCCAAGCACTCCTCGAAGTTTTGTCGTCTCGACAAGTCACCGGAAATGCCGCTGTGGAAACCATCCGATCATTTCTCCACGTCAGTAAAATCTTTGCCGCTGACGATAAACCTTTAAATGGAAAGGAGCTCTCTATCAAAGAGGTGTTCATGCGGGTCTTGGACAAGAATCTTAAAGCTGGTATCGCTCACAAGACTCTGGAAGCCGTGCAATGGAATTGGAGTAGTGGGCAAGTTGGCGAAGGTGAAGAGACAGGTCAGACCTTTCCGAAGGAGCGCAGCGGATTATCCCACGCGAAACCTTCCGTCGAAGACGATCTTCCATCTCTTGCAACCGAAACCAAGAAGTCGAGTGATGGAGCCGAGGACGGACTCCCGGTTTTGCAGGCTCCAACACGTCTTGGCAGATTCTCGTGCGCCCTGGGCAAGACAGTATTGCGAAAAGGCCTCGAAAAGGCTTTACAGGTACCCCAAGCAACATCCCCGGCAAGCTCGGTAGTCCCGTCTACCCCTCGATGGCTTGCGTCGAGAAAGCTCGATGGAGTAAGACTACTTGTCGTGATGGACGTATTCACGCCAACAGAGGGCCAATCAGCCAAAGTTTTGGACACGTGGACGCTTTCCCGTAGCGGAAAGGAGTACCATACTCTGGACATCTTGAAGAGTGAACTTGCGCAGGCTCTTTCGGGTTCGAATTACGTCAAGACGCTGCTGGCCCATGAACCTCGGTATGCTCCACCACCAAATCTCGGACAAGGATACACTCAGCGCCTAGTTCTGGATGGCGAACTCTGCCATCTCATATACGACTCCGACGTACCAGCGAACCAAGACGACGCTGTGAAAGAAGACTTTGCAGAAGTCGTCTCCATGGTTCGTCGGAAGGACTACACCATTCAACGACCTGCAATGTTCCTCCTGGACGTCCTTCCCTGGTCAGTCTTTCTTGCCGGTATGAACAAGGACACGCGCGGCGCGGCAACTACGTACAAGGTCTTTGCGGAACGTGTAAAGGATTGTCAAGCGTTGGTGGAGCAGGTAACTATCGCTGTACGAGAGATAGGGACACAGCCGGTCTTGCGGCATTTGCATCAGACCGAGGTGACAAGTATTGAACAGGTCGAAAAGATGATCGAGGAAGCAGCAGAAAAGGGGTGGGAAGGTCTGATTCTCCGACGAGGTGATCAGCCATACGAGGGGAGGCGAAGGTAGGGCCTATATCAATCAGATAGCATGGATGTCCGTCTCACCCGTTCCTCACCGTTCCACAGCTCGCATATTCTCAAGTACAAGGAATGGCAAGATGCAGAGTATATAGCGGAAGGTATTGACGTCAACACCATGCGGCTGCCAGTGAATGGAGTGTTCGCTGAACGGGAAGCGATGGCAAACGTCTGGATTACTCATAAAGGTATGTAAGCATCGTCGGCCCTGCCAACCTACAATATCTTATGGAATCTGTGAGGTTTGCGTTGGATAGGTACACGGGTTAGCGTGGGTAGCGGATTCACTGCGGAACAAAGGCTTCGCTATGCTCAGAATCCAGAAGCGATAGTACGTCTTTTCACCAACGTGCACTAGATAAGCCCGTCTTACCAGTCGCTTACCCTTCCTGACGCAGATCGGCAAGGAACTAACGGTGGAGTACTTTGCAGAGAGCACAAACGCGAATAAACGTGGCGTGGAAGGTGGGCTGAGTTTACGGTTCCCGCGAGTCAAGCAGGTGTGGGAAGATGGGAGACGCGAGGTGTAGAAGGATTCCTCATACGTGGTCTTTGTAACGATTCTATTCACACTCTGCTTCTCTTAATGTCTAACAATGGCCTTTCTCATGCAAGCGATCTATCCGCCGCTAATCTGCTGTCAACCCTCGCCCATACATTATCGCTCCTCTCTTCCGTAATCCTATACCCGTGCCGCATCCGCTCAGCGTCTCGACACTTCGGGCACGTCCAAATGTCATCACAAACTTTCCCTCATCTCCCACCAAACCCAAACCTCAGTGGCCGATCCACGTGTTTCTTACTACTACTATTCGGTGAACCCAATCCAGCGGCAGCACCACCACCTCCGAAGCCGGTTACTGCAACGCCTGTGGTCGCAGTATCTCTGTTTTCGGGTGAGACCTGATATAGTGGATCCGCAGGAGAAGGCGCTGCACTTCCGCCGCTACCACTGCCGCTTGAGGATGACACGTTGGGTAGCGCGCCGAATGCGATACCGACCTGTAGCGGTGTTGATGAAGTGGTAGTTTTCACGCTGCTGTGGTTGATGGGTGGGGATACAAGTCCCGGACGCTGGGCTTGCGTGAATAATGATATGTGTCCCCCGGAGCTGGTATTTGTTGTTGTTGATGATGATGCAGTTGCTGTTGAAGACGAAGGCGCTGGTACGGGTGCGGGTACTAGATGCGAGATCTCACGCGGGAGGATACCGGGGACTGTTTGGTAATCGTTTGATTGTGGGAGGGATGCCGAGTCGTCAGATGCGTTACGGATGTGGGTTTGTGATTGGGAATGAGAGGGGTTTGAACCGGGAGTCTGCTGGGTTGCTGCGGGGTTGCTGCGGCCACTGCTGCTGCCGCTGTTGTTGCTGTTCGCGGCAGGCTGTGTTCGAGGTTGTTCATCTGATGAGGTAATGTATGGTGAGAACACTTGGGTGACGATGGCGAGTTCTTGTGAGCGCGTGATACCGTGTGCTGTGTCGAGGCTGGTGTGGTTCACCGCGGAAGGGTGTGAGATAGTAGACAGTGTCATCCGTGCATCGTCTCCGGGTTTTTCTGAAAAGCTGGTGGTGCTGTCGGCGTCCATCGGTTGGTGTGATGTCGCGCTGTCAGCCTGCAGGCTTTTCACGAATTTACCGAGCGCTAGGAGGCATCGAGGGTATCAACGAGACAAGGGTAAGCACCACTACGCCTTGTGGGTAATCTTGCAGTCGTCGGACGTACCATCGGGTTTTATCTTGCCTCTCCATGCACCGCTCTCACTCCTCCATGTCTCCATGCATGAAATCGGTATCGCAGGCTCGGCATTGGCATGCTGCAACAGTATATGATCACGTAAAGCGTCTTTGCTGGAGAACTGGAGAGAACATGTTTCCGGGTTGTCTAGTTTATCGCTGTGGTATGCCCATCTGTGGTTTGCCATCGTAGAGTTAGTTCTTGTGGTTCTCATGAGGTTGGGAAGAATGTATGTGTACGAACCTGCATCTATGGACGACTGGCGATGCTGTTTCCGGCGCTTCATTCGACATTTTCTCGCTTTTGCTCTTGTATAGCTCGGTGCGCGCGGTTTAGTTGGAAGATTCTGGCGATTGTGGCGTCAGCGGAGCATGCTAGCTGATAGCAACTTGGTAAGGTGAGGCCGGTGCAGATGGAATGAATGTTCTCCGTAGATCTACAGTAGATCTACTATCGAGTCTCCACTACCATACCATGCCGTGCACGTGACTTGAACGTCATTCCGCGCGCTAAGCTCAACCGACGCAGCAGGCAGCAGACGGTATCGCCAAGAGCGTAATATCGAGAAACGTTTCTCATCTGCTATTAGCTTTTCCCTTCTACTACTGCTCCATCAAGGACAGACCAAGATGGGTTTGACATTCCTCACAAACACACTATTCGTACAAGACCCGAGTGCATTGCCCGTAAAGACCCTCCTATGGACAGTCGCAGAGGTATGTTTCCGCGTCATTCCCTTCGTCTATCGCAAGACGGACCAATCTGATCTTCCATATCTACCTACCCACAGTCCATTATCGAAGTATTCCTACTATGTGTCGTTGGATATATCCTTGCTCGGACTGGAGTACTCGATAAAGCAACCCAGCGGAAAGTAAACGTTCTCAGTAAGTCCGTTCGCAGGCAGGCGTATACGAAGCAATGCACGACACCATGGTCGAGCGCTGACTGTTTACTCCTCCGTGCGTAGATGTATCGTTTGCTACGCCCGCTTTGTTGGGCAGTAAAGTTGCATTCTCACTCACTCCCGAAAAGTTGAAAGAGATGTGGGTTATCCCGCTCGGGTAAGTCCTCCTTCTCTACCTTGTTCACGTCTCCCGATGCTGACACCTTGTGGCTACGATACTAGGTTTGTGATCATTACAGGCGTTTCTGCCGCCGTCGCTTGGCTCATGGGCACAATGTTCCGGCTTTCTCGATCTCAGCGGTACGTCCTCCCTTCTGCTCGGGTCATTCCGGTCCTTTCCCTTTCACCTCTCCCTGGGATATGGTTTCATGTTGTCAAACGTAACGAACAAGAGGCTCATTTCGTTTGCGTGTGATGATCGGTAGGGCATTCGCGATGTGTGCATGCATGTTTCAGAATAGGTAAACCCCTTTCCGTTCCACGCGTGCTCCGAGTGGTGTATTCATTCTCTCCTTGCTCTTGCCATGTAGTAACTCCCTTCCAATCGCTTTGATCCAAGTACGTCCATCCAATGTCCTCATCCTGACCCGGCTAACGCTGGGCCCTCCTCCACGCCTTCCATCAGTCGCTTGTCCTGGAAGTTCCGCATCTAAAGTGGGGCAAAGACGATACAAAGGATGCCATGCTAGGTCGTGCATTGACTTATTTGGTGCTATACTCGACGTTGGGAATGATGGTACGTCCGTCTCAAGGCAAACGTGAACGAACATGACGGATCCTGATTTCTGTGTGGGAGCAGCTGCGATGGTCGTACGGCGTCAAACTCCTTTCCCAGGCAGACGACGAAACACCCGACATCTCTACGGAACAAATCACGCAAGAAGCACTCACTGCCGAACCCGTGGCGGAACCCGTAGGTGTAGTGGAAGCAACAGAGACGGACCCGTTGTTTGATTCGCGAAAACATAGTCAGATGGTAGAGGATCGGGAAGAGCAGGCGTTGCGGGCGAGGAAGAGTAAGATGGGCCAGAGTGTGGATGAAGGAACGCTGGCATGGACCTCTTCAGACGCGCCCAGCGGAGGAGTGGCATTGGTTTCAAGTCCACCGGCAATCACATCTCCTTCAACCGAGACCCCATTTTTCCAAGGCGCTGGCTCGGTCCCTCCGCTCGCTGCAGGCGCCACTCGAAGACTATCTGCCATGCGTCGTGGCTCCACGGCTTCGGGAAGCCGAGGATCTACACCTCTAGGTCGAGGACGCAGGACGAGCAACTCGGGTGTCTCAAGCTCGCATCAGCATCATTCAGTGAGGCCGCGTGCGCCGAGTAGGACGGAGAGTGGACGCGAGTTTTGGGGTCTTCCAGAGGCGAGGACGAGTGTTGGTAGTTTGAGTGATCAGGAAGAGGAGGGGGAGGGCAGTAGTTCGGATGACGAGGAGGAGGAGGATGACGAGTGGGTGAGTGGGCCGGCTTTTCCCTGCGCTCTTCCGTTGCTAACGGGGTGATCTTGGACGTGGTCAAGGACTCATCACTCCCCTTCACGCGCAACCGACAATTCCCCACCCCTCCGTCGACCCGTCTCCGCTCATTCGCTCGTAGAGCACGACACAGGCTGCACAAGTTTGCTAGCAAGCTTAATCAATTCATGACGGTGCCCATGTGGAGCGCCTGTGTGTCTATTTTTGTGGCCATGATTCCGCCGTTGCAGGCTCAGCTTGTGAGAGCAAAGCCATTGACACAAGCAATTACGAGTGCTGGGCAGTGTAGTAGTGAGTGGCCGCGATATACTGACGTAACCTCGAGGCTGATTTGATGTACCTAGTCCCCCTCACCCTGGTCGTCCTTGGAGCCTTTTTCTACTCGCCTGCTCCTCCTGTGGACCCTTCGGCCCCGCCAAAGGAACCAATGACCCTTGTCCAACGACTGAAATCCTACGTCGGCCTCGGCGCTACCGGGAACGGCGGCCGATCCGCATCGTTTCCAAAGTCGTCACTCGTCGTAGGGTCACCCGAGCCATCCGCGTCGAAAGCGACGCCCGGTGAAAACCGCGCCGTGTTTGTGGCCGTCACGAGTCGAATGATCTTTACGCCATTGCTGTTTATGCCGGTGTTGGCCGTGTTGGCAAAGTATGATTTGTTTGTGGCTGCTGCTGATCCGGTGTTCATCGTGAGTTCCTGGCAGGTCGTTGCATTGGAGGTGAGCTGATCATCGCTGCCTCTGCATCTTGTTCTTTTTGCAGCTCGCGGCCACTTTGATCGTATCTTCTGTACGTGACCTCGTCTAGTATCAAGCCGCCAAAACTAATCACCTTCTACTAGCCCCCGGCCCTGACGCTCGCTCAGCTCACCCAGGCAGCTTCAGGCGACGCTTTCGAGCGTTTGATCAGCAAGACCATTTCTTGGTCATATGCTGTACTCACGCCGCCTTTGACGCTGCTTTATATTTTTATCGGGTTGCTGTTTGGGCGGTTGTAGCGCCTATGAGGGGTCGCGGGTTGTCGAGTGCGATGTTATAGGATAACAGAAGGAAGCCGAGTGTGCCCGGCCTTCAACTGTATTTATATGTCGATATCAATATCATGTCAGTAACTGTCGGTCTACGTCGACGATGCAGGACAGCGATGGAATTGAAGGGCTGCCTTCTGCCAGCTCGCAGATACGGCTTCTCAACATGCCCACCCGCTTGACCTTTGCTAACGCTTGCTTCCGATAAGCCGTTATAACCGGCGGAGCCACTTGCGGAGCCCACGCGGGGTAGCAAGTAGCCGTAGCTTCTCGCGTTTCAGCACATGTATATAGACTACAAGGCGTTGCAAGAATCCCCTTCTGTTCTGTCTGCCTCTTTACCACCTCTACAACATACACAATGCAGGCTACTCGACAACTTCTTAATTCTTCTGCGCGCTCAAGTAGTATCGGATTTTGTGGTGTGGGGCGGATGGGAGCACATATGGTCAACAACCTGATCATTCGTGGAAAGGCCGCCAAGACGGGACAACCGACTCGGTATGTCATCTGCGACCCAGATGACAGGTGCATCACCTCTGTCGTGCAAAGACATCAAAAGGAGAACCCTGACATTGAGATTCACGTTGCCAAGAGTATGTCTTCGCATTCTCTTTCCGTAACTGCTGCTGATTGTTCCCTATAAGACCCGTACGAAGTAGCCATCGAAGCAGCAACAATCGTCAGCATGATCCCGAAGCTCACGCACGTCCAATCAGTGTACACATCCACCTCTTCGCCATCCATCTTGGCTGCCCTCAAGTCAGGTGACTTGACGGAGCAACAGGTGAAAGAGACCATGTGTATGGATGAGAGTACGGTAGAGATGGACGGCTCTAGAGAGGTTTCTCGTGCGATTGAAGAGACTGGCGCTGGGATGGTGGATGCACCTGTATCTGGAGGTCAGTCCCACCTTATTTTGCTCTGTCAAAGCTCTAAAGTTCCCTCCTTCGCCATAGGTGTGTACGGCGCAGAACAAGGAACGCTGACCATCATGGTCGGCGCTTCCTCCTCTGACAAATTCGAACGGGCGAAACCCACATTGCAGATGATGTCGAAACGAGTCATTCACTGCGGTGATCTCGGGGCAGGACTTGCCGCCAAGATCTGTAACAAGTGAGTCGCCCTTGTGTGCATGTGGTTGTCGCAGAGGTATTGAATTCGTCTCTCTAGCATGATGCTCGGTATCTCCATGCTCGGTCTTTCGTAAGTCATGACTCCGACCACCTATGCTGTCTTCTGCTCACACATTCAGTCTTACAGCGAAGCAATGCTTCTCGGCAAGAAACTCGGATTGGACCAACAAATTCTGGGTGATATCATCAACACCTCGACCGGGCAAAGCTGGGCTAGCTCCGTATGTTTCCCTTACCTCCCGTTCATCCGGCCCATACTAACCGTCCCTCTCCCCAACGCGCAGACAAACTTCCCCGTCCCGCATGTAAAAATCGGTGACTCGTCCCCTGCAGCTCATAGAAACTACAAGGACGGTTTCCTCACTCAACTGGCACACAAGGATCTCGTGCTAGCCTTGGCCGCAGCAAAGGCCGTGGACTCTCCGCTGTATGTGGGAGAGCTGACAGAGAAGGTCTATAGTCGGATGATGCAAGATGGGGAAGAGTTCTCAAACAGGGATTTCTCGGTCGTCTACAAGTGGCTGGATGAAGTGGTCAAGAGCGGGAGTTCAAAGTTGTAGGGTGTCAAGGGTGGTGTGAGTGATGTATAGCAATATGAACGAAGAACTGGTTGTAGTCAATCGTAGAGTAAAGCGCATGTAACGTGAATCATTGTTTATTCGGATCGTGTCGGTACCCGAGAATGATTAGACTAGACGAAGAAGACACTGGCTGCAATACAGTTGCCATACCAGGCGCGTACTATGCGTATCGCAGCTAGCTGTCCAATGCTCATCCCCGAGCAAATCAGCTCCAACTCGTATGGCATGAGGGTCCAGGTAGGAATCAGAGGAGATCAAAAACGGATGGCTAGGGTTGATGGTTTGTGGTGCAGGGACTGAAATGGCATTTGATGCTCTTGCCTAGATTCGCGCCACATGCCTATACAACACTTTCTCCCTTCTCGCCTACAAACCCCGCTTGTCGTCATCACCGGGTGCAGCGATCAGCTCCACAACCGTCGTCTGCTCCTTGTTCCACACACCCGCCTCCCAGTACTTGTCTCGCTTCAATCTTGCCCAACAATCTTCGATGGTCGGAAACTTGAGCAACATGACGCTTCCAGCCATACCAGGGTTCGGTTGTCCAGCAGGGACTTCAGGAGCCGGGTTGACGCTGCTAGTAGAGTATTCGGGAGAGAGGAATGCTCGGCCAAAGACTATACAGTCGGAGACGTTGCCAAACGATTCGAGTGCGGAGAGGGAAAGTGCTAGGTGGCCGTCAGCGCTTTTCTCCCAAGGAATAAGAACAATGAACTCACGGGAAATACCATCTTCCTTGTCCTTGCTTGCGTCTTTGAGATGCGCTTCACGAACGGAGAGACGCTTGTCCAAGCTGTTCGGGTAGTCAGGGCAGTGGCAGACGTAGATCGGCATCGTAGCGCGTGAAGAAGTGGAGAAGCAGGCGGTGAGGTTGACGGTACAGGTGAGATGGCGGGATGCGATGCGGCTGAGCATTTGTAGGTGAATGGTATTGGTGTATGTGAGTGAGGAGGATGTGACCTTGTATAGTTGTATTCGAGACGACACGATGCAGCCAATTGGCCCCACGGACGCGGACCGACCATTACCGGACTTGATCGGGGCGCACCTAGAAGTCCGTAAAGAGTGCCTACTTCACCCTTTGACGGCTTTGAGGTATACCAGACTACCTTAGCTGGCACGAAGATGCCTTGCACCCTAGCGATTTATCATTACATCTCAACACATCGTTTCCAGTTACAATCACTCGACATCCAACATCTAACTGCTCATCTCATTCACCATTTCCCACCCCTTTCCACCACCGAGAACTTCTTTCCACAACGTGACTTTACCATCACCACAGCTGACGGCCAGAATGTTACCTGCAAGGGACCAAGAGACGCGCCAGACAGTGTCCGGGAACTGGGGTGGCTGATCGGCTCCGTTTGGTCGGAGTGGGATAGAGGACCAGGGTGTCGATGTGTTGGGTCGATAGTGGATCAGTACCGTGCGGTCCTGCGCGAGAAAGTTAGCATGAGAAACTTCAAAGACGTGGTCTGGATGTTCCACTCACTTGCGAAGCGGTAGCGATATACTCTCCCGGAAGTCCGATATTCGGAGCCCATGCGACATCGCGGACCCAGTCGGCGTGGCCGTGAAGTTCCTCCTCCAATTCCGGCTTGGATTCATTGTCCCTGTATAGCCCGTCAGCACTTGCTACGTTCGCATGCGCCTTTACCACGGAAACAACGCACCTGTACGACCATATTCGCACGACCGGATCACATCCACCAGTAGCGAGTCGTTTCTGATACCGCATTCCATTTTCACCCTGAACTGTTGCGATCTGTTTCCCACCGGCGCTCGCCGCTGCCGCAGGGCCGTTCGAACTCAATGAGCCAGGCAAGTTGGCGGGCGACCAAGAGACGGCGTTTACTCCGATGGCATGTGCTTGGAACTTTTCGCCGTCTGCTGAGCCGTCGTCTGTCCTCGTAGAGAAGTTAGTGCATGGTAGGTGGAGGACGAGAAGAACGTGTACCTACTCTTGAATTGCAGAACAGAAACGTTGCCGTCGCTTGACGCACATGCTAGGATAGCACCCAACTCGTACGGCGCCCAAGCAATCGAATTGACTATGCATTCGCATCAACGTCACGCGGTTCACTCAAGGCCCGCAACGCTCTACTCACCACTAGCACTATGCCCAGCATGCTCCTTGATCTTTTCCCACTCTGCTGGATGTCCATGGGTAGTACCACGTCCTGCTCCGTATCCAGCACCACCAGACGCCGGTTCCTTCTCTTTCCATACGTAGACTCGAGAGTCATAAGAGCACGACGCGAGGATAGTGCCGAATGATGGGTGTCCCCATGCGACCTGCCAGACCGGTCCGGTATGTCTATCCAAATGGAGGGTGTTAGACATCTAGCAGGGGAGAACTAAAGCTGTTTGCTCACCCCTTTAGGACAACACCTTCACCGCTAGCCTTTCCGTCGACAACATTGAACACTCGCACTGTTCGATCAGACGAACACGTCGCGAGCCTCTTTCCGTAATAGTCCAGTTGTGCATCGTGCTAGAGGGTCACCGCATCAGCCTAGGCCGTCACAGAGGCTGCAAGCGTCTGTGACTTACAATCATGTCTTCATGCGCTGTTTCGATAGCATTTCCGGCAGGTGCCGTTGCTGGGTTGCTCATAGAGTTTGCCATGGTCGCGGTCGCCATTCTTTGCTGTCGGCGTGATCTATCGTCCTGGCTGTCCTAGTGGTTGTGCGGGCTACTTGAAATGTTGTCTTCTCACCATCACCTCGCCTGCTCCTCGTCATCAGTCGTGGCTGGATGCATTGCAATTGCAAGAGACCACATCGACGACTGAGCCGGGCGCACCTAGATTGGATTTGACACCTCATTCGCCGGTGTCCGGTGTCCGGTGTCGAGTCCAGCCTTGGACCGACTGGATTAAAAACTCGATACTCATCTGCTTGCTGCTGTGGAACACGTCGCAGCCACTGATCCCATTCTATGAATGATTTTTTCCGCTGCTTTATCTACAGCGGGCGGTACAACTCAAAAATCCAACGTCACCACTTACGAAGCCATCGTCATTTTACAACCCCAACTCGCTTCTCATCTCCCTTATCGCCTCACCTAGGGCCTTGAATCCCTGCTCTGCATCACCCATATCAACAATTGAGAAACTGGCACGAACAAAGCTTGTCTTTCCGCCATTGGGCATGAAGGCGAAACCAGGGATCGCAAGGACGCCCTTGGCGAGTGCGTTGTTCATTACTAGATTGTATGTGTCTGGAAGCGGGGAGACATCGATCCAGAGGAACATGCTTTGGGTAAAGAAACCAGGCAGAGGATTAGCATGCTATAGGCTGTAGTATCAGGTCGAGAACTTACCCTGCAACAGGTGAGACCCATGTGGCGATTCCATCCAAGTGTCGTTTAGCAATTGCCTCAAACTGATTTCGCCTGTGGGCGTAGAACTGTGCAACACGTTGACCGTGCTCCTGGAAACCCTTGATACCCCCTACACCCATTTCAGAACCGTCAGCAGAGCAGCCGATACGGGTGGTAAGAGAGTGAGAACGTACAGTGTCGCAAAAGTCTATATGCGATAGCTTGCGACATGCCATTTGGCTGCAGGTTCGCGGTCGAAGTAAGGACATCCATCGCTTTCATAATCGGTGTAGGACCCGTTGCGAAACCCTACAAACCAGAGCCATGAATCACACCTACATCAGCACAAAACACACCCTACACACACACACATCCCATCCTGTCTTCCTGGGGACTCACCAATCGCATACCGGAACTCAAGACCTTGCTAAGTGAATCAAACCGAATGACACGGCCTCCACCAGGGACGACCTGCGTCTCCAACTCAAAGTAACTCTGCGGTCTTTCCGACGCAAGGAAATAGTAAGGATCGTCTTCCAGGATCAGCAAGTCGTGTTCCTGCGCTAGCTTGAGGATCTCGAGTTTTCGTTCTGGACCGGAACTGGCGCCCGTGGGGTTTGATCCTGTGGGAACGGTGCTATACGCGCAGTAGCGCCGATGATTTCGTTTGTTAGGATACGGGTGGAGGACTATTTATTGAAGGGTAATGGCTTACTAGAGGATCTTGGGCTTCTTCTTTCCCTCTGGCCAAGACTCCAACACCTTTCTCAACGCATCGGCGCTCACCCCCTGATCATCCACAGCAACATCGATCTTGTCCAGCCCAAGGTACATGAACTGACCGAGTACACCTGCATATACCGGAGATTCCACGAGGATCGGGTCACCGGGGTTGAGCAGTGTTTGGAAAGCCTTGTACAAGAGGTCTTGGCATCCTCCACCTACTGTGAGTCGCCATGGTGTAGGCGTGACGGTCGGGTCGGAAGCGCTGAGTCCGGTAGTATCGTTTATGGTCTCCGTCGTTGGTTCTCCACGGACTGTCTCGGTGAGTTCTTTGGTGAGTTGAGCTGCCTGAGCTTTGGTGGGGTGGTGAGGTGTATCCGGTCGTGAGAGAGGTGATGACTTGCCGTTGGTCGTGGGTTTACCATTCGTCGTTGCTGGTGGTGGCGCAGCCGTAGGAATCGGTCGTTCGTGAAATTTGGAGATGAATTCCGTCAAGAACGTGACAAGACGGGGGATACCGGCTGTCGGTCCATACTGTAACGCTTCTTGCATATCTCTTCCCTCCAACTCGAGCACAATCTGTCCCTTTTCATCCACTTTGATATCGTTGCCTTCTTGGTCAACCTTGCCCTCCAAGCCCTTTGCATAGGCGGCATCTCCAAGATCAATCCCCAAGGGTGGTTTCAAGTGCAGGGTGACACTTTCGAACGGGAATGTCGCAGGGTTTGGTTTTCCTGCAAGGAACGAGACGACTCCCGGTTTCTCGAGTGGGAAGAGACCACGAATTCCATCGGGGACAACAAGCTTTGCTTGCTTGGAGAGGTAGTTGTCGTAGTCGAGCATGGTGACGAGGGCTGGAAATGAGGGTCGTAGGGTATCGGACAGAGGCTGATCCAGCAGTAGTTGACAAGTATATATTTGATTTATCCATACATCATATTCACCTTTGCTATCTTTGCTTGACTCGGCAAGAAGAATAGGAGCGATCGAGCGCCTGTGACCGAAATTCGCGCCCACTGTCACCTGAGTCAAACGGCTTTGTCGGGTCATGTAGGCAGGTGGTGGTGGGTGGTCAGATATCTGGTCAGATAGCAATCCACTTGCTGTCCGATACTTTACTGATGAGATGTTCAGACCGCTCGTTCCCCTATCCTGACGTATATCGGAGGGAACACCATCACCCTCTCCGTGGCAAAATTTGGGGCGAGAAGGCCGCACTGGCATTGATGTCGCTCCAGCTCTGTAGCATCGCGTAGGTGGTCTGGAGTCTTCTTAAAAGTAATACAAGGATATGCTATCGAGATTTCACGAATGTCGTAGTTGAGTCAGATCGCTTATCCCCGGGTTGTAGCAGAATGCAGTATTGAAACAAATCTTGACGTGGAGATCCGGCCCCGGAGAGGCCTTTCCTGGCGTTCTCGGACGACGTTCGTGCCGGTTGGGGTGACGAATCCAATGTGGAATTTCCGCAGCTTTTTAGAAACGCAGCAGTTCAAGACAAGAGGATTGACAAGTTGCGTTGCGTCACGACTATAATATCCTGATCGCCTTCTACCTGCACCTCCCCCTTACGAGCCACAAACTGCCAGCGTGCAGTCAACGATTATACCATGTTCCGCAAAATCAGCGAGAATATCATTTCGGCAGCGGTATCACCATTCAGTTCCGCACCATCGACCCCAGCTGTCACTGACTCCCCTTCCACGCCCGATATTACATCACTCAGCATCACATCGTCGTCCGCATCCACCAGCGAAAACACACATCAAGCTCGCGCAAAGGTAGAACGACAACTTGCAGATGATTTGGCCAGATTCGGAGTGCCTATGAGCACAGAGGATTGTTCTGGTTGTGATGATCACGAGGAAGGGTGTGAGGAAAGCGATGGTGCCGGACATGTGACTCATGTTCAGTATCCCAGAGGGTTTGATGTTGACTGGGATTCGGACTTGTTGGCGAGCGCGAAACCCCAGCCGCGTCAGGTGAGTGCCACGCTCCTACTATCCGGGTTCGGATATCCAGAGGGATCGTTGGCGAAATCTGACATGTGCTTGCCTGCCTGCCTTTTGCGTCACAGCTGGTCATCTCCACCGGACGATCGGATTGGCCTCACGACCACACAGAGGATGAAACAACCCTTTCCCATCATCTCAACAACGCACTCATGAAAGCAGCAGGTATCACGCCCGCACCACCTCCGAACCCCGATCAAGCAGGTAAAGAAAAGGATCAGAAAGCACCTCCCGCACCTCCGCCTCCTCAACAACAACCTACGAATCCACTAGGCAAGATCGAGATTGCGGTCGGGAAAGATGGGTTACCACAGGGTATCTACGAAGCACCCGCGACCCAGATCACACCTAGCATGGACAACGAATCACCCAGCAACGGTATCCCTAAACAACCAGGAACCATGTTATTCTCTTCGTCCCTTATTTCGCAATCCCATGAAGGGCATAGGGAGACGGTGTTGGCGTTTCCGGATTGGAAGGTTGTTGTGGATGTAACGAATGACGAACGAGGTGCTGAGGGTGTTTTGACAGATCTTGTCACTCGGACAGAGGGGCAGGGTGATACCGAAAGGCGGACTTGGACTTTGCCATATCGGGCCGTGGTTCTTCTTTGTAAGTCACCCATTCCGGTTTACACTTGTCCTACTATGCAAGCTTGCCTCCGTATCCTGACTTTAATTCTTCTAGGCTCGCACAAACGTCGAGACAAACGATGTCACATCGCCGCACCTATATTGGAAAAAGCTCTCTGTCAATCGCTAGAGGAACACCACGTCTCGGTTGACCTAAAAGGCAACTCCCTTTCCGCTGATCATCTTGAAGAGGCTTTCCCGTCGCTGGATCAGATACCGACGGATGAGCTGCCGAGTGAAGTGGAAAGGAGGCTTCGAGCGATTGATGCTGTGGATGATGAACAGGGTAACGGCGAGGTCGGGATTTTTAGGATCAGTCATTTGGGTGGTCATCGGTATGCTGGAGTCATGATTGTGAGTCCCTTCACTTGATATACCCCCCCGATCTCGGACAAGAAGTCGCGCATCATACCTCTTACCGTTTCCCACCCGCCATTTTGCTAGATTTGTTTCCCCTCTGGAGCGACTCTATACTATGGCCGAGTCTCACCCCAAGAGATTCCAGCCGTTGTCAAAGAAACTCTTCTTGGGGGAAAGATCCTCTCGGGTCTCCTGCGTTCGGCAGGGAACGCTGTTCGACCGGACCTGATCGCCGAGCACGGGGAAGGGGATGCTGCGAAAAAGATCAAGACCGTTTGCCAACGTAAAGGCAAGACTTTGTTGACTTGGTAAGAGTAGGCGAATTAGGTCGAAATTATAGATATCGGGATGTATCACTTGTGTTTTGGGTCATAAGTGTTACTGTAGATGAAGGATTCGACGTAGTCAGGAGCATTTATGCTACGGCTTTATTTCTATACCTATCACATCCTTCGTTCGGGTTACAGACCTTCTTGTTTGCAACCCAATTGGCTGTGCCAGAGCTACGAGATTGTGATGTGGTTGCTGTGGCAGTCGTTCGTTGCAGGTGATAAAAGTGAGGTCTTTTCAGATCAGCTACCCGATGCTAAACGCTTCCTCCACCTGGTGACGACCTGTGACGACTATCGACGACAACCACCCGATTGACTGCTGTATCTCGGTCACCTACTGCAGCTACTACCACTGGACCCGAAGTCCATCCTAAATCCACGCGCCCGCTCATGTCCGAATTCCGAACAGACGCTGCCGAGGTACGGCTACTTGCGTGATAGAGGGTACGGATCTGACTTGTGATTTTTAATGTGGAATCGCACCTACAGTTGATTGTAAATCTTGGGTTAATCTCAGGCAAGATGTTCAAGTCATCGTTTACTCTATACCGACACCAATAATTATTAGTAGGAGACGCTTCAGCTGAAGCCCGGCCATATACCAGACACCCTTCAAGTGGTAGTCCTGCGCCTAAACGTTTTTCTGCAGCGATCCTTTCTGAAACATCGCAACGCTCGGTCGCGCACAGACCTCATCCCGCTATGACGATCCTACATACCACCAACGATACCACCTCGCGAGCAGACTATGCACAGCATGGAAGGAGAAGGAGTCATTACGAGCAGGAAGTGGAAGTACTGGAGAGGGACTTGCTGGATCGCAGACCTAGTCACCATGGGTCACATCATCAACCCGGAGCTTCCACAGTTCATTCAAGTACGGCAAACGCCCACACTCCGGTGGGCTGGACCGGACACGAGGCAGCCGAGGCAATTCGTCAGGCAACAGCTCTGAACGAGGCGCCATCACCATGTCACTCGTCCGATCGTACAGTAGCGGTCCCAGGAGCTGGAGAAGACCCAGCGGCGGGAGATGCCAAGTATGACAAGGATACAGCCGCAGTCGATGCGGATCAAGTGGACTCGACGCAAGAGTCGTGGGAAGAGGACGGTTACCTGTTTACGAAAGAGGGAAGAACTGTCTGGGTGAGTAACTGGTTATTAACTGAGAGTGATCTCGGGAGGCGACATTGGCTTACATTCATTTCCCTTTCGTGCAGGTCGAGTTCGCTCCAGACTCGCCGAAAGATCCTTTTCAATTTCCGCAGGCCCGCAAATGGTATATTACTATAGTCGCCATCTTTTACACCTTTGCAACAAGTTGGAATACCGGGGCGTATGCGGTGGGAGAACCGAGTATGGAAGTCGATACCGGTGGAACCTCCTTGCAAGCTGCAGCTGGTCTGGGAGTTTACGCATGGGGGTTTGCCATCTTTCCGCTGGTTCTGAGTAGTGGATCGGAAGAGTTTGGCCGAAAGCCACTTTATGTCGTTACTGGCATTCTGTATTGGCTGTTTTTCTTTCCTATTGCCAAGTGAGGAATCTCCAGTTCGTTGCGAATCTGATAAACATTCCACTGAACTCTCTTATGTCTACTCTAGGGCGAATAGCATGTCTCTAGTCCTTGTCTTCCATTTTTTGCAAGGCGGCGCTGGATCGGTGGGTTCGACAATGGTGGGCGGAACGCTAGCAGACATTTGGGTGACATCTGAGTGCGTACGCACCACGTCGATGGTTTCTGCATATTTCGCTAATGGTGGGAAGTTTGACCAGGCGAGGCGTAAAAATGGGCATGTTCGCCCTATGTGCTGTCCTCGGGAACAGTGAGTTCAGTTTTTCTGTGGCTGATGCGATATGTGCTGATAGGATACTTGTTATAACCTAGGCTTGGGACCAGTCGCCATGTCATGGGTGGAAGCGCGATCAAGTCTTCAGTGGCGATGGATTCAATGGATCCAGGTCATCATCTTTGGCGCTTTCCTCCCGTTTCTGATGGTTATTCCGGAAACTCGGGATGGCGTCATTCTTCGTCGCAAAGCCGCTACGATGAGGAAAGAGATGCGCAAATTGGCTGGAAAGGCTTCCACGAACGCCAGTGTGGATGCCGAGTACCGGGCCAGATCAGAAGTGGATAAGCCCAAACTGATAGATCTGGTAAAAGTCAGCTTGACCCGGCCTGTCTGTAAGTGTCCGTCATGTTACGTCGCGCGCGTGCACTTGTTTATTGAGAACAATCGTTTTAGGGCTGCTTGTTTCCGAGCCTATCGTCCTCTTCTTCAGTCTTTGGATATCGATGGCTTGGGGTGTATTTTACGCCTTGACTCAGAGTATACCATTGATTTTCCAAGAACTCTATCATTTCAGCACGGGCCGGGTCGGTCTAGTTTATCTTTCAATGGCGTAAGCGCTTCTTTAACGTTTGCTGGTCCGTTCTCCGCTTACACCACAGCCGTACATTTTAGAATCGGTACCATCCTCTCGTTCCTCTTCAACTTTTACCAGGAATACCTCTATCGCAAACATGTCAAGACTCGAGGTCCGGAAGCCCGGCTATATGCGGCCATGGTAGGCGGTGTCTGTTTTGCCGTGGGCTGTTTCATCTACGCTTGGACATGTAAGTTCGCACTTCCCTGCCCCAAGCGTTTTCACCATACTAAGACGATTACCCTTCAGCGTTTCCCGATGTTACATACGTCGCGCCGTGTATAGGGATCGTCATCGTCATCTTCGGGGTGTTCTGTATATAGTAAGTTGGTAAGGGAGGGACCACGCGATCAAATCCTCGGCATCTGAAACTCTTCGCAACAGTCTTGGCGTATTCAACTTTCTGGCGGATTCCTACACAATATATGCAAGCAGCGCGCTCGCTGGTGAGTCTCCATTGCCAACAGCTTCCCGAGCGCACGATGGCTGATAATCGCTGCAAAATAGGCCAATCTTTTGCACGAAACATGGTTGCTGGCGCATTCCCTTTCTTTACCCGCCAACTATATCATAATCTCACGCCAAAATGGGGTACCACCTTGTTCGGGTGTCTCGCCACCTTGCTCGCCATCATCCCCTTTATAGCTTTCTTTTATGGACCGCAGATCAGGAAGAGGTCAAAGTTTGCAAAGGCGCTTGCTGCAGAAGAAGAACGGATTAATACGGAAAAGGAAGTAGAACGGCAAGCGAGGTTTGAGAAGAATGGACAGGTGTAACGAATAACCAACAGAGTCAGCACAAGCGCACTGGTAGAGAACCCCACTGTATCGATTATAGGTTTAGGGGGTTGTATAAAGGACGATTCAATGATCTCGGGGATTATAGAAGTTTCAACGTGTATGTGTCCACGTATCACTGTCAAGCAGTATGCAGCTCCATCCGATATACCACCATAGTTCGAGACGAATCATCTAGCTATTATCATTCTTGTTCATGCAGATGATCACACGTAGTGTTTGTCTTTACGGAACTACATGCTTTGTCGTTTCTATTGGTCGTATTTGTCGTGGACATTTCTTTCACCTTCTTTCCAATGTCATGCAAAACCCTATCCTACATCATATGCGGCGTCGCTCAATCGGTGTCATCGGCGGCAACCTGGATGAACACCTTTCCAAAGCCACCAGACTGTTTTCCAGCAAGCATCTCCAAGAACGCCTTGGGTGCGTTCTCGAGACCATCGTATTTGCACTCCTTGAACTTTAGGTCACCGAAAGCAAGCTTCTTGGGGATGGTGGCGTAAAAGTCATCAACGTACTTGGCCTGGAGACGTGAAATCGGTCCAAGTTAGATATTGGGTTGATTCTTGGAAGAAACTAGCACGACTTGCCTCAAAGTCACCAACGATGAATCCTCGCATCATCAGTCGCTTGGCGACGAACTGGAACAAGTTCTTGACACCGTAGCTTTCTCCATTGTACGCAGAAATCCATCCACCTGAATGAAAGAGAACCGAGTCAGAAACCAAGCCGCAATCGATTCGGTCGTTGTATAGTTGACTTACAAGCTAATGGCGGGTAAGATTGAATGGGATTCAGAGGACAACACGTTGCATTAGCAAACCTGCCGACTACGATAGCTAAAAGCGCGGCGGCGGCGGCTCGTGATGCTTACCGATTAATCGACCGTGCATGTTCATGAATTCGAGCTCTTCTTCAAACGACTTTCCGCCAACGTTGACCCAGTTGACATCGATAGGTCCGTGCTCGGCAAAGATCTTCTTGGCATCTTCCGTCTTGTCTGTATAACACCGCAGGATATCAGGAACAAACCCTGTCGGCCGCTTTGTCAAGAGACAACAAGACTTACAGTTGAACGCGACATCGGCACCCAATTCCTTCAAGAACGCAACCTTTTCATCGCTTCCTGCACTGGAGATGACCTTGAGACCATCTGCCTTCGCCAACTGGATGGCCATCTGTCCTACGGGTCCTGAACCGGCACTGATAAATGCGACTTCACCCTTTTTGGCATCTGCAATCTCTTTCCAGGCCATGAACGCAGTCTTTCCTGGCATACCGGCAGCCCCGATGTAGGCAGACTACGACATGGAGGCCATGGTAAGCTTCCAGCATATGCACGATGCGACGAGACTTGCAACTCACCCATGGCAAACCTTCCTCGTTCTTAATGACCCTCAAACCAACCTGAGGTCCCAAGAACTTTTTGGACTCCTCGTCAACCTTTTGCTGTCCAGGGTAAAAGACGAATTGCTGATACGGCACCATGCCGTAAACATGATCTCCGACCTTGTACTGCGAATCCGCCGCAGCTCGAATAACCACACCGACACCGTGACCGGTTAACGGCTTGTGCAATTCGAACGCAGGCGAGTAGCTCTTGACTTCCGCAGGTCGCATTCGACCTCGCATGTACGGGTCGAGGGAAACGCAGATAATCTTGACAATGTGGGCGCCATTGTCGAGCTTTTGCTCAAGGTCGATCGTGTTCTCGGTGTTGTACTTGAACGTTTCCGGGGTGGGTTCACCCTTGGGGATCTGGTTGAAGATGAGCTGTGCGTTGGTAGTCATTTTTGTGGAATGTGATGTGGTATGTATATGAAGAAGACATGGTTCACGTACAAGACTTGCCCCTGCCCTGGACTATATATACTGGGATGCGAGGAACCCCAAAATGCTCGGTGACCTTCACGTCATCCAGCTTCCCTTACCTGGTGGAGTTGCTGACGAGGACTCCAGCTAGACATTTTGTCGCCGAACAAGTCGATTGCTTTGCTGAGCTTATCAATCCTTTTTTCCCTGTCCGGCTTTATCTTGTCTCCCGAGACCGGTAGAGGGTGATAGAGCGAGATAGAACATTCTTTGACTTTCTGAACATTGAGATCCGCATAATGTCACATAATACTTTGAGGCAAATCAACTGCAACTAGCTGAACCCATTCGTCACCTATAATGTAAACTGTCTCGCCACACAACACTGACTACAAACAGAATGAACCGGCTGACAAAGATACCTCTTGACTCTTACATCTCTTACATGATGTCAAGTGACATGTGATGAGTGGTCGGAGGAGTGATGGGTTTCCTGGGACATGTATGTACGTCGACCCATGGCAACCACTTGATCCAGTAGAAGGTCTCGGCTCTCCAATATCTTACTGCAACCCCTCTATTGCGACCAGCCACAGCGGGATCGAATCCGACTGCACATACTATCGGCTCTTCAGTTACCACACAATATCGACTAAAAGCAGACGACAGGAACGAAGCACGATGTATGTACTCTTTACCCTTTGGACAACATGGCGGTCGCTCGGGAACTTTGTATCAAGGACTTGAATTGCCACATCAAGGGTAGTGCAGCTGCCTGGAAATCTCACAACGGTATCATGCAGGTCTTGCAGTTGCCTTTCAATCTGGGCAATACGAACGTCGACGATTTGGTCGAGAACCGTAAGCTTTCCCTCACCTTTTCTACCCGTCAATGCCTATTCAATATGTTAGGTTGGAATCTGGTCTAATGACATTGCTCGGTTTCGGCCAAATTGGTGACCAAGTGGTTATCAATCACCCGCATTATCTGCTCGTGTCCCCTCCTTCCACACAGCACGCACGACACGCCCAGATACCTCCCCGCTCACTAGCAAGTCTGTTCGATGGGAGAAGTACTGGTGTCATCAATACGGTTGATGATGGTAATTGCATTTGCGTGCGAGTGGGGAAGGGGAAAAGAGAGGCAGAGTGGATAAAACAAGGAGAACTGCTGAAAGAGCCGCTTGGACGCGATGGCCCAGAGAATGTTGTGCTATACGAGCAAAGAGCCCATTCGGGACTCGAAACGCACATCGAGAAGAGTACAGAAGCCTTTAGGTTTTGAGACGAAGCGCAGCTGCTGAGAATGAGACTCTAGCTCTATGGTTCTAATGTTGTTATCCATCTGTTCACTCTTCTCAAGGTCACCAAAGTCCTTCTGCCCTTTGTGAGAGGCACTTCCCACCTCTCAAAGGTCCTCCCAAACTGCGCAAGGTCCTACGACTGCACTTGCTTTGTTGTACGTCCAGGCCACCCGTCCGCCTATGGCCACGCCCCCAAACGTCTATATATACAGGGCATTCCCTTCGCGCTTTCAGTTTTGCGACCTTCCTCTCCTGCTCAGTTCACTATCCTCTGCTCTACTCCGACCACTTGCTACCACCACCTATTCACAACGACCCCCAGCATGTCTTCTTCCTACCCTCAAATTGTAGTCACTGGCGATTCAATGGCTCAGCAGTCTTTCAGGATTGGCGGATATGGTGCTGCTCTAGTAGATGCAGTCAGTGTAGACCTATGCTCGCGACTTTACCTTTCGCTGATATTTTCCTCGCTCGCTAGTACCAAGGCAAGGCCGATGTCATCAATCGTGGAATGGCAGGATAGTACGTCGAGCAGCGCTCGAAACCCGGGGCACATCGTTGAACTGATTAATGATCTTGCATCCATCTAGCACTCCGCAGCAATTCTTGGACAAACTCAAGGATGACTTCCAATGGCCTAATGGTGTAGTGAAACTGATCGTTCTACATATTGGGACAAATGATAGCACTACTCGCGGGTTCCAGCATGTAGGTGTGGCTGCCTGAAGACATCGTCTTTGGTCAGTGCGACCGAGCTGAATGATCTTCTCCCACATAGATTCCCGCAGAGGAATTTACCCAAATCATGAAGGCTATTTTGAAGTTCCTGCGAGAAGCCCAGCCCAACGCCAAAGTGATCTTGCTCACTCCTTCCACGATCGATGTGGCCGCATGGATCACGTTCTGCACCGAACAAGGGTTGCCAAGCGAGTTTGCGGACAATCGTTCTCCTGAATCTATCAAACAGATTCGAGATGCCGTTCTCCAGGTCGCAAAGGACGAGAATGCGGGTGTGCTGGATGTATGGAAGCTGCATGATGATGCTGTCAACCGGGGTGAGCTGCAGACTAGCGAACTCTTCTGGGATGGACTGCATTACAGCGAGAGGGCTTATGCTGTGAGTATCACCGCTCAAGGTCGCTTTGAGGCATGACAGGACTATGCACTGAATCTCTTCTGACGGTATAGTATATCAACAAAGCGCTTCTACAGCTCATCAGCACCAGTTACCGATCTCTGTTGCCGGCAAGTATGCCGGAAGGTTTCACCATGTTTGCGGTCTACGGAAACGAGAACAACCCAGAGGCACAAAACTTGGCGAAGATCACCTACAAGAATATAGAGGCTATCAAACAGGCTGCTTTGGGAAACACAACGTAGGTATCGTTCGTGAGCTGCAATGTGAGAGTGTACTATCTATTGGATCATGTCGGTGTATGTTTTCGTCACAGCAAATCGCGCTATAGTACGGACGTTACCATTGTCGTTCCTTTTCTGTCGGAGGGTTCGCCCTTCCCTCTTCAGTCTCCCTCATACCCAATCCATCTCAGATGCCTACGAAGCACCTTGCGTTCCCACTCAATAATGTGTCCTGAGATCTGTGGCTACTACGGAGTGATGGATTTCCTGGGACATGTATGAATGTACGTTGACTCGCTCAAAAGTTCAGGAACCGCCTCGGTGGTGGACGTCCAACGCGCCGTATAACGGGCACCATGGTGCTCAAATACCCAGGGAACGATGGCGGGCAAAAAACGACTCAACCGGATCCTCTCAGGCCCTTTGCGGGGTTTTCCGTATTGATCCTCTAGCTTGTTTATAAGCTAGCAAGACACGTACGTAGATGCTCTCCCTCACACTCGCTCCGTAAAGTGCTCGCGCAAGTGATGAGCTTCTTTACGTACGTTGTCCGTCGTGGACGTCGTGAATGTACGACAATCACCAATGATTCATCTTATACTGCTCCGCCCATGTTCACAATCCACAACTTGTATTCCATTTTCTCCTTCGCCTTTCTCCTCCCTTTTGTGTGTGTGTTTGCGTAAACACCCTCCACCATCTACCACGCGCCAGTTTAAGCAGTCTTGGGCACAACCTTTGCAGCAGCAGTTGCAGCCTTGGCCGTAGCGTTGTGAGCATCGAGGATGGAAGAGATGGATCCCCAGACGAGTTTAGGACTCTGTGCGGCATCTACACCGGCCCAGATTCCGGTTTTTCGGTAGTAGTCTACGACGGGGCCGGTTTGCTGCGGGGCGGGGAAGGGGGCGGGTGTCAAGTGGAGCAGGGGAGAGAGAAGAGGGAAGCAAGAGAAGAGAAGAGAAGAGAAGAGGGGGAGAGGGTATTAGTAAATTCCTTCAGGACTGAATAGGAGGGAGGCAAGGCAGATGACGAAAACAAGGGGGAAGGGACGAACCTTGTGGTACGTTGTCAATCGTTTACGCAAAGTCTCGACATTGTCGTCTGATCGCTGGATGAGGGGTTCACCGGTAATATCATCGACCATGGGTTTCTTCGGGGGGTTGACTGCGGGCGCGGACGAACGGGGAAGATGGTCAACGATTGGTTACGAAGAAAAAGGACGCAACAAGGGAAAGGAAGAACGCGTGGCAGGGGACTTACATTCCCGATGGTAACTCCTTCCTGAAGCAGGGTGGATCAATCGTCCCGTAATCCGACTGATGAGCAGCTGGTCAGGCACTTTAAGTTCGATTGCCTTGTCCAGTTTTTGTTGGGCCGCGGAGAGCATGGTGTCGAGTTTCTCGGCCTGGACGACTGTTCGGGGGAAACCGTCGAGGATGAAGCTGTCGAGCGGGCGGTCGAACAGGGAGGAAACAAGGGATAAGTTTCATCGTTGCGGGGTACGAGAGACAGCTCAAAACACGTACCCATTCGCACAATCCTTGTTGCTAGCCAACTGATCCCTAATCATGCCAATCATAATCTCATCACTGACCAACCCACCGGCATCCATAATCTTCTTGGCCTCTTTACCCAACTGGGTCTGTTTGGCAACCTGGTCACGCAACATGTCGCCCGTGGCCAAATGGCATACGCAGTACTTTTCGACGAGTTTGGGTGCTTGAGTGCCTTTACCTGCTCCAGGGGGGCCTATCGTGTGGATAAACGCGCACGCACACAGCGGTAAGTCGCAAGGCAGGCGGGGAGCAGAGGCAGAAGGACACCAACGTACCGATCAAGATCAACCGCTTTCCCTCTACGGCTGGGGCATTACCACCCACAGCAGCCTTGGCGCTGCTCAACAAATCTTTGGCGGGCTGAACAACACTCTCATTCAACGACTTTTCGGCACGAGTTTCGAGCGAGTTGATCTTTTCCGTCAACTATGCAGGGTCGGAACGGGCGTAAGCGTCAACGTGCGTGTTCGAGGAGGCCGGTGCAAGGAAACCCGAGGGGGCAGTAACGTACCTGTGAAACGAGCTGCTTGAGGTATTGCAGCTCGGGGTTTTCAGAGGAAGGGGAAGCAGTGGCGGACATTTTTTGGAGACGGGTTGTCTGGTTGGCTTTCGTTGTGGGGTGCTTGAAATTAGGAAAGATAGTAGATGGGGAAAGGAGTGGATTCTTCTAAAAGCTCGAGGAATTCGCTGCGACGAGGAATCGAACACTCCCAAACTCGACACGGCCGAGTGTCCCAGCAGTGCCCAGTGCGCGGAAATGCGTTGCGACCGAGTTGACGCGACCAATCGCGCGCAAGAAGCAGGCTTGGGCCAGGACGGTGACGGATAGCGCACGGGAGACGGGGAGACGGGAGATGACATGTCATGTCATGAGAGAATCGTACAATGACTGCTAAGCTATCTGCGAGAAACTACAAACACCGTACATCTCAGCTACTCGACACAGATAGATATACAGCCAGACATCCATTTCTCCGTGACGATCAATTCATAAGTAGCAGTAACAACCTGCAATACCGTCTTCTACAACTACGCTACTTACATCGCTGCGGGTCGTGCAATGCACGCGCATAACGGCACAACACCAAATCCCAACCTTGTGTCTGCAAAGCATTGTATACCCCTCGCCTGGCCTTCACCCACGCTCGTCTGCTGAGCATAGAGCCCGCTTACGAGACCGTCCACGGTCCACCACACACCACGGCTCTCAACGACTCTGGTTCGTCATTCACGAGTCAGTCGCGGTACATCTCGCACACACACGGTTTCGTACGGTTTGTTGATGCGTGCCGAGGGACGTTGTACATTGTAGGTTGTACGTTGTTCGTTGTTCGTTGCACGTCGGTGCGGTATGCCTGGTGCATTATGCTGCGTAGCGCGCGTAAAACGTGAAAAAAGAAAGGCACTCGAAATCACTTGGGACGTTGAAGAAGCACTACTTGTGGTTCCTTTTTCGGTTGTTGCGGCTGCGGCTGAACGTGTTCCGAATGCATTTGCGGTTGCGGTTGCATTGTCCCTGCCCGACGCGGTCGATCTCCACCACCACCACCACCACGTCTACCTTTCCCGTTCCTCCGTTCCCCTCCAGATCCGGATCCAGGTCCAGCCCCTACTGCATCGCGTGCTCCTCCTCCGCCACCGTTGGCACGCGGAGGTACACCTGTATCCCTCGTCCCCGACGCGGGCGGAACGTTGCTCATCGACGTCATCGTCGTCGTCGTCGGAATTGACGCAGGCGTGGTTGCGAGCGTGCGCGCCGGTCGTTGTAGTAACGTCATCCCAGTCGCCGTACGGGACTTGCCTTGTCCCTCAGCCGACATTGCCGTTGTCGGCGTCGATAAAAGCCTCGATTTCACACCTCTTCCCCCGCCCGCGCCACTCCCACTCCCACCGGCACCGGCACCCGCACCTGGACCGGCCCCACCATGCCCCTGCTGTCGAGCGTACCTCGCAGCATCACGATCCCGCTGCGCCTTCATCTCGGTACTAGAAACCAGGCCATTCTTCTGCGCATCGAATATCTGCGGGACGCGGGGGGTTGGTGGCGGTGGTGGTGGTGTCGTGCCTGCAGCTGTGAGTTGTTGTTGTTGTTGTTGTTGTTGCTGTTGTTTGGAACCATCGACATGCATATGCGTATGCGCATGCGTATAAGTCGCTCCAGGAATCCCGTTATCCAGACCGATCCCGATCCCGATCCCGATTCCGAGTCCCATACCGAGTCCAGCGGAACCTTCGTACGTGTCCATCATCGCATGTCCACGACGAGGACGACGACGGTTCCTCTGTCCCTGTCCCTGCCCCTGTCCCTGGCTGGCTTTCCTGTCCCTCGTCGTCCCATTCGGAAACAACACCCCAGCTCTCGGATCATCTTCCTCGCTCGTCAACCGGACCACACGGACTTCCTCCTCCAGCAGCGGCATCCCAACCTGCCCCTTCCCTGTCCCGTCATGGTCGTCCTCGTCGTGTTCATAGCTGTTCTCATGGTCGTAATCATGTACTGCTGATCCCTCGGCACGGCCCCGATGCGCGTGCGCATGTGCAGCACCATCGTTGTTCCGAGCCACCGGACGTCCCTGCTGCTGCTGCTGCTGCTGCTGTTGACCGCGATCCCGGTGACGAAACGTAGACAAGTCGAGAAACGCAACGTCCCCCCTTTCCGCCCACTCACGTACAGCAAACCCTTCAGCCCTATCTGCGAAACGCAAGGCTCCCATCTCGTGTCCGGCATCACCGTCACCATTACCACGACCATCACCGGTCCCCGCCCCCGCACCCGCCGCGGCGCCTGTACCTGCGCCTGCGCCTGATGGTGGTGGCGGCGGCGGATGCGCAAGCGCAAGTACGGCCTGTGACGAAGGAACGTCCCACCATTCCCGGAAATATAAAACGCATGCTAGTGTTTCCGATACGTATTCTGCTGGCGGGGCGGGGAAGGGTGGCGGTGGTGGCGGTGGTGTTTCTTGGCCGTGGGTGGTGGTAATGGTTTCGTGTGGTTGTTGTAGTTGTTGTGATTGATACGCCGGCTCCGGCTCGCTCGGAAAAACATCCATCCGCTCCGTTTCTTGCTGGACCCACAACCCAGGCCTGACTTTTCGCCAGCCGTCGTCGTCTACTTGGTCGTTGTCCACGGGTGCGGGTGCGGGTTCCTCCCCAGCAGCAGCACCAAAATCATCATCGAGGTCCAGCTCCGGTCGTGGCTGCTGCTGCTTCTCTTTCCCACTCCCACTGGGTTTCCCACCCGCCTTTCCTTTCTCCTTGCCACACGCCCTTCCAACCCCCTTCTCCCGTTCCCGCGCCCCTTCCCGTTGCCCCTCCGCCACACGCGCGCGCTCCCGCTCCCTCGTCCGCCTCTGCTCAACCTCGACAAACCTCGTCGCGACACGCGCGGCCTGTGCGTACGGGTGCATCCCTTTCTTCAACAGGTCGAGTGTGCGGAGTGTTTCGAGGGGGATTATTATTTCTGCGCCGGGGGTGGTGGTGGTGGGGCCGCCCGAAGACGGGAGCGAGGGTTTGTTGTGGTTCCTCGTGCTGCTGGCGGCGGCGGCGGTGGTGGTAGTTGACGGATGAAGTAATCGTTTCACACTCCCAAGCGCAAACAGAAGACTCGAAGTATCCAATACCAGTCTCTGTGCACCCGTACTAGTACTAGTACTCGGTTCATGGACCAGCGGTGCTGTTAACGTGTCGATATGAGGATGATGAGTGTGGCCCCCTCGTGGGCCTTTGGAGTGTGATGGTGTACGAGTCGCAGGAGCAGTGGTGGGTGGTAGAACAGGTTTTGGGCGGTTTCGTTGTTGTTGTTGTTGTGGGTGGTGGTGGTGGTGGTGCTCGTCTCGTGAGCGGCTACCATTCATTCCCATTCCCGTTCCCGTTCCCGTTCGTGGGGTCTCCGCGGTCTTTCCTGTCCTTCTCTGTCCTCCTCCTCTTGCACCACCGTGCCCACCACCACCGCCCTGCACGCGATCCTCCAATTGTGTGATCTGATGAGAGAGGTATGCCGCGGAGAGGGCTTTTGAGAGACGGGCTTGGCGTGCTGCCTGTTCCCGCCGAGTGAGTGAGCGAGCGAGCGATGCGATGTGGGAGGAAGGGAGGGAGGGAGGGAGGGAGGGAGGGAGCGATGCAGGAGAGAGCGATAATGGGTATGGTCAGTCCTAGGAGCACGAGCGAGGGAGAGGAAAGAGGAAAGCAGGAAAGGAAAGGAAAGGCAAGCCAAGGGGAGAAGAAAGACGCTACTTACTCGCTGTTCAGCATCCGATACCACATCGGGTGTTTCTGTGCTCTGCTGCATCTGCATGGTCGTCCTGTCTTGCCTTGCTTGCTTGGCTTACCTGCCTGCGTTGCCTTGGCCGGGATGCTTAACAATGTATAAGTGGGTGGTCTATCATCCGTCGGAATGGATAACGTCTTATCACTATGGATCACGTTACGGGAATCCTCCCGGTTTGAAGGAGGAAAGGCAGGGATGCACAGCAGGGAAGGGTCAGGGAAAGGAAGGGAAAGAGTCGAGGGGTTAGGGAAAGGCAAGGGATTACGTAACACACCAAGGAAGGATGATCGGCGGCCGTGAACGTCATCTTCCCTCGATTCGTTCTCCTCCTCCTCTTCCTCCTCTGTCTCTTCCTGCTCCTCCTCCGTCTCCCCCCCTAATTAACTCTATCAACTTCCCCTGTCCCTGTCTTACCCTGTCCCTCCCTCTCTCCTCCCCCTATCCATTCCAACGAGATCCGGCACACCGCATCATCGTCATGAGTATTATGCAGCCACCGACACCAATACCACAAACAGCCACACCCACAGACACAACCACGCCGACAAGAAACACAGACACACTCGCGCCCTTCGAGCCACTACTATCCCTCCCTCGCGCGGGTTGGCAAGCTGTGAATGGAGAGGGAGAGGGAGATGGGCAGGGAACGTCGTTGTTGGACCGGGTTCAAGATGTCAAGCGGAGTTTGCAGAGTGCGCAGATGGAACAGGTCGTGAGTCTCGCTCTCTCTCTCTCTCTTCTCCGGCTTCTACCGTTCTTTCATCTCTCACTTTTCGTCGTGCATCTTGCATCACGCATCGTGCAAGGTGCATCGTGCATTGTATACCCTGCTTTACGCCAAACCAACCTTTTCACGTCCTGCTCCTTGCTCCCGTTCTACCGTTCCTCTCGACCGATCCCGATCACCGTAAACTAACCACACACACCATACTCATTTTCATTACCTCCCTCCCTTCCTACCTGCCCTCGCTTTCCCTCGCTTCACGTTACCTCGCTTGCCTTGCCTTGCCTTACCTTACCCTGCTTACCTCGCTTGCCTCGCCTCGCCTCCCAGACCTCTATCCACCGCCTAACCATCTCCGAATACCCATCAATCGTACACCACTTCCAGACCGCGCTCTCCATCCAGCAGCGGCAAAGTCAGACAGTGGAGGGTGTGCAGGCATTACAGCGTGGCATATCGGAAGTGGTACGTTCTTCCATACTACTACCTCTAAACAAGAGTTACCCGGTCCCTGTCGGGCACTATCAATGAAACGCTACGTACTAACGTCCCTCACCCACCCACAGGAATCCCTAACCCAACCCCTCCTCACACACCTCACACGCCGCACCGACCTCCTCGAAACCTCGCACGAGCTCCGGCTGCACCGTAGGACACTGGAAACGCTCCACCGGCGGTTAGTGGGGTTGGAACGTGTTGAGCGGGAGTTGGGGGAGGGGTGCGGGGAGGTTGGGGGATTGAGGAGGGCGCTTCATTTACGGGATCGGGATGGGGGCGACGGAGGAGGTCAAGGTCAAAGTCAAGGGGAAGGGGAACGTGTGTTGCAGAAAACCAAACTCTGGGGATTACTTGATGCGCGAAAGGTGTGGTTGCGGGAATCCACAGTCGCGCAGCTGGAAGATGGGTTTGAGCGGGCGTTTCGGGTTGATCTTGCGCCGGCGTCGGCTTCTTCTTCATTGTCGTCGTCGTCGGAGGGGGTACCGGCTAAAGCCGTAGAGAAAGGGATGGATGGAGGGAAGGGGGGGAACCGTGTGGCTGGTCGGGGTGGGAGGGGAGAGGAGGAGGGCGACGACAACGACAACGAGGACGGGTGGGGGTTGGATGATGACGCGGATGATGACGACGACGTGGATTCAAAAATGGTCATTGACGATGACGACGACGACGATGAAAATGAAGAGAGAGGAAATGAAGAAACCCACCAACCACAGCAGGACAAGCAATTTCAACGGCAACGACTGTATTGCAGGATCGAGTTGGCGGGCGAGCATCATGGTGTTCCACTTCGAGTCGTTACTTGTACGTGTGTGATTGTTTTTGTTTTTTTCCCGTCTTTTCGTCTTTTCGTTTTATCTCGTTGCGTTGCGTTGCGTTGCACCTCGCTTCCTGTCGTTTCTGAGAACGAATACGCTAACCACCCACCCACCCGCTCGCTCTATCCCTTCTTCTCCTTTTTAGTAAACCAACCACCACCACCATCCACCAACCAGGCACCATCCACCAACCAACCCCACCTCCACCCGCACGCAACACCCACCTCCCAAATCCTCACCTCCCTCCACTCACTCGGACACCTCCAGCCGCTCCTCCATGCGCTACAAACACGACTCTTGAAACACGTGGTGAGACCGCTGGTTGGTTCGTGGGTTCCCGGCGGCGGCGGCAGCGGCGGTTCTCGGTCTTCTTCCGGGCCTGCCGCCGGGTCTGCTGGATCTGACGGGCGCGACGGGCGTGAGGGACCTGTGGCTGCGGACGCGGGAGTGGGGACAGCGGGGACGGTGAGGGAACAAGGTGAACGGACGGGGATGCGGATGCGGATGCGGGTGAGGTATATTCCTCCTACTGCACAAGGAGACGCAGGAGGCGCACAAGGGGGGAAAGGCGTGCTTGAGCTTTTCGCGGGGAGGGGGGAGACGGAGGGGCAGGAGCAGGAGCAGGAACAAGGGCAGGAACAAGAGTTGTGGCGTAGCTTGACCGTGTTTTTCCAGGCGCTGCGTGATGCGCTTCCACCAACCTCGTCATCTTTAGGAGCGAGTGAGTCGAGTACGACGACGACGACGACAACAGCAGACGTCCTAGCTTCCTTCCATAGGCATCTGGTAGCGGAAACACTACACATCGTGCTTGATACTTTTTTACTACGGTCCCTCCCGCTTCCGCGTACGTTGACCATGGCGAGTTTACGCGAGGTAGACAATGAACAGCAACACGGTCGGGAGCAGGAACAGGAGGAGAGGGAGACGGAAAAGTCGTTGTTGGGTCTACGTCGTTGGTCCGAGGTCCTGCGTCGTGCACAAGAGTTTGAGGAGGCACTTGTCGCCGCTACCACCCACACGACACACGAACCGCATTCCGCTACCTCCCCACACACGCAGCCGCACGCGCACAAGCTTTCAGTGATCCGGGACTTTGTGGATTCTCGTGCAGGAGCAGTATTCGCTGCGCAGAGGAAACAATACGTGTTGGGGACGGTGAGGGCGTTGGTGCTTCCGTCGGTTGAAGCCGGTTCGATGGATCATAGGCGTGCAGAGGGAGGGGATGGGGCGGGCAATAGGAGCGGTGGGTGGGGAGGGTGGGCGAGTCGGGTGGTTGTGAGGGAACGTGTGGTCCAGCCGCCGCCGACGTCGACGGCGGGTACAGCAGGGGAGAAAGGCCAGCCTGGACGTGTACCGCTTGGTGAAGGATCGAGCAAGAATGACCCGACGTTACAGCAAGGTGAAGGAGGGTGGGGGTTCGATGACGTTATTGATCTCACGAAAGCCGAGTCTATGGAGCCGGTACCAGCAGGGGAGAAAACAAAGGGCGGACAAGACGCGGATGAAGCTGATGGATGGGGATTCGACGAAGAGGATCCCATTGCCCGAGATACCGACGCCAAAGCACCAATAAAGGCGGTTCCATCGCCGTCCTTGTCACCTGATACACCTACCCCGGCTCCCCCGACGGAAATCATTGCTCCCAAACCGATCCGCCAAGCTCGCAAGATTGGGAAAAAGGGTAAATCGGGCGCAGCAGCGGTAGCTTCGAGCGATGGCGGGTCAACAACCGGGACGCCACTCCTTGGTGGTGCGTCGCCGTCTGGTGATGATGTAGGTGTAGAGAGGTTTGGTGGTTCGCCTGCGTCGATGGGGATACCTACGGGCGCCATGCAGACGACGGATGTTTCTGCGCCCGCACTGGGGAACCGTTCGTTGCCCCCGCCAGTGACAGCGGAGAGGGAGGGAGACGACGGGTGGAATATGGAGTGGGAGGTCGAGTCGCATCCTCCGCCTCCCGTCGCGGCGGCATCGGTGCAGTCGCAAGGACCGACGGTCGTACATGAGCGATTACGCGTGTCAGTTGTGCTTGATACGGTCGTTCAGATCGTCAGGGGCGAATTGACGTTCATCGCCGCCCTGCATAACAACGAGTAAGTCTGTCTTTGCGAGGATGGAAGAGCGTGTGCTTGGCTAACCAGATGGTTGTCGTGCGCCAGGAGCGCACTACCATCTTTCCACTCCCTCCCTGCATCACTCGCCTCGATCCCTTCCGAGACGCTCGAGCTCATTCGTGCGCTCGTCCCCGTGCTATATGAAGCGCAAATCAGGGACGTCCCGGCCTTGGCCGTACAGTTTGCGAATGATTGTTCGTGGCTTGCCGAGCGGGTGCGGCAGGTGCTGGAGGAGATGAGGAGCCGGGGTTTGCTCGTAGGAGTGGATGGACTGGCGAGGCAGGCGGACAAGTTGGTTTCCTTGTCCACGATCGTCTTTGATAAACAGATGGTGAGTACCGTCCCGTAACTCGGTGGGAACGTGGCTGACCTATTCGGTTGGGGATACAGGACGCACAGCTCGATGGGATCATGGACACGCTGATTGATCTGGGTGGCCTCGAAACGACATCGGACGACCGAAAGTTCCAAGCATGCACCAAAGCTTTCCAAGACATTGAACATAAACTGGAAACATTGTTCCGAGTATACAGGGTACGTCTTTCCCATCCTGCGTGTGACCGCTCGACTGCTGACAACCTGTGTAGGACGTCATGCCGGAATCAACATGCCTCGAGAGCATGGGACGGCTGATTGACACTGCCATAAGCCAGATATGCACGGATATTCTTGCCGTGGTGGATATCACGGCCGAGGAATCAGAGAGGTTGAAGCAGTTGTGTCAGATTCTTCGACCGATAGAGGAGCGGTTCAACGAGATGAATGTGAGTCCGTAAGAATCACCCGTCATCAGTATCTTCACTGACTCTTGTGCGTAGGTTAATGTCGTGGCATACGTGCCACATTGGCTGAGATTCTGTTATCTTGCGGAAATCATGGTTCGTCTCTCCCATGCCTGATTGGGTGACTGCATCTGACTTGAATTCCAGGAAGCGTCACTCGTGGACATTACCTATCTTCTTGAATCTGGCGCACTCGTCGATTTCACGTCCGACGAGCTTGTTCATCTCTTGCTAGCATTATTCACAGACACGCCGAACCGAGCAGAACTCATCAACAAGGTCATGTCGCGGACCCACACATGACGAGGTATTAGATGATGCATAGAGTGTATTTATCTACAACATAATCAGACAATCCATCACGAGGAAATATCCTCGAATCTACAAGACGGATCGGTTCTCTTTGTTCCCCTTGTATGGCCCTAAGGCGAGCTATTTCGTCGCGGATCATCGTTATCGTTCCCTGGTCATTCCCATCGACCAAGACGAGTCTCGAATCTTGCTTTGAGCCCGGATGATGTTTGACAAGCTCTTTGAGCGATCGCGCAAACTTGAAAGTGGACGCGGGACCACATGTTTGGTTCGTCTTGTCTGAAGGCATGAGTACACTCGCACGTTGCGTCGATGCGAGAGTGCGACAAGGTCGTTTGCGCCTCGAAACACGTAGGATTGGTGTTCTAGGTGGAGAGTCGCTGGAGCTTGTTTTGTCGGGCTTGTGGACGCTACGGTTCTCCTCGCAGATGGCTATACTGGTCAAAAGGGGAGTTGCGCGGCAAGGTCTTGTGTCGCTCTTGCCTGGCGAACGACTGTACGGGCTCCAGGAAAACATGCTTTTGGTGCGTCTTTGAATTGGTGTTCTCGGCCCGATAGGCGAGGGTAAAGTTGCGTCTTCCTTTTTGATCGAAGGATCGCTGGCAGCCGGGGGCGACCAAAACTCGGGCAAATCGAGCCCTCCTTCGGAATATGTGCGGAAGAGTCTTGCAATGCTGTCTCCTTGTGGAGAAGTACTGACTTGCCGAATGGGTTCAGTGTGACCCAGAGCTTGTAGACATGCGGCAAAGTATTTCTCAGCGTCCAGCGCTGTAACAAAACATCATCTTAGCTTTCACCAAGTACGCCTCACAGAATCCATCTTACCGTCGACCCATGACCGTTGCTCCGGTCGGTATATTTTCTGTATTCTTGGCCATCGAAGCTCGTGGAACTGGAAGCGTGTCAAAATTGTCCGATAGAAGGCCAAGCGCTAGGTGCTCACTCACCTTTGAGAACGGTATTTTTTGAAACCCAGCGCCCATCAACTCGCAACTGACCGGATTGAGCAGCATGGAGCAGGGTAGTGGTACGCCCGCCCGCATAGTAAATCGGTAGGAGAGCCCCTGACACCCAACTTTCAGCAAGATACAAGGGTTACAGTTGGAAAGAGAAACGCACCTGGTGCCTGACGCCACTGGGATCGAATTTGCGAGTTTGAAAGGGCGGTCTGCCCAAGGCATTATTCAATTCAGCAAGTTGCTGTTTTGTTAGGCCATATGAAACTCGGAACAAGATTTCAAAGTGGGGATCCTGTTTGCGCTGAGCCACCTGTGCCTTGTTGGTCAAAACTCCGGTATAGAGCGTTGTCATTACAGAGGGTCCCACTATTGCCGAGAGTGAGCGCTTTCCAGATCGGTCTACGACGGACGACTTACCTCTGAGTTGCCTTGCACGATCCTTGTCCCAACCGATGGCCAATATAGCCAGATCCACGCAATCGCCGTATCCAGGTATGTAGTCTTTCTGCAAGACGGAATGGGTTGTGAGGTCAATCCTACGCTTGCCAAGAGGGATTGCGTACCTTTAGTTTGATCCAACGCAGAGATCTATCATTATATGTTGATTCTGCTGCTTTCAAGACCAGGCCCTCTGTAAAGCGCAAGTGAGCAACAGCTGAAAGCTGGACGATGAGGATGCTTACCTTCCAACCTATCGCTGCTTCGCTGGAACGCGGCATTCAGTTGCTGTCGGGCCGCACAATATTGTCAGTTTACGGTCAAAGGACTATACCACACGGACTTACTGCAGCTGCAGAAGCCATGCCCTGTGAAATGTCAATGTTGGTTCTCTCGGCAAGCTGGCACTGTGTCAGGCATAATTGCGATTAGCATTGCAACGAGAGGGTCCCGCCAGACGGAACTCACAAATCCGGGTATGATTCTAATGACCGATTCCAACAGCGATCTCCGAGAGTTGTAAGACTGATCCAAAAGGGACTGGCCGTTGATATGCAAGATGTCAAAGTAGGACAGGTACAGATGCCGCGAGCTGGATCGAATTCAGGTATCAGCCCACCTCTATGCTTTATGCTTTGTGATTGTCGAGCCTACCCATCCTGAGCGTTGTCCAAACCGCGGGAGGATATCCCACCAAGATGCCAAAACTCTTCTATTCCTGGACCCTTTCCACCTTTCCGTCCTGATTCATTGTATGGCAACATCTCAGCCTCCAGAATCACGGAAGTCACCAAAGGACCCGTATACGGGATGCTTTCCAGTCTTTTAGATAGTGGCTGATGATGCTGAGGAATGTATCCAGTCGCAGGTGCCCGCAGTCCCAGAGCAGCGAGAATTATACTGCGGCAAAGATGTAGAAATGTAAGGGGCAGCTTTCACGGACAGGCGAAATACGAACCTATGGGTATTTTTTCTGTCCTTCGTGCTATCCCTTTTTGATTTCGAGTAGATCTTGACGCACGGTTCTCCGTCCTGCATCCAAACGTGAATCTGCATCCTATACGCAGAACAAATATGGTTAGGATGGTGAACATGATAACCGTATTGACCAAACTTTACCTTTCACCATCATACTTTGTCTCGGCCCAAACTTGTTTCGTTTTATATCCATTGGGCCCAGCAATCATCTTCAAGGCGGACTGTATGGACCGTCCTTTCTCGCATTTAGGTATCTGATGAGGCATGCAATCAGACTTTCGAACGGAAAGACAAAGTGATATGACTCACTTCGACGTGAAGGCCGACTATCGGGTCCCTGCTTGTAGCCTTTCCAGGTTTCCTTCGTCCAGCCCCACCCCCGAGTCTCTCCACTTCCCGACAAACGGCGTCCAAATCACCACAAACCCGATACATGTCCCGCATTTCCCAATCCCAGGTTGCCATTGCATCAAAAATATCAAGCGGCGGGGGCGGTTTGCAACTTGCTGACAATTGTAGCGCGATGGATGGGTGATGATGTCCTGTGGGCAACGGGCAGGTAATCGGTCGAAGGTCTTGCAAGATGATTTGGGTTACATAAGATAGCGCCAGCGGTGATAGTCCAGAGGCGGAATAGATTTCGTATAGGATGGCTTCGCGGCTTCTAGGGTTCTTGGGTCGCTCTATCAGCGGAAAGCGGTCAGCAATCGTTCCCCGACTTTTACCATATCCACGTTTGCTTACCAGTACCAAGATCAGAGAATGGCGAATGGCAAGCTAATTCATCCAACAGACGATCCAGCTTCAAGATTGATAATGTACTGCCGCTGGTTGATCCCTGTCAGTAGTGTAAAATCAGTATTAGAATACGTACAGTATTTTCGGACGACTCACCCTGCTGAGCCCTCGCAACTGAGCTACCTTCTGCACTTCCTCTCCGAGACAGGCGGCTTGACCAATCTTGCCTTCATCATCCCAGCTTTGCAAGATACTAGCATGGTTATCGTTCAATGTCAATACTTTTACGATAGAGTTTGCGAGCGTCTTCTCCTTCATGTGATACCTTCTCCGGGGTGTAAAATGAGGAAAGATCAAACGGAAAAGAACAACACCGGTATCGGTAGGTAGAGGATTCGGAAGTGGTTGGATATATTTGTAGAATGCTTTTGCAGGGTTCGCCGTTTCGTGGAGTCTACCTAGCGCATGGATAAACCCAGATAGCCTGAGCAGGGGGATGAGCAGTCAGCGTCGTGGAAAGATCACGCGAGACCAGACTTGCCTTTCGAACGACAACGAGTGGTCCATCTTTTAGGGGATTGATGCAAAGCTTGCTGCTATACTTTCAGACTCTTTTGGGTATACATTGTTGTAGTGTGTAGCGGCGTGCTTCTTCAATCAGACGGGATGAAGATGTTTCAGAAAGATCAACGTATGCATAGAAATTAAATCAACTTCGAAGAGGAGATGACGCGACGTTTTGCTTCCGCGCGGCCTTCATGTGCTTTTCATGAGCTTTTTCATGATTGAGCCAATCTCTCGATGATATTTATGAGACATCAGTGTCCATTCGCCTGGATAGACAATCACAACCGACTTTTATCGCTACAAGGCCACATCGGATGATGAAGTCTATATTGATCTTGGAAGTCCCACTACCGTGCATGCGATCATCTTCAAACAAGGCGGCAACACTCTTGGTCTCAGATCTGGTGGTCGGCGGCTACCGGCAACTTTCTCTGTCTGACGACCCGTCGCTGAATAACGCTCAGTCTGATGAGGTAGCATGCTACCGTCTCTGACACCACTCTCGACGGCCATTCGCGGTTCTCTTGTCAGGAAGCCTTCTCAAACTCATACCCCCATACCTTCAGCGCAGCTAGGACTGCATCCGCCTTCCATCGCCAGACATAGTTGGATAAAAAGAAATGCTCGGCCTTTCCTTTCGCAAGCCTATCGCCGTGGCTGAAAACCCACTGCCTCTGGCTTTTCAGTTGTTGTTTAGCACGCTGGGGCACTGAGGGAGAACGGAGAACGATAGATGCCGAACAAGAACCAATTCGGTGGCTAAGACGAGATCCTACCACGAATGTACTAGTTTACCATGTCGTACATCAAAAGTGCCATATAATACATCATGCACACTGAGATCAATATCCCTGATGCGTCAATGGCGCCTACCACAAAGTAGTCAGAAAGGCATCCGCAAAGTGTCGTTGACGCAGGAGTTCCAACAGGGAACCTAACATGAGGTGGCTGGCTAGTAAGAAGAGTATAGAAGGTCTGACGATTCGCTCGTTGAGTAATTATCGCGCGTCGCCATGCGCCATCGCCAGTGACAGATGGAATTGCTATTACAGTCATGTCATAAAATTCGTCGCGATGTCGTTCATATACACGGAGTGTAGGTTCACGGCAACCAGGGCAGCCCTTCGTCCTGTCATATTCGGCCTTGCCTGCTCACTTTGACCTCTTCCAAACTCGTTGACCCGTCTTGCTGCTCTGCTTCGCATTACAGGTGCGTGATATTAGCGACTATCTGCGTAAAATTCCATAGAAACGGCGGGCAAAGGCAGTGTAAGTGTCTCGCGTCCATGTCAGAACGATAGTGTGGCGTAAGTGACGAACCGTTGCCAAACATGGTTTCGGCCATAAGCCGTTTGAACCTCACGCCGGTGCTCGATGCCGCAGAGTTCTGCGCAGATGGCATCCCTGGTCTTGCGTCCGGCTCCAGATGTTTGCTGCGACGGTACAGACCCTGGAAAGACAATGTCACATAAAATGAACATTCTTGCGAACGAAGATCAGACCGACCACAACGGAAGCAACGACTTACATCTTCATCCAGTCTCGGCGTATCGATGATAAGATACTGTGCTCCACCAGACTGCGGTAAACCAGCAACAACATCGCCCCGAGCTTGGTATAGCGCCAGAGGAGCTATAGCTTCAGCCATGACACTGTACTTCGGCCAATGGATACTCTCTCTAGTATCCTGGTCCTGCGCGTGAGCGGCGTGGATTTTGGTCAGATCCTGGGTGATTACGCCGCTGAATGTGAAGATAACGGTCAAATGGGCAATTGAGGTGTCACACTACATGGCGACTCACAGGAAGGGAATCGCTTTGCTGCCAAGGTCGCAGTCTCGTTTCAGGAATTCTCGGTAGACCTTGTAGCTACCCGTCGGATCGATCAATCGCATTGCATCCTGCAACTCCCTCTTCGCTGAAGCCCTCACAAGCGAAAGTGTCGTTCCTAATCTCCGTATGGAAAGATCGTTGAGCCCGGATGTTACAGCCCAGCAGGTCGAGTAATTCCGCAATCGGATCAAATGTGTGATGACACTGCAGAATTTCTCATACACCTGAGCGCGGTACTTGGCTTTGGGCGGGCCAAGAACCAGAGTGGATACCCTATTGATATACAGGTTATGAGAATAGGAGTATCCCCAAGGGAAATCGAACGCACCAGGATGAAATTGTGTTGAAGTGTTGAGCGGATTGGCTAACTGGAGTATTCTTCTCACCACCAAGCACTTGGCGGAAGCAGTCTCGAGGCTGAGTGAAACCGCCACATCCAAGTGAGTTCTCCAATCATCTCTGATCGAGTCTTATGAAGCTTACCCTTATCGCCGAATATAGTTGCCATTCATCTCGACAAAGCTCAATCGCTATAGCCAGATCCGATAGCTCGTAGAACAGTGTTAACGGTTTTTGGAAGATCTTGCCCTCGAGCGAGTCGATTTCCGATATTGATCGAGAAGTGTCAGAAGACGGTCTTGTTTGCCGGGAAGCATTTGTGTCAATGCGATGTAGTGATTGATCTGTTGTAATGGTATTTGCGCGACTTCTCATACCGCCATGGACAATATGCATATCGTTCGATCCGCTTTCGATGGGTGATATCAGGGAATACTTTGACTCATTTCCTGGGTTTGTGCTTTGGCTCTTGCTGACTTGTCGACTCATTGGTGCGGAATCATTGTACTCGCCGGCAGACGTGTCGGGTGATAATTCCATCTTTCTGGATGCCCGAATTGCCTCTAGCGTTGTCTCGTCGAGGTCTGAGTAGGATGACCGCACATCCGAGTCTTGTCTTACTATCACTGGGTCATCCAAATCCTCCGTTTGATGTTCTGAAGATCGACGCGACGTCGACAACAACTGCATTGTCGACTTTCTCTTGGCTTGGACTCCCTCAATTGACCAAGAGAGATCGAGGTCGGAAACGTCGCGTATAGACTGCAGAGCGATGGCTACGTCGGCCGCAAGATGTGCAAGGTGAGCATGTTGTGAAGCGGATGCGTAGAAGCTCATGACCAGTCTCTTTGCTTCGGGAGTCGCAAAATCGCCCGGATACGTCTCAAGCCATTCAGCCATAGTGATGACCATTCTATTCCAAAAACCATTGTTCAGAAACGTGGTTCAATATAGCTTGGTAGCAATATTGCTCACCTGATCTGGCACCATTGCAGATACTGCCTCACCATCCCCTTGTTGTCCATAATCTCGAACCATCTGTCTAGAAGGTAGGAGAGAATCTCCTGTGGCTCAGAAAAGCGGCGGTAACTCAAGAAGAACGTATTCACGAAAGCATTATCTAGATAATTGCTCAGTCAGCTTGATTTATTCCTGGCACTATGCTGCATCAACCCACCTGTTCCTCCTAAAATAGAGTTCGACAACCTTTGGAGGAGATCTTCGAGCGTAACAAATCGAGAAGAAGAAGAAGGCGCTCGCTTACTGTAACCAGGAGAGAGCATTAGTACAAAGCCATCTTTTAGGGAACGCAGGCTTACTGCTTAAATGCAAGGGGTCTAATATCCTTAGCCATGTCAGCCGAATTTTGTCGTCGGCGTCCGGACTCCGAATTGTGAGGTAAGGTTACGCTTTGCTCTTCCACGCGTCGTCTCAACTCGTCGTCCCCTTTCTCCGCAGTGACAGACGCAATGGCGCCGTCTGAGGTGCTCCGGCGAGACTGCGATGGGCGTGACGATTGCTCGCTATAGGCTGTTGGCGATACGTGCGCGTGCATATCTCGATCACCAATGACAGGTGAGTTATGGCGCATGGTTGCCCTTTTAGGAGTCTGAACTTGTTCATCTTGTTGATCCAGATAGTGCTGAGAAGACGCGGTGATGGGTGTTTGTGACGATTCCGTTGACCGATTACCTGTCAATCGCGTTGGTAATAAGTAAACGAATACAGGTATATTTCCACGTCGGGAACTCACGACGTTGTTTCGAAATGGCCTTTAGCATCCACCCAAAGCTCATCCGCATCTTATGCCGGCCTTGCTGAACAAGGACGGACAGCTCGACCAGACCTATTCCGTACGGCGCACCAATTTCATTACCTTCGATCGGTTTGATAGCCAGTTCGGCATCCGCTCCAGGATCAGACTTGCAGGCAATAACCATTGCCGGAAGGTGGTGACAGAGATCACCTGCAGCCAGAAGGGGATGAGCGGAGGGTGATGTGTTCAAATCTAAGGTAGCTGTACTCACGAACTACTTCGGGCAAGCCGATCAGACTGTCGATGTTTGACGCATCGTAACATACCATAACCCCGTCGATGTGAGGCAGGATTGTGGGCCATGCACTCCTCACGTCAGAGGGAGAGTCTAGTCGCCTAAGTGCTCGAATATCAATTTCTAGAATTTCAACAAGACGTTTCCGAGGTGGTTGACCCGTATCTACCGCTGCTGCATATCGAGATACTGCGCAAAGAAAGATACCCGCGTTCAGTCACTCGCCTGCAAGCAATCCGTGGGAGCTACATACTTCGAGGTAATGGCTTCGAGCCCTCCAGCAGTATCGACATTGGCTCGGAAAGACCCCACGCCTTGAATGCTTTGCCAATCATCGTCGTCTTGCCAACTTGTTCCGCACCAACGACCGCTATCACGTAATCTGCCTTTGGCGACTGTACAGAATAAGTACAAGATGAAGCTCACAGTGAAACGGTAGTGACAAGCCATTGAAAACTTACTGTACCGGCATCTCTATACATTGCGCCTGAAGAGGAGGTCCTCCTGCTGGGTTTTGGTGGTGATGTATGTTGAATGGCAGCAAGTGAAATAGGTGAAAAGCTTGCATCCTCGATATTATGTCGAGTGGTAATATCAGGGCTGAGATGGTGCGGATAGGATGTCGCCGAGTGCATCGGGTCAATGTCAGTTGGATGAACTCTTCCTCCTTCCACAGTAGGATCAGCCGTCCCCGGCGAAGCCAACATTTCAATCTCCTCTCTCCTCTCTCGATTAGGATCCAAAGACTTGAACTGCTCCTGCTCAAATGTCATAGACTGCCGAAGTGGCGAGTTCCGGGAAGACAGTGTTGCATCTCTAGATGATGCTGTTGTGTTCAAAGATGAAGAGCGAAGAGCAAGATTCGCAGGCATCCTTGACTTGAAGGTCGGACCGGTCGGTGGCGAGGACGGTATCGGTGCCAACAAGGGAGCGGGAGGCAGTGGTGGACTACCGAGACCTTGGCTTCCGATGGGAAAGTTCATTCCACTTTCGTTCAGACCTGAGGACGTAGGATTAGGCGAAAAGACTTGTCGAGCTCTTGTCAATGCCTCGGCGTCTTGCCCGGAGACTTTGAGAGTTGTAGCATGGAACAGTTCAGACGAAGAACCTATGGAGAGTGCCGAATTTGGAGTCGTAGTGCCTGACGCCATCCCTGTAGATTGGCTAGCAGCGTGTGAATACCCAGAATCGTGAGACGGCTTTCCTGCATGGATACCAATGAAGCCTTTGGGTGTTTGAACGTCTTCTCCAAAGGTGTGTGCGGACTGCGGACTCCAGCAACCGTGTTGGTCAGAGCTCGGCGGTGAGGGTTGAGGACTGAGTGTCGAGCCAGGAGGGTGATCTTCATGTTTTGTTGAGGAAGAGGGGGTCGCGGCGGGACGGGTGGACTTCCTGTCGTCTATCGGAGACGTTGAAGAACCTGTACCGATCGATTCGTCACTCAGCAAGTGTCCTTCAGCCGGCTCCATATCCAGGGTTTGATGATCTGCTCTTGTCAAGCTTTGGTAGACTATCGGAAGGCTGTCGTTTTATATCATCTATGCAGTAGCAAGCAGTTGGAGCAGGAAGCCCTTTGTACGCTCGTATCTATAATCAGAGTGATTCATTTCAGCATGACTACTTTGCGGAAAGGAGTAGTTGCGGTAAAATATGCATAATATGAAAAGCACATGATAGTTAAAGAAGGGAGAAAGGAGGGCCGTCTGGATTTCTAGGTCTCCCGCTGCATCACTGATCAATCATTTTCGCGTTTCAAAGCGATATCATGAAAACCCTTGAGTCGATTCAGGCCATACGAGACCTCTATCCTTGGCCTCCCCTGCCACAACCCACCAGAAACACCTCAACAAACCACGCTCAGGAAAGATGTTACAGCAGCCAGAGAGATTATAAGGAGAGGGAGCCCACCATCTTTTACTCACCTAGTCGTGTCAATCTTCGTTATAACCCCCTCCTATCGGATTTCTGTTGCTGCTTCCGCCGTCCGGTGGCACTTTGTTGGCGGTTCCAGTTCCAGCTCTAGGTCTTCCTCCGAGCTCTCGAATAATTCACAAAATTCCGACCAGGTGCTGGTGACGATCCGTCAACCAGTGTGAACGACTACAGCAGCGCTTTCACAGGACGAAAGAAGAAGTGAAGATTGACCCGAATCGCAGGCGTTTCAGCAGACGTTGCCGCAAGGCCCGCAATGATCCGCTTCCGAGACAAATGCAGTACTTGTATGGGAGCTTGTATGGGGAGCTGTATGGGGGGTTTTCAACTTTCTATAGACGACCTACTGATGGCGATAACCACCTGGCCTGGCATCCAATGAGTTCCTTGCGTCCTGCGAATGACACTGCACTGGCCGAGTACCGCTATCGGCTTTGCTCTTGTCCTTGGTCCCAATGTCCTAAGCAACAATGCAGGCTCCGCGTCTTGCGGATCGGACGAGTCCCGATCAGCACATCTATCAAGCTGAGATAGACTTCCCGCCTCGCGAGTAGCCATTGGACTCGACTTCGGACTTGTTCAAACAGATCTAAAGGGTTAAGAGGCAAACATCTATCTATACTGGTCTTCCCTGATCATCTTGAACACTAGGGTCCTGGATTATCATGATATTCTGTATTTAGCCATTTCTTATGTGGGTTGCTGCTGTGGAATGAATTAACACTCGATGTTGCCGATATGAAGGGATTGGACAGTGGACAGCATCATCAGATAAGGTGTGTGTCGTCTCCAGCAATTCAATAGACCTCCCACATATCATCGAACGAAACTTTGCCAGTCAGAGCAACACTGCGAGAATGTACTGCGGGCGTTCGGAGGAAGCCTTTCGCAGTCAGCTTGAGTGCTTGACTCGCGCATGGCTGACTTGATGGCTACTTGGAGTGACTGCCGCCAACGTCAGCTCCGTCGTGGAAGCTGCTCGTGGGAAGAGTCGTTGCTATAATGTCAAAAGAATGCAGGCACTTCTACGAGTTGCATCAACAGACAGCTCATCAGCTCATCAGACAGCCTGATTGTAGTCGGACAGCTAGTCAGGCACACAGGGGACAGGGGTACTCAATACTCAATATTGGATTATGGTTTTCAGATTCTAGATTGGCTGTCGGATTTTTGTTAGCTTTTTTGATTGCCAGCGCATATTTATTTTCGACGCGTTCCGCCGACACGAGCCCCACGCATTCCATTGTGTGTGTGTGCATTCCCCTTGCCCTTTCAGTCATCTCGTTATTTCTTATATTGATTACATTTCTTCGCCGGCCCCTCTCTGCTGCTATCAACGACGGCAAAGTTCATCGTGCACATCACAATGGCCTCTTCATCCTCTCGTCCAGTGACACCGCCGCTGTCGCGGACAGCATCATTCGCCAACGTTCAGCAATACCCGGTGGACAACAAGTTTGCTGGGCAGCCTGATGTCGAGGCTAGGGAGGGTCTGTTGGAGGCTCGAGAGGACGGTGCGGCTGATGCAAGGTTGCAGGAGATCAGCAAGCCTTCTCAGGGCAACCCCAATGGTAGTGAGTAGGATTGCGCACGACCTGGCTGCTTTAGCACAGCTGTTCAACATGTCTTTCAAACAGTTCTTGCCATCATGTCATACTGTGGTGCTTCCATCATGATGACTGTCGTGAACAAGGTAAGCTATGTCCAAGAGCTTATTGACTCTAGCCGACCTGACTCGACTTCCCCGATGTGCACCAGTTCGTCGTGTCTGGTCACCACTTCTCCATGACCTTCCTCCTCTTGACCATCCAGTCCGTCGTCTGTGTCAGCTTGGTCTACGTTGCCAAAAAGCTAAAAGTCATCGACTTTCGAGACTTTGACATGAAGGACGCCAAGGTCTGGTTCCCGATCTCAGCCTTGCTCGTCTCCGTCATCTACACCGGTTCCAAATCGTTGCAATTCCTCTCGATTCCCGTCTACACCATCTTCAAAAACTTGACCATTATCCTCATCGCATATGGAGAAGTTATTTGGTTCGGTGGTCACGTCACCGGTCTCACTCTCGTCGCCTTTGCATTGATGGTTGGATCGTCAATTGTTGCTGCATGGACCGATATCTCGACAACGCTAAACGCTGTAGGGAACGTTGCTGAAGCTATTGACCCTATCACTGGTGCCGAAGTCCCAATCATGGCTCAAAGCATGTTGGGCAGCATCAACACTGGTTACTTCTGGATGGCCAGCAACTGTGTCTTCTCTGCTGCATATGTGGGTGTCCTCGTTTCATCAATGCGATGATCCGCCTCTCACCTTGTTTTCTTGCAGGTCTTGGCTATGCGAAAGCGAATCAAGTTGACCGGCTTCAAGGACTGGGATTCAATGTTCTACAACAACTTGCTTTGTATCCCTATCTTGATCGTCGCTTCAGTCTTGCTCGAAGACTGGGGATCGGAAAACTTGAACTTGAACTTGTAAGCACTTGTCAGATCTTGCGGGGTTTTGTCAGAGTCTGAGCATTCTTTCCTTTTTGATGTCTTGTAGCCCCGCCGAATCTCGAGGTTTCCTCCTCTTCGCCATGGCATTCTCCGGTGCTGCTGCCGTGTTCATCTCCTACTCGACCGCATGGTGTATCCGAACCACATCCTCAACCACATATAGGTAAGCCTCTTTTGAGAGATCCCTTTACAGATCCATGTCTAACTTTGTCTTTTGCTTCCATTAGTATGGTCGGCGCATTGAACAAGCTTCCAGTAGCGGCCTCGGGTATGATCTTCTTCGGCGACCCGGTCAACTTTGGTTCAGTCACCGCCGTCGGAACCGGTTTCGTCGCTGGTCTCGTCTACGCCATGGCCAAGCAGGCGCAGAAAAAGGTCGACACAGCCAAACAGGCAGCTCAAACCTTTCAGATGCGAGAAAAGGCATAAGTCGTCGACGAGAGATGGACAACCAGGATGAATATCGCTGTCCTACAACTTGACTCGGGTTCGTTTGCGATCCGCTTGGCCAAAATGTAGGCCATATATGTGTTTCGTCCGCACCGCATTGCCGCATAATTTTTCGACACGGCACTCCCTCTTTGTATTTCCGACGTAGCATTGACCTATCTATAGATTTCCGTTTTGCAGCACTCCAAGTGGAACGAATACCTTTGAACTGATTTTCCCCTCCCTTGTCTTGGAGCATCGACTTGACGCGAGATTCTTTGGTTTGCGATTGAATTTGTCAGTTTACCGGGGGCATTTGGGCCAGGCGAACATGACTCTGTCGTGTACATTAGGAGACATGTCATCGTCTCATGTACAGAGAGAGTCCTTCGGTGTTCCACTCCGGCGCGATGTTAATCTTACAACGGTCGCGAGTAATGCATCTAGGATAGGATCTCGTGTCATGTACGCGTCTCAAGGGGAGGGTAGACGATGATTTGCTGACTATTGCTTGGTTTTGTCCCCCCTTGGGCTGCACTTGATTACTGTGATGGATCATCGGTGTATAAGAATGCGATAGCCATTATGTGAGGTGGCTGCAACCCACTTCGCTATCGGAATCAGCCAGGAGGAAGGACATGGTATCTGAAAAGCGGAATCGGACATTCTCGGATGGAAGGGTGGGCGTTACGTTCCCGGTGGCGGACACCATCAATGTCTGCCTGATTGACATAAGCCAAGGTGGCCGAATATATACTTTGCGGGCTAACTTCAACAAAATGCCGAGACGTCGATAAGGGGATCTACTTGGGCTAGCGTATCCCCTTCTGAAGTTGTCACCAGTGATCCTTGTAGAGTGATAAACGCTGCACTTGGTATGTGTCCGGTGCCAGTAGTCTACTACTTGGAAGTGTGCATTGTTTAGGAGCGATGTCATCGACAACAATGAGTACACAATGAAATCGCAGGCACGATGTGTATGAAACTGCAATATTGTTGGGTATCATGGGCGCCTTGTCTGTTTTTGCGACTGACGAAGCGGTAAGTCTGGGTCGGAAGATAGAAAAAAGTCAAAATGAATTGGAGACGGCATGATTTGAGCAAAACTTTCGGGCTTCCTAGCCTTACAGCCGTTACGCGCACAAGCTGGCTCGTTTCCGCGCCTCTTTGCACACTCCTCAGCCAGTCGCTCAGTCTCCTAGGCAGTGGGCTCTGGGAGTCACACTACGGCGGAATTCCGGGGCCAACGTCTCAGAGCCAGATTCTGGCTAGCGACGACGGCGACGACGACGACGGTGTGGGCAGCGGAACAGCCGGTTCAAGTGATTTGCTGTTGTCAGTGACGGAGTGCACAGCGGCGCGCGTCCCTTTCTAGGCAAGATCAACTTCGTAAGTTGCACTACTTGGACAAGCGTATACTGGACCTCTTCTGACGACATATCGATCTTTCTGTTTAGACTCGAGGGCTTCAATCAACACTAGGAAGAAGGGATTGAATCAAAATGGTGGGTATTGTGGACAACGTTATGGACAAGGGGAAGGATGCAGCAAATGGCAAGCAGGTATCTGGAAGATCAACGACAATCGGCAATCGGTACATTACGATCATCAACATATTGGGGGGGATTTCAAGGAATGGAGGAACTGGCGGGAGATTGTGAAGGACAGGAAAGCAGCTTGATGGAAAGGGAGATTAGAGGACCGAATGTGATGGAACTGGGCGTTCAGGAGGAAATGGACACCAATTGCACGACAGTCAATGCCGGTTCTGCGACATCCGCCTCGAAACCATCAACCTCGATACCTGCTTGCCTGATGCGTAGCGCCAGAGGAAGACATATCGGTATGCCGAGGCAGTAGCTGATGTTTCTCTGATTTTGCAGGCCGACCAGACCGCCCCCGTAAACCCCATGAAGGAGCTCAAGATCGAGAAGCTCGTCATCAACATCTCCGTTGGTGAATCTGGTGATAGGCTCACCCGAGCTTCCAAGGTTTTGGAACAGTTGACCGGTCAATCCCCCGTCACCTCCAAGGCCCGATACACCGTTCGATCCTTCTCCATCAGGCGTAACGAAAAGATTGCTTGTCACGTCACCATCCGAGGCCCCAAGGCTGAGGAAGTTTTGGAGCGAGCATTGAAGGTCAAGGAATACGAGTTGAAGAAGAGGAACTTCTCCCAGACCGGTAACTTCGGTTTCGGTATCGACGAGCACATCGACTTGGGTATCAAGTACGACCCCGGAATCGGTATTTTCGGTATGGACTTGTGAGTAGAGAGAGGGCTGCGTTAACCGGCTTGAGAAGGATAGTAGTTGATGAAATATGAGTTTTCAGCTACGTTGTTATGGGACGACCTGGTATGCGAGTTGCCCGAAGGAAGTACAAGCACGGCCGAATCGGTTTCCAGCACAAGGTTAAGAAGGACGAGACTGTTTCTTGGTTCAAGCAGAGGTTCGACGGTATCGTCGGTCGTGTAAGTTGGCCCTTGTTCTATCACGCCTCAATTCGTCCGCTAAACTATGAATTACGACAATAGTAAAACACCAATACATTCTTTCCTTCGACGGCTCACCGGGAGATGGAGTGTCTGCTTCTATGTCGATCCGTAAACGCCTGCGGGTCGGCGTGAAGTGTCGAGGAACGTGATTATACCATGGGTTGTACACGAGACGTAGATTTGGCGATGACTCCGTTTGAGCCCTGGTATACACAATCTTCTTCATGATCTACAAGAGAGGTCTTTTCCGCTTGAACGGCCAACGGGATGGGAGTTCACTGCGGTGGTTTGGAAGTTGGTTCATGCGGTTGTGAACGGATGTGAGACTGAGTCGAGCGCGATCCAAGACCAGATACTGGAGGGTTTTAGGTGTGGATGATCAACTGGGGTTGAAGTGGGACGAGCGTTGATCAATGGCATTCGTCAGAACTAAGACGATGAAAACACGCGGGTATGATCTTGGACCAGCGAACAGTCTCAGCCCATAAGAAATTGGCGTTGCGGACATCTGTTTCGGCAACTCGTTGCGCAGCGCAACCAGTGTGATTTTTGTTATTCACACTTTGAGTTCGGCTGCAGGTATATCTCGTGCTACATACTGAACTACATAAATAATCTTTACACTTGCCAACGACTGAGTAAGTAAGCTTAAAAAAAGTTTTGATGTCTCATCTCTTTCGTGCCGACTTCACTAATGATGCTACCACTAAGCCACCCAACGCTGCTGCTCCTGCAACTAATCCAATACCTAATACCATCGGCAAGTGAGATATTCAAGGCGATCAGTCCTCTTGAACGACTTGATTCCGAGCGTATTCCGACTCACCGATATAACCTTCTCTTGTTTCTGCCTGATCTATCAGTGCCTTGAGCGACTGCGCCTGCATATTGGAGGGTTCAACGTGTAATAGAAGATCTAGGAATCGGTCGCACGGTATGATTAGCTCATCGGACCGTCATGAGGCTCGAGGAGAGTATAATTGCCATACCATTGAAGCGACGTGCATGGCCGTAGTTGCCGAGCTTGTAGTAGCCTAGAGCAATGTAGTAGGAGCATTCCCTACGATAGTCTTGGACCGAGGCGTAGATTTCTGACGGGTGAAGCGCGGGTGTAGAGTAAAATGTAATATATTTCAATAGGGATGAGAGCAATCCGCCAAATATCATCATCTGAGCCGCAGATGACTGACCTTGAAGAAGCTTGATACCCTCCATCTGTAGTTCTCTCTTTGGCGACTTTACCATTCCCCAAGCTAACGATCAACATTTAACGATAGACGAGGCAAGGAGGATTCGTTGAGCGGACATCCTTTCAGATTCGGAGGTCTTCCTCTCCAGACAAGCCCACCTACCATAATTGAATTTTGTTTGCGTCGTCACATGTTTCTGAGCCTGTTCCTTTTCATACTGATTGCGCAGAACCTAAAAGCACAATGTAGATGAGTATACATGCATTGATATCATGGATACAAAATCCAGTTAATTGCCTTCGTGAACATACCTCGAGTTCGTCGAACGCCAGCGACTCTTCCGCGTCCGCAGCATATGGGAGGTCTGTTGGCATGTTATGATCGGTTGTGAGTGTTTCCCTGTGGTTCAGTGGCATAGGGTTATGATATGCGCTCCAGATCAGGTGCACATGAACAGTTTGAAGCTATGAGCAATGAGACTGCACTCGCACATCTTCGTCATCGCCTTCGAGCCCGGTTCCGCGTTGATTTGGCTTACGTAAAACCGAGCGGGGTTGTCGGTCCGCCTTATGTTCAGCAGCTGCTATAGAGCAGTCAGCAGTTGCTAGGAATGCTCTTTACTGGTTCACCTTGCATCCCTTACATAGCGACTTGCTTTGTCTGTTCCACACACCGAAACTTGGACACCCTGAATATTGCATCCATCATGTCGGAACAAGTAGAATTTCCGAAAATCGAGTACTGTATCTTTGATATGGACGGTCTTCTCAGTAGGTCCGAATATGAAGTTTTGCAATATGAAGCGAATCACAGGCTGAACCTCGAACAACGGCTACAGTGTGAGCATAGTCTTAGAGTACCGCTTTCACCAGTAACTGACAGGAACCTGGATTTACCGACTGATATGAGGTTAGCGACTCCGAGGTGCGTTAGCAAGTATGAAGGGCGGGAAGGAAATCACTAATAACCATCCTGCATCATAGCGAATTTACACTATCGTAACGAGTGAGTTGACAGCAACAGCGTATACGCCAACCAAAGCTAATATAATGGTCACAACAGATGAAATCCTCTTACGCTACGGCTACCACTACAGCTGGGAGATCAAATCAGGGGTAATGGGCAAGGGTCCGTATCCCAAGCGATTGTCAGCTTGTCGTTCTGTGCTGATGCTACATCGCAATCCCTCATATAGTCCAACGTGAAGCCGTTCAATACATTTACGACCACTGTCCCGGATTGAGCGACAAGCTAAGCATTGAAGATTTCTTGGAGGAACGAAATCGAAAGCAGGATGAGTTGTTTGCCAAGGTACAACCTATGGAAGGAGCCGTGGAGATCATCAAGCATCTGGTAAGTTTGCTGATGTAGCATGCAGAGTATGCTCAGCGTATGCAGTCACGCTGAACGAAACCTTTAATGATTCCGATAGCACAAGCACGGTATACCCATCGCGTTGGCCACAGGTTCGCACGACATAGCGTTCAAGGTCAAAACGGTACGTGGTACCCGTCAGCAGTCCGTTCTACCGGCTTACGTGTCTCCTCCTCATTCTCGTCTGCGTTATGTCACCGTTAGTCACATCTGCCGCACCTCTTCGATGCGTTCCCGGCAGACAGCATCCTGACAGCCGACTCGAAAGATGTTCCCAAAGGCCGAGGAAAGCCTTGTCCCGATGTCAGTTGACTGATGTTCTGCATGCAGTCTTGGTTTGCTGACTTTCCGGATTGCTCGTGCTCGATCATAGATTTATCTGGCCGCAGCTCGTTCGCTAGGTACATTCATATCCATGACATAATAAATTCACGGTTGACTGATTATCTTTACGTATGGCTGAATTGTCATATATAGGTCGTAAAGTCGGCAACACCGAGGAGCCCGCATCTGAGGAGGAGCGGATCGAGAGGAGCAGGGGTTTGGTGTTCGAAGATGCTGTCCCTGTAAGAGAATCCAGCGGCATACCCACCCCACTCACGAACGACACTAATGATTCACGACCTTTCTCCCTCCTTCTCGCTATCGTCTGGGTGTATCACAGGGTCTGCGGGCTGGCGTCCGAGCAGGGATGAACGTCGTCTGGGTACCCGATCCTAGTCTTCGTGCGCTCAACCCGAAAGAAACGTATGGAGCCAAAGTTATTGTAGAGAGCTTGAAAGATTTTAGACCTGAGCAGTGGGGCTTGCCGCCGATGGAGTAAAGCTCGAGGGGTTGTATCGTTTGCTACTCTCCAGTGAGAGTCGTTTTCCAATGAAAATCGGTAGGCTGAGAAAAGGTCGATAGTGTCGGTCCGAGTACTTGTCGCTTTTACGGTCCGACCCTGCAGCCCATTCCATCGCTATCGGAGTTGGTTCATCCGGTCAACCTGAACGGATCCGTGGGATGCGTCGGATATCGTAGTCGTCCCTAGGTAGTAAGGAGCAGTCTATGGGCCCTCGAAGCTACCGATTTCCAACATATGCCGACTGGCGTTATAGCAGCTGTGGGCGAAACGAGGGGTCCTTGCGAAAATAGGCGCGGCCGTCAAAGCTGAGAAAGCTGCCAATCGAAACAAAACAAAAAAGTTGACAGTCCATAAAATTGGGCATAGGACTGGTGGTTGCAGTACTGGATCGTGTCTAGTGACAACCGTCATCTGTGCAGTGGCAGTGGTGGTAACTGCAAAAGCGGTGTTGAAGATAGACTCAAACTTTGTTCAACATGCACAGGTTCAAATGCTGACTGCATGTCACGCGACCGACCGTTTCGCCAATCAAATACTACCCTTTGAACAATCTTTCATGGAAGGAGCTAACTGAAACTGATCTGTCACCTGTCACCTGCTCAGATCAGCGCTATCCAGCTGCAGCTGCCACTGTTGTCATAACAAAGACTCTCAGCTGGAAGCTGGATCTGCAGCGGGGTCCTAGACGGGTTCAAGGAATCAAAAAAGCAGGATCAGCAGCGTTTCAAGAACTCGCTGGAGACGTCTGCGCGGAGCACCGGTACCGTCGGCGCGGGGTCGACTTCTTTCATGGAAGCCAGCTTAGAATCGCACTCGGCATTGCAATAGCTGTTTTAATTCGTGAATCATCAGCTGCAGGTTGCTGGAAGGCCTGGAAAAGGCGAGCAGTAGATGATGGGTATACGTGGCGGAAGTCGTTGTTCTTGGCCAGAGGCCGTTCAGAGGAGCTGACGGACACCTGATGGCAGATGCGATGCAAAACATTCTTAGGCTCGCAACCTCTGCGTCTTTTGCCGTCAGGCAGCTCATCAAAGCTCTCGTCAAGCTTGCAAGTGAAACAATTTCCGCTCTCATCATCATCTTGCTCTCCCTTGATCTCCTTCCAGCGATCTGATGAGCTTTCTGATTGTTTTTCGCCTGTGAGGCAACTGTGTGTCATTGGGCGGGTTCAGCTGCCATTATTGTTGTGACTACCTGAATCCAAAGGCGGATTGAGATTGATGGCTGGTGTACCCGCGGCCGCATCATGAGCCATCCCGCCTTCTCCTGCCTCGTTATCATTTTCCAACCAAACGTTAACCCTATTGCAGGTTGCTTGGCTTTGCGACCCTCTTTGCAGTATTCTTTCCATTCTTCTCACGCCAAGCGTCAATGCTGGCACTCGTTTGTTGTCGACCGGACCGTCGCTTCGATCGCGGCAAAGACAGTTGGAAAACGAAAACGGACTCGACCTGACTCGACAAAATCGATCATCAGCATGCTCATGTGTTCAAGCTGCGAAAGGCGCAAGCTCTGCAGCAGCTCCTGCAGCTGTTTTGCCTCACCCCGCAAATAGTTTCAGCGAAGCCCATGGAATGATGGAATTGCGAGAATCGCGGGGCGGCCCGGGGTCCTCTGAGCTTTCCTCCTGCTCTGCCGAAGTTCGGAGCAGTGGCCCGGACATCCGGGCAGGGAGTCCTGTGGAGGCCCTATTTCGCGTGTTCCGGCTCCTGCTGTCCAAACGAGTTCAGCCCATCAGCTTTGTTTCCTGCTCTCTTCCCGCGCCCTTCGTTACCCTCGTCAGCCTATGCTGTTGGGATATATATAATAAGCATGGTTCCTGATGGTTGGAACTGGACTTGCCACTTGACCCCAGCAACGGCCCCGCAACCCAACTGTCCTCAGCGCCGCCAACAAACATCAACTCGCAACAAACACAACAACGAATAATCAGCAAACATCATGGGCATCAACAATGTCGGAATCGGCAAATTCGGTTTCAAGCCATCCAAGAACGAACAGGATGCTTGGGAGGTTAAGCGACACCAGGATTCCCTGGCCATGCACCTCAACACAGATGGTACCTACACACAGCGAACTGCAACAAAGGCTGAATTGGGTGGCTACAGGCAGCACTGGAGAGCTGGTAAGTCAGCTCAACACGCATCTTTCAGATTCGATGTCTAACTTGCTTTTCCTGTAGTAATGCTCGCTGTCGCTGCCTACTTTGGTATTATCTTGTTTGGTTACGACACCGGTCTCGGTGGCGGTGTCGTTTCCCAGCAACCTTTCTTGGACGACATGAAGATTCACGGTGACGCTCACCACATCGCCGACGTCAAGGCCAACATTGTTTCCATTCTTCAGGGTGGTAAGTACCGAATGTATTCTGGCAAGTTTTTGAGATGCTTATTTGAATGTTGCCGCAGGTTCCTTCTTCGGTGCTTTGGGAGCCGCTCCCATGAACAACGCCATTGGCCGAAAGAAGAGTTTGTTGGTCGGATGTGTCATCTTCATGGTCGGAGTGAGTAAAGTCACCCATAAAGTAGTTTCGCCGATACTGATCCGATCTGCATCTTCCAGGGTATTCTGCAAACCGCTGGTATGCACCTCAACTACCAATACGCCGGTCGATTCCTCGCTGGTGTCGGTGTTGGTATCGAGTCTTCAGTCTGCCCCACCTACGTTGCCGAGCTGGCCCCCGCCCACATGCGAGGAAACATTACCGGTCTTTTCCAAGTCTGTGTCGTTATCGGTGTAGCCCTCAGTTACTGGACCAACTACTTTACCTCTATCAGCAAATCGCTAAAGGGCACAACCGCCGTTTGGCAGATCCCGGTTGCCATGCAACTCGCTCCTCTCGCTATCATGTTCGCCATCCTTCCATTCATCAAAGAATCACCTCGTTGGTTGGCTTCCAAGAACCGAAATGCCGAGGCTCTCAAGAACCTTGCATGGGTCCGAAACATGTCCCCAGATGACAGCCGAGTCCAAGCCGAATTCAGCGAAATCGTCGCTGCTGTCGAGGAGGAGAAGGCCGCAACCGCTGGCTCAACCTGGTACAACGAGATCCGACTGAAGGGTAACCCCAAGCGATTCGCCATTGCCATGATCATGTTCGTCTGTCAGCAGTGGTCCGGTCAAAACTCTATCAACTACTATGCTCCTGATATCTTCAAGTCGATTGGTATCACTGGTTCTTCCGCCTCTTTGTTGGCTTCCGGTGTTTACGGTCTTGTCAAGATTGTTGCCACCGCCCTTTTCATGATCTTCGGTGTCGAACGAGCCGGTCGAAAGAAGTACTTTTTCTTCGGTGCTCTCGGTATGGGTATTTGTTTGATGATGATCGGTTCCATCTTCAAGAGCCACCCTCCCAAGGTGCCCAAGGCCGGACAGACTTTGCCAGTGCCTCCCTCGGGTATCGGAATGGCTGGTACGTGCGGTTCGTTTACTTGGTCATAGCAGTAACTAATCGTCTCTTTATAACAGTCCTTATCTACATCTTCGTCATTCCCTACTGTTTCTCGTGGGGTGGTCTCGTCTGGGTCTACATCTCCGAACTGTTCAACACCCGAACTCGAGCTTACGGTATCGCCTTTGCCAACGCTTCCCAATGGCTTAACAACTTTGCCCTCACTCGAGCGACCCCACTCATGGTCCAGGCCATGCCCAACGGTGGTTTCTTCTTCTTCTTCTTTGCGATGAACATGATCAACGCCTTCTGGTCGCTGTACATCCCGGAGACTCGGTAAGTGCAGCCTTTGCGAAATGCTAGTGAAAGAAGTTTCCTTGCTGACCGGTCTTCCTCTACAGTGGTTTGTCCCTCGAAGCCATGGACATTGTGTTCGGCTCCATGACCAAGGAAGAACGAATGGCCGACTTTGACGCCAAGAACCGAGCTCAAGCAACTGCCGATGGTGGATCCATCTCTGGCGGCTCTTACGACGGTCTGGACGAAGAGAAGTACGCTGCCGAGCACGTCGAGCGAAAGGCTTAGTTGTATTGTCCGCAATCGTCAGGGTCAGCAGGTCCAAGTTACATATTGTATTTCTGTAAAAGGTATAAATGACAAGGTTTATCATCATCATCGAACTATCAAAAGTTCCTCTGCGCAAGCTAATCGACCAAGACATATCGCGCTGTCTCAGAGCGGTCTAGGAATACTATTAGCGTTTGACTCAAGCATAGCGGGTGCGCCTGAGTTGATCTAGCCAGGAATGGCCGAGTAGCGTCGTGAACGTGATATGGACAACGAGTGGGGCCAGCGACTTCGTCGCCGTAAATCGACGGACGGAACGCGACCCCTTGGTGGCGGCTGGACGTTGTCGTGCCAACTTGCGCTGCTGTAGACGGGAAAATGTTCGACAATCGCGTTACAACGACAATCCACCTCGACAGCTGCATCCCGCATTCAAGTCAGAAGCTAGACTTGGGTTTCCTGAGGCCTCGATCAGTAACTATCGACTCAAAGTAAGCACGCGGACTCAGAAGGAAGAACAACAACCTGCGAAGCCGTACCTGGACTCAGATTCGCTCCAGCACCGTTTAGCACACTGATGTTCGAATGCTGCGCTCGGTGGTCAGGATTGGCGATATTGACGTCGAGCATCAGTATCGGTTGCAAGAATCGTCTTGCAGTCCCTGAAATGATACTGCAATACCGCCTAGTTAACTTACGGCAGTCTTGCCTTCTGGTAGCGGCAATCCTATGGGATCTAGAATGCAATAGAAGGGAATCCAGATGTCTTATCTCGCGCTCAGTAGCAAGTGCTCAACTGGTGACCTCGAGTTTTGCCACAAATTGAGACAGGACGACAAGGAAGAGACACGACTCCAGTCGATGGTGTTGTAACAGTCAAGCCGGGGCTATTGGATTCAATCTTTTCCCACCTGGAGCGGTACAACAAAAGTTAGCACCACGATTTCAGACGGCATCTTCCTTTACGGAGGTTGATCAATGGTACAACGGACCAAATGAATGTACCTAGTGTATCTGAAACCCGAGATGTCTATGTTTATAAGTGAGTTACAAAGTAAATTATACAATTGTCGTTAGTCGCAAAGTAGATGCGAATTTTATGCGGAAGACGTCTCCTTGTTCGGACTTTCCTTGATGAAATGCTCCTGGTCCTCCCCGCCGATTTCCTCCAAGGAGAGCTGATTTGTCTCGGGGATAAGCGCTGTACTGGCGATACCAGTGGCCATGAAGAGCGCAAAGATTTCCAAGATATGGGGCAGGAATGCCTTGGAACCGGTCTTGCCTCCGATATCGATCATCTTGGCGAATCCGACCTGAGCAACGATGGCACCGAGCTTGCCTGATGCGGCAGAGATACCGTGGAAGGTGGATCGGTAACGTGTAGGGGCGATTTCACCGGGAATAACCTGAGGAGCAGCAAGTCATCAGTATGAGTTTGGGAGGAGATTGCGACAAGGCGACTCACGAAAGTAGTAGTGTTGGGTCCAAAGTTCTGGAAGAAGTTGGCAAGACAGTAAAGCGCAACGAAACCAGCTCTGCCGCCGCTTGTGGCAGTCAACTTGTGGTAACCGAAACCGAGCGCGCAGAAGATACCGGTCAAAAGAATGAAACCCATAAACTGAATGGGCTTTCGGCCAATCTTGTCGATCAAGAGGAAGGAACACCAGTATCCAGGGATCAAACCAGCAACAGCGAGAATGATGTTTCCGACAGCGACGTTGTGCAAGTTGGTGTAGACCTTTTGTGCGGCTGTACCGGTGGTGGCGCTACCGAAACCAATCTGGGTGAGAACGATGGACGAATTGAGACCGAGACCGTAGAAAGCGATATCGAGAGCGAACCAAGACCAAGCACACCCGAACAAGACCTTGCCGTGCTTCCATTGACCGTAGTGTCGTCGGAAATCCTTGAGGGAAGCCTTGGGTGCTTCAACTCGCTGAACAGGCGCATCCGGGTCGACGACAAAGGTACCAGTGGTCAAGTACGTGTCAACATCCTGCGAAGCTTGCTTGACGTTGCGCTCGATATCCATAGTGTATCGCGGGGTTTCAGGGATCGTCAATCGGAAGTACAGGGCGATGGCACCGGGCACACATCCCATACCGATCAAGATTCGCCAACAATAGTCGACGTGCAAATAGTTACCGGAATCGTTCTGGATCTGGTGCTTGAAACCCGTGACGACGCAGATGGCGACGATGGCGGCTGCCAAGTTACCCCAGCCTTGGGAAGCAAACACGGCGGTCATCATTCGACCTCGGATTCGCTTCGAGGCGAATTCAGAAGTGATGACGGCGGAAAGAGGGTAATCACCACCGATTCCTGAAGATTCAGTAGCAGGTCAGATCGCTGGTGCTGGCAGTCAGGCTGCAGAGGAATGGCTTACCGAGACCCATGACGAATCGCCACATGATGAGGACACCGTAGATGTTGACTCCCGGACCTCGACCAGCGACGGCTTGACCCAAGGTACCGATGATAATAATGATCAACTCCAATCCGTACATCCTCTTTCGACCAACGACATCGGCCAACCAACCAAACAGCAATTGACCAATAAATGTACCGACAGAGTGGGCGACCTTGATACCGAGATCTTGGTTGTTGGTGTTCTTCCCGCCTTTACCGTACACATAACCGATCATGGTCGCAGCCATGGAAATGGCAAAGATATCATACTGTGAACGGGTTATCTAATCAGTCACTGGAATGCCAAGGACAGGATCAAAGCGTTTACTTACTGCATCGGTGAAGAACCCGACACCGGCAACGGCACAAGCCTTTACGTGGAATCGATTAAAGGAAGCATTATCGATTTCCTCAAGGGCAGCTCGTCGGCGATCGCTCAAGGTGGTGTAACCCTGCTGCGACAATTCTGGGTCGGCCTTGGTAAGGGCCGGCGTAGTATCGTAGGATGCTTGAGGATCCTTTTCGAACTTGTAGTCGGACATGGTGAGAGGTGACGTTCAGAAGATAGGGAATCGGCTTCAAAGAGTGACGACGTTCTTGCCAAGGACGTTCGTGGAAGTCAATGTCGAGGTGTCGAGGTAGTGAAGGAGAAGGAGGAGAGCAGTTGTCTGGCTGGTAACTTGGTTGAGAGCTTGGTATTCTTGGCAAGCATAATTGTTATATAGGTATTGAGCAAACTGGACCATCAATGGCGGAACAGAAGCCGGCATGGTCGATATTTTTTTCTTCTTGCAATGGCGAAACAGCTGGCGATACCGAGTAAACGTGTTGCAGAGCGAACGTTTGCAGTTGTCAAGCCGTGGAGATTGGCTGAACGCTGGGCTGAACATTTGCCGCCGTAAATGAAGAAACGTGCGTGGTGAGTTGCCTCTCGTGCCCCGCAGCGCACGAGGTGCGGATACAAATCCAAACTGCAGATCATTTCATTTTAGCCTCATTCCCCGGATTTCCGGACATCCCGCTCGGACAGCTCTGCTCTGCGCTTCACTGCCATGGGAAGGGCGGCTTCTTAGCTCAACTCCTTTGATTTCTTGATCGTCGACCCTCAGATCTTCTTGAGCGATGGGGTGCAATGAACACCGCCTGCAACGTATCCGCGTCGAGCTGCTTTAAGGCGATTGTTAGCGCCAATGATATCGCCTTCCGACACCTCGGACATTGACTATGGATCCAGCGGGCAGCACCACTGCAGAACTGCAGAACTGTCGCTGGTACTTCGTGAGCCATCAATTCGGGATAGTGATTGACGTTGTGACGAGTTGCATAGCCATGGTGTTTGTTGCTCAGGGTGAACTTCAAATGACAAGATCTCAGGGTAGAATCAAACGGATTCGAGGCCAGCGTCCAATTCGGCAATGCGATTGTGTCTGTCCAGTTAATTTCTGCATCTTGCCAGAGGACCAATCCGTCCATCTGCTCGATCTGGCCCGCAAGTTTGGTATTCGAAGCAGCTGTCAAATCCGCTCCGTCATAAAAGACCACCTATATCTAAGGAAATTTGAGATTGACGTGATGCGACTGACTGGTGCACTGAAAGTTCGCTCTAGCTGAAGAGGCGCCGAGATCCAGGTTGCACGACCTGGTCATTCCTAAAACGCTAACAATGAGCTTGGTCGTAAGGAGCTTCGTCAGGACGCCTATTGAGAGAAAGGCGCAGTCGCGATGCCATGGGCGACGCCACGAGCTAGCTACTACGAGATATGGAACGCTACTACGAGACATTTGCGAAGCAATCTAGCTTGGAGGGGTCGACCTGCGGCATCGTTGGCGGGGGTAAAAATATATTCTATTTGACTGATCAGTACCGCAACGCGGCCACTCCAGATAAAATTAATACCCGTTCTGCACGTTGGCAAGAAGAAGACAAGGACGATCCGATGCACTGGTAGGGGAATCACAGAGAACGAGGTGATCGCTCCAGCGTCCGGTTGCTCGACCCGTTTCAGATTCGAAGGACAAGCCCGCTGTTGTGCCTCAGTCTGAAGGTTGCGAAGTGTCGATGCATCCAGATGAGAGGCAAACATAAGTCTGATGAGCTCCTCCCAAGTGGCGTACGCTTGGACCTCTCGCCATGTTTTCTCTCCGAGCCTTTCTCGACACAGTCAACATACTAAAGCATGACCTAAAACAGGAGACACCACCTGCCATCCAGGATCCAAGAGTGTTCTGAGGACTGTGCTCGGTAACAGCATGGGAAGCTCACAGCAGAAACGATGTTTATTCGACGACGGCCGGTTGCTTGTCTCGATGATGGCATACGCTGCGCGTATTTAGGCATTCCCACCGCCTCGAATCGGTGTGTTCTGGCATGTCCCCGAGTTTCACGCATGCAGTCGCAAACGATATACACTCATGACATTGTCGATGGTCTTGAAGGTCAAGGCGTCGCGCGAGATTGACCATACATACAAATTAGGCCAGCGCTGAATGTAGTTGACAGCGATTCTATCCCTTGTGAATGGACATTGAAATGGACTAGATGAAGTGATAGTGCTGGTGGTGCAGTCAAGACTAACATGGCTCAAATCAAGACGAAGCTTCCGTAAAGGCGACACTGCCTGACTGTGGCACAGGCGGCGCGAAACGCCCGTACCGGAATCTCTTTCTCTGCGACTGTACTCTTCCTTATATCGGACGGGTTTACCTGTGTTCCGTAGTCTCTTAAGATGTCATCATACCCGCACAAAGACATGAAGATATGTATGCATGTAGAGGGTTATATATTGTATGCCATGATACTCTTTTTATACAACAGACCAAGACTTTATACCCCGTAGCATAATCATCGCACCATCATGTTCGGCCGTAGACGTATTCGCGTAAAGGTGCATAACAGCGGAAGGCTCCACGAGGCGACTCGAGTGGTTGTGACAGGTTTCGTTTCGTGTATCGTTCCAAATTTCATGCAAGTTTTCGTTCAATATCCATCATCGTTCTTCGTCCTTTCTCTTTATTTTCGTTTCCCACACCGAGAGAAATTTATGCCATTGAGCGCTCACTTCCCCTCATCCAAGGGTCGAGCCTCGCTTCCCCTCTCTTCGTCCACCACTGGTATCAGCAATCCAGCAGTACGGCGTGCAGCCCATCTTTCCAAAGCGCCAAACATCAACCGTAAAGGCAGAGGCAAAGGTTTGCGATGAATTCGAGGATCGTAAGGGATTCGGATTCTGCGGAGTTCTTCGTCCACGTCGGCCATGGTTGGGAAACCTACAGCGAAGATACCAAGAACAGAAGTACGCAAGAGGGAAGGGAAGGTTAGTAGTTTGTCCCTTCTTGTGAGAATGAGTCGGATGGTATACGTACGTCTATCAAATGGGCTGAGACTGGAAAGAGGGAAACCTGGGTACTCCTCCAGCTCGTCATCGGGTTGAGCGTTACTGAGCGACCGGTCGTCAGAGAAAGAATCTTGGTGCTGCTTGTCTTCGAAGCTGAAACCCAGAGCATTGTTGTTCTCTTGAAAGGTGGCCGAGCCGGAAAGACCAGGAGTGCCGAGCTGTGCATCCATTTCGTCTTCCGGAGTCGTAGCAAAAGGTGTTCCAAGACCGGAGAACGATAATTCGGGTGTCGTCATCACGCTGCCGAAATTGTCGAAAGAGAGGATCGAAGAACAGTCCGATAGGTCGTCGCTGTCCTCTTCCTGATCTTCCTCGTCAAGGGTGGTGTGATGCGAGCGGGAGCCGGGGAGGAAGGTGGATTCGCAGCCGCCCTCGTACCCCTCTTCCTCGCTGTGTCCGGGCAAGTGAAATGTCTTTCCTTTGTACTGCAAGTGATCAACATGAAGAGCCACCTCGGATGTACCCAGTGCCTGGGTTGTAGGCAAAGTATTGGCGGGAGTTGGTGGGTTCTTTCGGTTGATGAAGAGGAACGCGGGGTCGATGTACTGTCCACCGCTGCCGAACAAGATTATTCCGTCCCTGATCGGAGTCCAACAGTCATCGAAATCATCCACATCCGTCCAGGTCCGACATTCAAGCTCGCTGCGTCGCAGTCTTGTTGTTTCTGCATTTGCAACAGGCCTTGATCGTATGACGCTCGACGCATCGCCTTGGTAAAAGGCTGCGCCTTCCAGTCACTGTTTGGTACACACGGGTAGAATTAGTATTGACAGAAGCTCTTGACGCAGATAAGAAGGACGTACTGCCATTCCACAATCTTTTCCTTCGGCCTTTCTCGTACGCTCTCGGGGGTTTCAGGGCGCAAGGCGCTGGTAAGAAGAGGGTAATTGATAATCACTCTATCTTGATTCGTGACGGTTGCGGAGGTGGTCCGAGGTGGTCGGGAGACAATTAAAGTCGGCGAGACTGATCGAAAGAACGGTTGAGCAGATAATAGCATCATTGTGAGGGTGTTGAGTCGGGGTGTTGTGGTTGAAGGTGAAGAACAGGTATCGTTGTCGTATACGAGTGATGAGTTTTGTGAGTAAACCAAACAAGAAACAGAAGCAACGACACAAGAGCATGGACTTACGGTCTTATACCCCTCTCTTGCTCCTAATTCGCATACTTCATCTCAGCACCTATCTCAGCTTATCAACCTTCACTAACCCGTGAATTGGCTATATCGTTGCCCTCCGCAAGTTCTGTGTTCACTGATGCTCACTCAGCACGAACGACACACCGGATGATGCATCCGCCCGGCCAAGGTAATCTCATGGCCGTCGCTTTTAAATAGAGTAGTCGGATTGAGTGTGAACGCTGTCGTGAAAGGTAGGTAAAGTCGTCGAGGCATGATGGTCTCTACTACATGACCATATGTAGTGCAAGTGCAAGTTGCGTTGTCCGACGAGGTAGACGTTGAATGAACGCTGCTGTCTCAGCACTTCGACAACGAAAGCGCGGAAGCGAAGTTCGCTGACGTAAGACGTTTGTTTCTTACCTCGCAACACCGCCAAGCTACTACGGAAGCTAGGCCTTGGAGAAGTCACCGCTTATCAACGCGTTGCTCGGAAGAACAGTGGGAAGATCACAAAGAAAACAAACCCCTTGTTTGTTTCATGTTGACGCGTTGCTTGTTGTTGTCAATGTACACGACCGACGAGCAGGAGAAGCGTGTGATAGAAAAGGGTCGTCTTGTTCTACGTGTTCTAATCGAGGCCGTGTCTTCTCCTGTCCCGTCAGTTCGTTTCAGCCCTTGTCTCCTCTTTTCGTACGTCTCGTCTTGCTGGAAGTGCACAATACATAGAAAAGCTCTTCACCCTCTCTGACTCGCTCACGACCACAATTTATAGAAAAGGCCATCCTCTCGACCGACATCCGGACATTCGATACACGTTTCCTTGACGGAAAGCAGCATCGACATTCACCTCAAAAACCGCAAGTAAGGACTCGACCTTTCACCGGTATGTGCCACTTGCAGCGGGTCTCTTTCGTCCTCGTGTACTGATATTTGCGTTGCTGTCGACTGCAGACCAACACGTTCTCACTTTCGTTTGTTCCACGACACGACTTTTCACGCCTTTTGACGAGTTTACGAAACCTTGAAGGTTTTCTCTCGTCTACCGCTTCGATCAACATTTTCAACAACTCCTTTGCAAGGACCCAACCTATCTAGAACGTCAACGATTTTTTTCCGACCGCCTCCCTGAAACGCCATTGATTGCGTGAGTGCCTCTTTTTCTTGGTTTCCCGCCTTTCCCGTCCAGTACATATATCGCCAACCATTCGAGCTGTGCAACCCGTTGATGACCCGTTGATGACCCGTCGCTGATCAAGCTTGTGTCTCCTATATCCCGGACCATCGACTTTGTGGTTACAGTCATTCGTTTTCCAACAACCAAGTTGCACATTCATTAGCGTTCATCAAGACCGACATTCCGCACACCATCGATTGATTCGGCGGCTTTCTCACTTTCACGATCAACACACATAAAACCACACATCCACAATGCGATCCGTAAACGCCCTTACCTGCCTCGCCACCCTCGGCGCCATTTCTTCCGTTTCCGCTGGGCCTTTCAGCTGGCTTCACCTGCGAGACGAATCGGCCACCCCTGCCGAATCAACACAGGTCGCCGACGCATCCCAAACCAACGCCACTGCGGAACTTGATGCAAAGCTTACCGTCGACGGAAAGAATGTAACCATCGCCGAGCTCTACGCGTATCTTAACGGCACGTCCTCCTTCAACGCCTCTTCATGGCTAAACTCTACCGCCAACGCGACCCACAGCATCGTTTTCGACCTTGATAACGAGGTCGAGGGCAGTGCGGAATACAATGCCAACGAGGAAATCGAACTGGAGCTTTCGTATTCGACAGAGGGTGAAGCCGTTCTCAGCTTTTTGAACGGCACTCAACTTTGCACAGGGGATGATGCGTGTAAAGAGATTGTTGGGGAAGAGCTCGGCCTGACCGAGGCTGAGATCCAAGAAGCCGAGGAATGTGCCGAGGAAGAGATTGAAGAGGAAGAGATCTATTGCGATGAAGATGACGCAGACGACGAGGATGATGCTGATGATGAGGACGATGAAGATTGTGACGATGAAGAAGAACAAGTTTCCAGCGATGTAGCCCAGGCGACCGCATCCTCGAGCCTAGCTGCCAACAACTGGTTCGCGGGCGCTGCGCCTACCTCAACCCAGGGAGCTGCATCGACAACGCGATCAAATGTTTACAACGTCGCCGCTGCCACCGGAGTTCCATCCTCAGTCCCGACCTCGACCAGCACCGAGTACATGTACATCACCTCTGGTGCGCCAGCCGGAGCTACGGCTACACCATTCCCTACCGCCGCCGGAGGATCTGGATCAAACCAGGCCGGCGATGGTTCCGTAAGTTCATTTCAGCAAAAAGTTTTCCCACCGAGACATGTAAAACTGACCTGCTTACCTGCTCCGATGTGCCAGACGTTGACTGTGACCGAATACGTGACCATTACGATTGATAGAATCATTATTTCCGGCGAGGGAGGAGCTGCAAGCACTGTACTTTCGACCAGTGCACCCGCCGCGACATCTCAGGCTAGCGGCAACCCCGGGAACACTTATTATACCGACTCGCCCGACACACCTGATAGCCCAGACTCACCGGATCTAGGCTCCGACGCCAACAACGATCCCTCGAACACGGATTTCGATGTTGAGGTGAGTTTCTTCAGATGCAGAACGCGCTTTCTTCCTTCTCGGCCAATCTAACACCTCTTTGCTCACAGGATAGTGAAGATGAGGATGAGGATGCGCAAGAGGACGACGACGATGAAGAATGGGAATGCGAAGAGACCGAAATTGAGAGCGCAAACTCGACCACCATCAACGTTTCCGACTACTACAACGTAACGGAATGCGCCTCTATCCTGGCTCTGAACAGTACGGAAGACCTCAACAGCACATATGCTGACTTGACAGCATGGTGTGCAAATGCAACAGCAGCTGCCACGCCTGCTCCGGTCGAACCAACAGTTTCTGTCTCTGAAACTCTGTTCAACGACGCCTCGAGCTCATTCGTCAGCGCTACCGACTTGCCAACTGGCTCGGCTAGCGCTTGGTCGAGTGAGACCGTCACCGACGCTCCTTCAGCTACCGCCTCCGCCACCTCCAGCTTGGAATCTAGCCAAAGTGAAGAGAGCACCGACGCCATCACTTCGTACGTCGATGTTTACGCCACATCATACGTCGAACCGTCAGCAGCGTCCGCAACTCAATCAAGCTCTTCCGTCGAGAGCGAGTCCACCGGAACTGAATCCCTGAGCAAGAGGTTGTCTAGGGGATTCAAGAAGGTGCGACGAGCCCACGTTGGCCGAAACGCTTTCGTTTAAGCGGACGACTCTTGGAATCGGATGAACTTGGGCTCGGATGACTTTATGGACTTTTAACACCATGCGGGAAAACAGGAATGGACGGGGAAACGGTGCTGCGAGACGGCGCGTTAACCTGGACTATTGGACGACGACCCACCCCACTTGCATTTTTACGACACTTTACGAACTATCTCTCTCGTTACTATCATACCCTCCTCCCTACACGATTTTGGAATAACACCATGACATTCTGTACGGTTTCTACGGGATAGGGCACATGCTGGTTATGTGCCCGGTATGATGTTATGACATGACATCTCATTACCGTTACATACACATCGTCTTGAAGCTAATCTATACCAAAGCTTTGAGAAGCGTACATTTCCATCGCCCTCATGGTTGAGCAAGAACTTGCTTCAATGGAGACGTCTGTGTACAAGCTCAAGCTATATATTCCTGTCCAGCATGAAACTCCTTTATGAAAACAGAGACAGCTTTAGGAGCCGTGAGGATGAGTAGGATAAAGAAGCTGATAAGGATCAGCAATCGAAAGAAGTCGATAATAAATAAAAGCAATCGACGACCACGCGACGGCTTGACTGTGCGTGACTCATATTCCAGGCTTCTTGGACTACCAGCATCGAACGTTAGTAGGTCTTTAGAAGGACAAATTTGAGCAACAGCGCTGCCTCCTAAGATAATACCGAACTGCCAGGTTGAGCTGCGTAAAGAGTAACACATCATGTCGAGCCCAAAAATGTCTGCCGACGGATCGGCTACCGAGACGAATGTTCCTGTTTCTCTGCTGGATACCGATCTGTACAAGGTACGCCAGCTTGCTGGGCCGGGAAGACGAACATTGCGCTCATAACATCTCTGTCGAAATTCTCAAGTTGACGATGCAGAATGCCGTCCTCAAGCTCTTCCCCGACTCTCAGTCCGAGTACAAATTTACGAATCGAGCACCGGACATGCTATTCAGTCGATCATGCCACTCTTGGGTACAAAGGCAGGTGAATGGTAAGTCATCCGCCATCAGCACCATCTGTCTGGCTGTCATTCTAATCTTACCCACGGCAAAACCAGCCCTCTCAACCCTTAGACTAACGCCAGCCGAGAGAGAATACCTTGAAAACAATTGCCCATACTTTGACGCCGAATACCTGGACTTTCTCGAAAAGCTCCAGCTCGATCCTGCAAATCAAGTGCAGGTCACCTTTGTGCCTCAATCGAGCATAGAAAACCTTGCTCCTATAGCTAAGCGACAGAAATTCGACCGGAGCGAGCAAAGCGGTCCCGACGAGAAAAACGAGGCGGATGATCCTGACGAGAAAGGCCTCATCGAGATGAAGATCCAAGGACCCTGGAGGGAATGTATCCTGTATGAAGTTCCTCTTATGTCCATTCGTAAGTCGACGAATCGGCATTGTTTCGGTGGGTGTCTACTGACGCTTTTGATTGTGAACGGATGATGTGGATGGAACAGTCAGCGAAGGCTACTTCAAATTCGACGATACGGACTGGAAAGACGATTTGGAAGCAGTAGAAAGTAAGGATTTTGCCTCACGTACGCCAGCAACCGCTTATCATGACATTGCACCCTACAGCACTGGCAAAGGAAAAGACTTTCCATTTAATGACACACTCACAGTGTAGTCTGCTCTTTTCGGAATTCGGCACTAGAAGACGGAGAAGCCATAAGGTCCACGAGGCAGTGATCAAGGGTCTTATAGCAGGTGATCGGGAATGGGCAAGTAGCGAGGATGGTAAGAAGGTTTTGAGCCTGAAAAAAACGCCAGCGGCTGGCGGTCTCGCTGGCACCAGCAATGTGAGTCATTCAGGCTCGTAGATAGTCCGTATGGAACGCTAAAGAGTCGGTCAAATCAGGTCCACTTCGCCATGAAGTTTGGTTTGCGGCCTGTAGGCACCATCGCCCATGAATGGATTATGGCCGTAGGAGCCAAGGAGGATTACGTGACACCAAACACGAGAGCTATGGACGCCTGGGAAAAGGGTAAGCCTATGCTGATATTTCTGGCAAGTCTTTGCCTGCTTATACATCGCTCGGTCATGCTAGTCTACCCGCCAAGCCCTACGAGTCCCTTGCACACTATGTTGACGGATACGTACACGACAAAGACATTTTTCGAAGAATTCGTTGCGGACCCTGAACGAGCTTTACGGTGGAACGGGCTTCGACATGACAGCGGCTCCCCGATGACGTTTGCGCGCAATGTCAAGCAGACGTGGGAGTCGATAGCGGACGCCACAGGAAAGAAGCTGGAAGAGGTTCTCAAGGGGAAGAAGGTCATTTTCTCTGATGGATTAAGCATCGACGGCGCACTGGAAATCTGGGAAACCTGTGAGGCGCTCGGTATTGACGGTAAGTCGCGTCAACGTGAACCTCGAGGGAAGAGAGGTGCTAAAGTCTCAAAATCTCTTTCCAGCCTCGTTTGGTATCGGTACAAACCTTACCAACGATTTCCATCGTGCTTCAGATCCAACAGCAAAGTCCAAGCCCCTCAATATTGTCATCAAGCTCAAACGGATCGATGGGCTAGAGTGTGTAAAGCTGACTGATGATACAACCAAGCATGCGGGAGAAGCAGACGAGGTCTCACGAGTGGAGAAGAAGCTCGACGATGCGGGACGAGTTGGAGCATAAGCATCAGGCGAAGGCGTACAGGGAGGATATATGTTCAGAGCCTGACGAGTGATGATATAGATAGCGAACATGTTATACCAGAATGCACGATCCATCGGTTGTGCACCGAAGAGTACGGTTGTTCATGTAACTAAAGCAAGAAATGCGATATGCCTGAGCGTCAAGAAGGAGGCGGGATCGACTGTAATGAAGTCACAATATGAATAAATCATTGATCCAATTCTCACTATGGCCACTTCGAGGAATCGAGGAGATAGATGTACCGAAGAGAAAGGACCAACACGGTTTTGAGAAGAAGCGCGGGTCGGGGGCCGCTGGGTTTTGCGCTTCCGATCTACTGAAGCTGTAGTAGTGGGTAGTGACCACTATCACTGCCTTAAGGTTAAGCTTTCTAGTTGACATGGTGGTTCTCGACAAGAAACGACGACTGCGCAGAAAGCAAACGACATCTTGGACTTTGCAGAGAATGGAAGCGTAGGAACTGCGAAAGTTGTGGAATGCCAAACCATATGTGAGCCCCTTTCGTTACACAGCCAAATTATAGTCTCCTGAGCGGAATGGATGTCTCAGTGCAGGTTCATTCCACCATCATGGATCCTAGACACGACTTTGTAGAAGAACTCTTTCCGTCGTCTCCGAGAAGATACGCCCCTATGCCGAGGAGAACCCGTGAACATCGCAGAGGCAACAACGTCGATGCGTCAAGCGCCACTTCGGTCGACAGTCTTGAATCGCCTTTATACTCGATGGTAGCTCAGCGATACTCTTCGTCGACGGAACTTGCAAAGGCGGCAGAGGACTTGCTGCAGCACTTTGATCAGGCGACAACGATAAGAGAGGATGAACACATGGCGATCGAAGGAACATTGAGCAGCGTGCACGGCAAGCAGAGTGCAGCGGGAAAGGAGGGTGGTGAAAGGTTGATCGACGACAGCTCCGGCTCTTCAAGTGGAGGAGAGATAGAGATAAAGATTAGTGGATTGATGACGCCGGACGATTCCTCTTCGTCGAAAAACGGTCTATGGGAAGACGGAAACAGCATGGTCTCTGTTCTCGATCCGTACTCGACACCTGCAGACTGGAGTGCCGTTCCAGCCTCCACCATGGCAACAACAGCACCTGTCAGCACCGGAACTACGGACTACGACTGCGATCACGGTGGATGTTACGCATTTACTACCCGGTTCATCGATGACGACCGCTTATCTGACGATTACGCTGCTCGTGGAGGAGGTAAGAAGCGAAAGGTTCCGGCATCTGCTCAACAAGGACCAACGCAACCTGGTGAAAGAGAGGAGAACGCGTGCCTACATAGCTGCGGTCATGTGTGCGGCGAGGTGACGACGACAACGACAACCGCCACAAACGCCATGGACAGACGTGTGCAGCCAGAAGAAGATACTGGAGACCACTTTATTAGCGATCTAGACTCCCAGCACGATCAACAGTCTTGTCCACGCTCGAGGTGCTGCGATCATCATTCTAGCATCCGCATCGTTCCCGATCCTGTCATCCGTGTACCTAAACGAAAAATGACGGATGCTCGCATGGCCATCGGATTCGAAAAGAGACTGTTCAACGCACGGAAGGCGCAAGTCCTCGGTTTACATGCAGATGCGGTTACGTGTCTCGGACAAACGAAACAGAAGAATGCAGCGATACCGTCAAAGGAGGAATTGGAGGAATTGATTGGAGCCTTGGAGTACACTGGAGTCACTGGGTGGGAAGGTGACAAGGTGGGAACGGGAGCGGGTGTTTTCGAAGGACATGCAGTCAATGGCAGGATAAAAGGCGATACGCTGATCGGCACATCTTTGACTGCTGGATCATTGGATCTCCTCGCATCTTCAGCAGCCACAACATCAGAGAAGCCAATCAATTCAAGTTTGCAAGAAATTGGCCCACAAAGACCTGATAAGCTGAATTGGCGGAAGCGGGGACGGATGGCGGAGAGGCACGAATGGTTGAATCGAAAACCAGTCAAGCGGAAAGGTTGGATACCCGAGGGTACATTTGAATTCGAGATGCCTAGCACCGGTATGTTGAACAGCGAGACGAAGATAGACGATACGCTTACTCCCGGTCTTTGATCCGTGGAATGGCTCAGTCGCGTCTACCATTCGCGATAGCAATCAGAAGCTGAACACATTGAGAGTCAAGGTTACTCAGCTTCTGACGTTGACCCTGTCGTCACCCTCGATGACGTCTTTCTTGAATGGTAAACCCATACCAAATGGACCTTCTCCGGCGCCGAAGCCTCCGCCACTGACCGCGAGAGCAGAGAAAGGAGCGCCGAATACATCAGCGGCGTCTACAACAGCAAAAGGCAAGCAGAAACCAGCGGGCAGCAGTCTTAAAACAGGGGAATCTTCCGCGAATACACGGAATCCTTTGTCCACAGAGAAAGTACAGCAAGCAAATGGTGTATCGACTAATCACAAATCAGCTCCATCCACTTCTCCTCAATTCAACTCTTCATCACTCCCGTCGGCTTCGGTCACTGACGCTACCAAGGCTGACTTGACGGAACATATACCAAGACCAGGTCAGGGACCTGTAAACTCAGCCAATGTTGTCGTGGAACCATCAGCGGATGACCCAGATTACATACCGCCGCACAATGCGGCTGGAGGTGTGAAGAAAGGAAAGAAGAAGAAGAAGAAGAGCGCAATGGCGAACGCCGCCAATCCCCATCATGTGAAAAATTGTGAGTCAAACTACTATGGCTTTGAAAATCGTTCTCTAGACTGAACTTGCAGCTTTTTCAGACGTTCCCTCCCGTCGACCTATAAATGCTCCGCAGACAGAGATGCCAAATCTTGTTGATATGTTGGCAACGCTATTCTTCCCGCCACCTACAAGATTTCTCAATACCAAGCCTCGAAAATCAGATTCTACTGGACAGCAGTCACAAGCCAATCAGCAAAAGTCCGCTTCAAGTCGCCCACCAACCGATCCAACGGACGAGGAATACGTCTGCGGGCTCTGCGAATATGATCTGTTTTTCGGATCGGAGCAGGCGATGTTCAAAGCAATTGATCGTCGAAAGAAGGTGCTCGAGCGACGGCAGAAGGCGCAGGAGAAAGCAAAAGGCGTCATGGCTGGGAAGGGCTTGAGATCAAAGTCCAAGAAAGGTGGCGGTGATGGCGATGAGACTGAAGATGATGAGCGATGTGCGGGCGGGGACCAGTGTCGTTGTGCAGAAATCAGGCCTGGAAATCCTCTGAGTACGGACGGCAACTCGGATGCTAGAAAGACGAACGATGCAACGTACACAAAAAAGGATATGCAAAGCCAGCCGTCGGATCAATCCGATTCTAATGCCAACCTCGACGATTGCTCGATAATCGATGATTCGTCGATCATTGATGATGATACGTCGATTGAGGATGACCAAGCGCCTGGAGACGGTACATCTGGAATCCAATCCTCCCTACCGCCATCTTCGATACCTTCCACATACAGTCATTTACCGAAACGGACCGCGAACACAGATGAGCCATCTACCAAAGACGAAGAGATGCCACCAACGCCCGATGTTGACACGAGTGGGCTGGATCATTCGAATAACAACGCAGACCTTTAGAGACCAGGAGCTCCAATACCGGCGTCTACAGCGCATCGGGTGCCGTAAACGAACGAACTCTAAGGTAGCATGGACACGAGTCACCTAGGGATGACCTTCTTTACTGCCATCATGGCAACACCTCGCCGACCGGCTTTGGAAAAGGAGAAGAAAGTCCGCCACGGAGCGGAAGAAATGATCGTGACTGCAGGCGCTACTTTTGTAACACAGCTAATCGCTGTTCCAAGCATGTAGTTTTAGATTTTGTCTTGTGTTGTCTGGGTCCGAGATTGTATCCACCCATTGAATTGTACCGAACGCACTGTATCATATCGCCATCTCCTGTTTTCTGACAAACATGTGAGATCATACTTCATGAAAATCGTTACCTTTCTACAATGTAGATCGTCAATAGCCACCAAGCGCAAGCAACCCATCTATACAACCATACATTTCCTGTCGCCTACAATCTTCGCCCTTGACATCTAATCGTCTCGCACAGTCGTCAATCACTGCGTAAGTGGACGATCGACATCAAGCACAAAACTCTTCTGCTTTTTCAACCCCTGATGTTCCCCCGGGATCTGTCCCTGTCCTCCTAAGAGCTCAGCACTCTGCATCGAAGGACCACCTTTCGTCACGCTTGTGTCTTCCAGGGATTCTTCCTCGTACGTGTCCACTACAGGAACTGGTTTCCTTCGAACACTTGTGGACCGCTCCACTCCGGCAACGCCAACAACACCAGATTTTCTCCGCTGAGAAACCGAGTTGGCAACACTTGGACATCGTTGTACGCCCATCTCATCCGGAAGGACCGCCGAAGCTCTTCGTGCTTCTGCTGCACCCGATACCGGGGATCGAGAATAGTTGAGCAGGTTGGCGTGCGAGCTGCCGGTCACATGGGACGAGTCGGAAAACGAAGCGTCATGGCCTTGTGAGGAAGGAGCGTTTGACGCTCCTGCGTTTTCCTGTCCATGTTCGTTTCCAAAAGGTGACGTTTCAAAGTAGTCTGGAGAGGGACTGGCAGAATTGAGGATTTCCTGTTCCGGGAAATGATCTCGTTCTGTCACCGCACGTGCGAAATCAAGTTCCGAATGCGGAGTGGTGATCCGTCCTGATCCCATTGTCTGACCCGAGTTGTTTCGAGGTAAAACAGGAACCATCTCGATACCTCCCCCTTTAAAAGGATTTGCCTTTTCCGGGTCCTTGTCGGCAAACTTTGTCCCGTCGTCAAAGTGTGAAGCCGGATGCGTCGGTCGTACAGGCGGGATCATCCCTCCAACACCCGGTCGGTCAGGCAGTGCAAGGTTTCCGTACAGCGCAGCCGCATTCTCGTTCCGTTGTAGTGGATTTCCGTATCCCTGGAATCCTTGGACGTGCGTAGCAGAGATTGGACCAGATACGGACGAAACCATCGGATACTCGGCTCCTCCTGCTCCAGGTCGGCTCCCATTTGATCCACTACCGCCACCCACCCCAGTGCTGCTTCCGAGCGTGCCAAAGTCCCATCCGAAAGCACTTCCGACTCCTCGAGTTCCTTCTTCGTCTGCAGCGCGACGACGGCTGAACCAGTTGCCGAGATTTCGTTCGTTGGCTGCTCGTCGTTGATCGAGTCCGTCTCGACGACGTCGTGGACGGAAAACGCAGAAGTAGAGGAGTGATGCGAGTAAGGCCAACCCGAGAACGCCGCCCACAACGCCTCCGATGATGGAACCCTTGTTTGAGCTGCTATTGTTCGTGTTTACGGCACCGTCGCTGTTCGCTCCAGATGTCACTCCCGTCGCAGACTGAGACGCGCTGGTTATTGTTAAGCCTGTATTGGTGGTACCAGACTGAACAGCAGAACTGCTGCTTAAACAACTATCATCTGACCCGGGGACAACCTGAACACCCTTCAGACTCCCGACCACTTGCTCCGTCCCACCGGCCAAAGCAGGAACGAGATACGCCGACAAGTCATACGTGCCTGAAGGAAGTGCTATGGGAGCCCATCCGAAGGAAGTGACGCTTAGCGGGACCGTAGCGACTGTTTTCGTGAGCGCGGACGAAGTGGTGACTGCGCGACGAGCGAGAGTCGTGGATGAAGTTCGGGAGGTGGTCGTAAAAGGAAACACAGCAGTCGGGACGCGCGTAGAGGAGGTAGTTGCCGACGTAGAGGAGGCTCGTGGGGAGGATAGAGAGGAGGTTGTGGCCGCTGCCGTTGTTGATCGAGGAGCAGTCGTGATGTTCGAGGAGACGACATTCGTTGTCGATGCTTTCAGGACCGACGAAGAGCTCTATTCGACGTAATAGGTGAGTTCTTTGCTAAATCGCTTTGCAAAGCAGTTTACTCACCGATTGCTGCTGCTGGGCACTCACGAATACCAGCTTCAGCTGTCCTTCCGCGCTTCCTGCATATGTCCACTGGATCGGTACAGATTGACAGGCATTGAGCGTCGGAAGCGGCCGCAAGGAGACGGAAAGAGACATGGCAGGGACTTTGGCAAGAGAGCGGAAGTCCAGATAACACTCGTCCAGCGAGCGCTCTCTTGGAATCTTGCTTGAACGTTTCTTCTCTTTACCTTCAGCCAACCGCTCACGGGCGCTGTGCATCAACAAAAATGCAAAGCGATCAAAGGACAAGGGAGGATCCAGGTGCGCCCCCGTCGAAAACCCCTCTCGGAAAAACAAGTGACAACGACAATCTTGCGCTAGAACAGTGCATCGGACGTGGATTAAGGGTGAAACGCGTCCAGTATGAAACGCGGACAGAGGGCAACCACCACGTCTCTCGAGGCATCGAGGCAGCCATGCCAGCTCCTTAAGCTTGAACAGGTGAACGCTAGGTGAACAGACCTGCTCTTCCTCGTGCGCGGCGGGTTGACTGAGCTTGTCAGCGGATTCGCATCTGCCACTCTGAAGCAGACCGTTCACCTCAAGGATTTTGCAGGAAGTCAACCTGCCAGCTATCCTCTTCTCCCGCCACTCGCATTCGCTTGTCGCTTCCTTCCTAACCTTCTTCCTTGTAGAAGCGCGTCACAACAACGCCGTCTCCATTGGTTTCTCCGACTTGCATCCCAAGTGGAACTGCCCACTCACGGATCTCCTCGAAATGCCGACTCAGCGCAGATACATAACACTTCAGATATTCATCCACCTCCAAGCACATGCTTGCGCGGGACCATGTCCGTCGCTCAGCTCGCGCCAGGAAGGCATACGACGCGAGGAGGCGATAATACGCTCGCTGGCAGTCTGATATTGCTGTCTCTACATAAAACCTCGATGTAGTGCACAGATGTTTAGGAAGAAGCGAATGTGAGATGCCATTCTTCGACCCTGATGCTGGCACGCTTGTTTTACGCATTTCATGGTGAAAGCGGACGAACCGGGAAAAATCATCTTCGAATGTTTGTCGAGCGGTCCAGTAGTCTTGCTCTCGCGCCCGTGGCGGAGGATTATACTGTGCGGAGCCGACTTCTTCACCCAAGTCCATCTTTCGGTTGGTGTAACTCTGCCTTTCTGTTCCAAGTGGTGGCACCTTCGTCCCTATTTCACCTCTCTGCCACCGGTCCACACTGATCGCACACTCTCTCACAGGAGACGTAGGAGTGGGTGGATCCATTAGCCGGATGAAGCCATGTTCGGCAATAAAATGTCTGCATTCTACCTTCCTTTTGAAGTGCCGCGGGAGGACAGCAGTCTGGCACATGATGGGTTTCTCGTTTATACCCACGAGATTCGATGATGTTCGTTGACGTGGTGAGAGACGATGATACATGAGCGGGTGTCGATTGATGTTTTATTGAAGGAAGAAAGGAATAGCAGTCAGCGGGGAAAGGCGCAAGTCAAACACTCTTTTCATTCAAAAGTGAACTCCGCAACCATGAGGCGCTTATCAAGGTCGCCCGTTTCTCTTCAACCTATATACGACCAAGTGTCGGCTTTTTCGGTCCAGCTCGTTGCAGTAAGTCTTACTACAAGAGCCTCACCGCAAGCACATCTCGGGAACGAAGACACTCCCTTGAGGTACGATTTTCGAGCGGAGCTCAAACCCTTATCTAAAGCTGTCTATCAACTCATGAGGAGATGCAGGCTGGGTGTACCGTATCGCTTTGTAAGAAGTTGTGTAGGGTCTCTTCGGATACTCGTACCGGTGGAAGCGTGGAGAAGATGCGTCAAATCGGTCCGGCGAAAGCTGAAACCTCAACTCGAGAACCCTTTGTTCTCTGCAAAGGAAAACGGTCAGACGAAAGGGATTTGGATAGTTTAGCAGGTAGCCCCCTCCTCATCATGGTTGAATTGGATTGTGAGTGCTCAGCATTGGAAGAAGAGGGGAAAGTCGCTCGCACGTGTGGGAATCGAGCTGAAGCTACGACAGACCGTGCAATTCATGATAAATCTCTTCTGCTTTCGGGCTCCACCCCATCATCGGGTCAACCACCCTGACACAACATTTAAAGCGTCAACAACACATTTCTATCGGGTTGTTGTGAATTACAAAGTGTTCAGGTTACTCCAGACCAGAAAAGCTTGGACACGGTGCCTCAAGAATCGCTAGTCACCCCAGTTCTCAAGCTGAGGCGCGAGCCTGATACAGGGATGTCCTGGTGTGCGCATGGAAGGGATTAGCTGGGAACAGATGCTTACGCTGGCGTTCAGGACGAAATAACATACAGTGGGGTACGCGAGGGTCTGCTCAATAGGAAAAGTACAGCGCAATAAGATCAAGCACGAGTAACGCGGTCTCCAACGGTGATGACTCGGGCGTTTCCCGAGGTCGATCCAGCTCAAACTCATCCTGCTTGACGACGCCGCCCAGCGCAGACCCTGAATCCTGCAAGTGTTGGCAATTGTCTGGCGGAGTAACAGGATCACTCTGAACGAAACTGAAAGATACGGGAGGCCATGATCTAAGCATAATAGTAGGCTCAGTTTCGCTCTTCTGAAAGGTTTGTTCGAGACACATGAATAGATTTTGCGGAAGGTCAGGGTGGCGCAGCGTTGGTAAGTCTCCTTCAGTTCTCTTCTCACCTGCCACAACTGATATAGGTGGATTCCCTGATGCGTTCGTCGAAGTGACCTTTTACCCGAAAGTATGGCCAGCTTGGAAGATTCTTCTGTCAAGGTTCGACAAGATCTAAGGTGCGGAATACGTACGTTGGCCAAGATTCGGAAAGAAGAAGACCATAACGGCGGTTAGACGCCTTTGCGTTGAGTCCTGGCTCGGTCTTTAGCGGTAGGAATCAAGGGCGTAGTGTCGGTTGATACCGTTTCGGCTGGGCGGGGCCCGTGATTATAGAAAAAGGTTCTTCGGAAAGACTTTCCTGAACCGTATCGACCTCCATCCATTTTCTATACACTTCTGGCTTGAAGGGATGCAAGTGCAATCGAGTGTCTCCTTGAGAAGCTTACCGCTTACCAAATGACCTTGGGTAGGTAGCATTGGCTTGAAAGGCCCTTGAGTTGGGTTATCGCAGCAGCCCAGCTCGTGCTTGATCGCTCGGCATAGTTGCCGAGCCGGCAGGTCGATTGCCATCTTCAAAGGGATGCGATCAGCTATACTGGCGAAGACGGTTCTGACAGCGGAAGACCCTGCAGATAGCGTCAGCCCGCCTTTAAGACCGATGATGGCCATTATGTCCTAAACTAAACGTCCTACGCTGCCGGCGACGGTTCTCGAAGAAGGTTCAGGAAGGACCGCTCGTCTAGGTCAAGAATGGTGGTAGATGACGCTAGAGAGACGTACCGATCCCCCCGGACAGTGCAGAGGTCATGTGTCCTAATCTCTTGCTCCGCATAATCCAGTAGTGTATGCATCGGAATCATGAGGTTGATAAAAAGATACATTGTCCGTAATACAATGGATTTGCGAGTTTCCAGGAAATCCTGCCTGCCTGCCAGGTAAGGCTAGCTGCTGCCGGAACCAGCTTGCCCGGCTTGGTTTGCAACCTGAAAAGGGACAAGTGGTCAGTGGATGGGTTTCTTCACTTTGCGGAAAGCAGACTCACAGTTCCGGTTGCGACAGCAACACCGACAGTAATACCCCATCTGCTCCAAAAAGAATTCGTTAGGATGGACATTCTGGGTAGAAGAAACTGCAGACGAAGTAAGAACGTACTCTTGCGTGGGATTCGGCATAGCGGTGATGACAGCAGTCGTCGCTGGTGTACCAGATGGCAATTCTAGTCGTGAAGAGTATATCAGCAGGGTTCATGTACTTTGCACAGAAACCAGTCGCTCAGGCGTACCAGCTGTGGTGTAGTTGCTCGGCGATGATGCTGCTGCATAAATGGGGAATTTGTCCGTCTGTAAATGTAAAGCTAACTGATTAATGACCACACCTGCATATTTACAGGTAATGGACACATACCTTGTAGTAAACCTCTCCGCTTTTGGTGTCCATGAACAACAAGGAGAATCCGTTGCCAGTTGCCATAGTGTCCGGCAGGGAAACCGCGAGCTCTCCTCCGTATTGGCCCTATCAAAGGAAAATGAGAACAGGTTAGTCCTTTATGAATTTTGATAGCGGTCTCTCTTCAGCCGCGGGTATGCGGCACGCTTGTCGTCATAGGCGGTGAACGGGCCAGTGCATGATAGCTTGACGATGTCCGAGCCTGCCAGGTCGACGAGAGGACCATGTGAAGAGACAGCCTTACCTTTCGCGACCCGCTGGCCCATTTCTTCACTGGCACGTTCTGTGCAACCAAAAGGAATCCTGTCATAATGCTCTTGTTAAAGTTGTGGAGTTGCAGATCGAACTCCGAGATTCCTAGTTCACCGCCCATTCCCCAGACGACGGAGTTGGGTTGACCGATGACCCATGGTTGGGCTGTAGAAGGAGTAGAGACTGGCCAGTAGCCGCCCGAGATTGCTGTAAGAAAAAAGAAGAGTTAGCAAGACATTAAAGAAATTTTTGACGTCACCGGAGCATACCATATGCGGCAGGAGCGAGGACGACGGCAATAGCAGAAGTTAGGGTAGCGATGCTAGAGAGCTTCATGTTGAATACGATGTTGTGTAGAATGCAAGTAGGGACCGATCGGTGGATGAAGGTGTTTCTTTTTCGTCTACTTTGCAGGTCGTTACCGAAGGTACTAAGTGTCAAGTCAAGCACGATAGAAAGCAGTGCTACAAAGAATTGTAAAGCTGCGCAGACGGCGACGAGAATAAGTTCAAGCCGGCACGAGCAACCCGAAATATCACTCGTCTCTGTCCAAGGACTCTGTGGGCACCCCGCCGTTTGCGTGTGCGCAAGGGTGAAAAAGTAAACAAGAAAGGAGCGCGTTACTGTCTTTCCAGCTGTTTTTCCTCGACACGTCGCTTCCCAGCTCGCTTCCCCATAGCGTTTCACGAGGAGTTTTCGAGGAGCACCTGAAGGCGGTTTGGAAGCGAGTGTAGGAGCTAGTGTGGGCCAAGTCGGTCACCCAAGTCGGCAAGTCATTCACCAAGAGCTTCACCAAGGGCAATGCTGTGCGCTTCAACTGTATTTCGGCAGGCTGCAGGTGCTTCATCTGTAGTCGTTATCTTGTATAAAAGTTGGTCTGGATGCGCATTATTCCATTATTGTGTGTAGACAGCGAATCTGCTGTGACATGAAGCTCCAACTAATATACAGGTCGAATATGAAGCTGAGGCACGGCACGGCACGACTTGTTCAGGTCTTTGTGTCGAAAACTTGGTCAAGCTACCTGTACTCGAGCTTTGCTTGCGCAGCTGCATGTCCGCATTCCTGCAGCGGCAGGGGTCCAAGTGCATCGCCATACATATCACTCAGTCACTTGGCACTTGGCGCTCGAGCAACATGTGAGCAATCATCTTTTTCGCAAGTCTGAACCAAAGGCTGGCGGACTGCTAGCAGCTGAACTGGCGGAAGGTTGAACTAGCTCCACTCGAAAAAGCAGCCTTGCAACGACTGCGACTTGTTGTAAACGTCTGTCCATATAATGATACAGTAGTTATGACGCGGGCACCGACAACAAGTATCCAAGACACAGATTCTGGGTTCGCATACGGAAAAGCCTACAACTTGGCCCAACTCTTTGCATCTTTGTCCCCTCGATAGACGTGCGGCATGACCAAAATGTATAAGGTCCGCCATCCTCCCTGACCCTCGTCCGACAAGTGCGAGATGACACCTTGCTGTTTAAATGTCATCAATGTCGTCCTCTTCGAACATGATCTCGTCATCGCCATCTTCACCGTAAGCAGCGTCCTCAGCGTTGATCTTTGTCGTGTCGGGAAGTTCACCGTATTGCTTCAAGTTTCGTGCCTAAAGAATAGGATTGGTTAATCGCCGAACAGACGAGCCTCTCCCGTAAAACTCACCTCTTCTACTGTGTACTTGACAATGACATCTGCCTTGTCATCCTGGAAATCTCGCAAGGAGATCAAAATAATGTCACCCTGGTTGATCCAGACCTTCTTCCTCATCTTTCCTCGGATGTGCGCAAGACGCTTTTCACCATCGAAACACTGGGCTTCAAGACGACCGTTTCCCAGCATTTTTGTGACTTGGGCGTATTCTACGGAGTGGAAATGGTGATAAGCCTACAAGCGGCCTAAAGGATCAAACGCCTCTACGAGACTTCCAGGTAACTCACCTTGGCCATCCTCCTTGAATACCAATTCTCGCTTCTCATCGTCGTTCTCGTTCTTTCCTCTTCTCCTGTTTTTACCGCCCTGCAATACCGAAATCATGCAATTAGGATCACGGCCAAAGGTCCGAAAGACAGTTGCTGATACACACCTTTCCCTTGTTCTGATTGTCGTCAACACGTGAGAGGCGGAGGTAGACAGAGGAAACAAGTCAGCTAGGTTGTTATGCATCCACGGCTTCACAGCCGCCCTGGTCTTCTAGTCGATATTGAATTGCCAAGTGTCCTCTTCGATGCAGCCGTATTGTAGAGGTAGATGATGTTCCAAGAGCTGCGGCAGGTGCCCATACATAGCTCTGTTTCGTCTGCTTCTCTTCGGCCTTTGTCCATATCCGCCTGACTCTAATTCGTTCCGTTTTCCCAAGTCACAAGACCGCTCGCAGGCAGCGATAGGTTGAGCGCTGCTAGTCGATAGCTTCTCGCCGAAGAGTTGAAGTCAAAGTCGAAGTCGAAGTCAAAGAACTGATTCCGCTATGCTGCACTTCAATATTGCCTTGCCCATCCGCTTTACACTCCTCCTGAACACATCCGAGCATCCTCCATGGTTCCGTGATCCTTGTCCAATGTGGCTCGTAGTGTCGCACTCCTTACGTATATCGATGTACTGCCAGACCAGGGCAACTAGAAAAATTTGATCGAGCAACAAAAAGCTTACCTTCGGCATTTTTGTCGAGCTGTCTTCGGTTGTTTTCCCTCTAAAGAGCCTTGCCTTCTTCCTCTTATATGCTCACTTCAGACCCGGGCGTCAGTCTTTCTTGAGTCTATCCTCCTCCACGAACTACCTTGCCGATGCTGGGTATGACGTCTACGACGACGAGGTGAGCGAACGACAACCACCAAGCCAGCTGCTCTGTGTGGCCAAACCGCGCGCTAGCTCACGGAAAAATCGCGAATTAGAGAGAAGCGCGAGTCTCCTGTGGGCGCTCCCTTTGTTTGACTTGCAACTTGTGTGATTGACTGAATTCGGTTCCGTGGTAACAAGATTGAAGTGTATAGTGTTCAGAAAGGTTGTCCCTGCAGCGTCGATGTCCTGTCTTTCAGCTCAAGCCCTTCGCAACGGCAACGATACCTACCGATTACTTCAATCCGTTTCCGGGGCATCGGTCAGCAGCGTTGTTATGGTACGCCGTACGCCGAGCATATTCGAGACGAGGTCAGACGCTTCTCAGATAGGGCAAATATCGCTTGTTCCGCTTATACAATACAATTAGAAAACATTGGCAGTCGCATCACAAGAAGCTTTGCAAGCGCGACCATTACATTGACAAGGCTACAATCCATCACCACCAAGCCTCTGCCCACTCCGTCCCCAATTATACCCTCCACCTGATGACCTCTCCCTAACACCTGTCGCCCCACCACCACTACCCCCGAACGAGACACCACTAGACCTCGCACTTGATCCGGCTGTGGGTCCAGACATCGTAAATCCTGCTCCTCTAACAGTATTTCTGGCGGCAGATGCTGGGAAAAGACGTGTGAACCAGGCCGGGGTACCGAGTGGGTTTGGGCGGCGGATCTGGTAAGATGGATGTGACGGAAGATACGTGCTTAGGAACCACCTGCGGCCGATAAAGACGCAGGACAAGATTGATCAGCATTAAGGGGTTTACGTATAGTAGAGACGGACGGGCTTACCATAAATGACCCGCGAACATTCCGATTGCTCCAGAGATTCCTTTCGCAGGTCCACCAAGAATAAGATCCAATACAATCAATGCCGCAGGATAATCTGTCCAAGGTGAAGGATAAAGCATCGACGTCAATATTACTACATTTCTGCTACCTGCTCTGTTCAGATGGGAACTCACAAGGAACGGGAACAGTAAGCAGACCAAACAGGCTGATCTTCATTGTTGGGTTGGCACGACACCAGAGGTAGTTCTGTGCATGAAGGAGGGACCGGAAGAGGAATGGAAACCCGAATGGGACGTTTATTATCTACAGCAGCAGGTCTCCAGAGCATCAGATCAAGCGTTGACATATTCTGTACTGATCGAACCTGACGTACCATGATGAAAACAGCGATCATCAGATTCGCCCATGCATACTCTGCTGTCCTTCCAAAGCTAAACAACCACAACAGATACGTCTGTCAGTCACACGTTCCTGGCCGCATAATCAATGGGTGGAACTCACTAAGTCTCCTTCTCCAAACTCGATCCGTTTCGATAAATCAAGAAAAAGTCGTAGATTAACGGGAAACCGGAACCGCCAAAGAAGCAGGCTGTCCATGGTCTCCAAATCTGGTGATATCACAGAGTGAGATTCCGGTAGTCGAGTCAAGATTGCTCAGTACTAACCTCATAGTTGTACCGCATATGAGGCCAGCTCAGGTACACCTAGAAGAAGGTCAAATGCTCAGTATCCACTCGACCCCCAAGGCATCGCGGCATACACACTTGGGCTGGAGAAACCATCTTCAACAGCACTGGACTAGGGGTATGAAGGTTTCTGCTAAGCATGATTGACACTTCGGAGGCGAAGCAGGCAAACTCACAAAGTGACAATCGCTGTCGATACGAGCATAAACCGCGTGACGGGCGGAACGTCCTTGATGAGCGCTTGAATGTCGGCCATTTTGAAGTACAGGCTGTAGAAGATACTTCTGTCTGCTGTCCTTCTGAAGATCCAGCTTTGTTGGTAGGCTTAGGTCGGGATATATGGACTGTGACTTTTCTTTGTAATGTCCAGATGAAGGAACAAGAGAATGAGCTGGGAGAGGACAAGCGATTCGTAATACGTTCTCGATCACTTTCTCTCTTCTTCCAGCTCACACAGCTGCTCACACTGTCAGATGTCTCGGAGGAACAGCAAGCTCGCCCACGGCCCAAACCACCTCAGTCACCTCTTTATTTCTTCTCCAGAATGTGTATAATATCATGCCTGGAAGTAAACGCTGATTGCACCTGCTCAAATAGGTCAACGGTTATGCTTAAACTTGCAAATACCCGGCCAATAATGAACACCCAGAATGCACGCTACAGTAGTAGCTATCACTCCTAAAGTGCTTAATAACCAAGAATATTGATTGTACAAAGACCAGTCACTATACCCCTCCCTTATTCGTGTTTACCCTCCTTTCTCCTCTTCTCTTCCACCTCCTTGTTCAGGTCAGCGGTGACTTCATCGAATGAACCACTGCCCTTTCTCGTTGCATCGCGCAGATGGTCCAAGCTGATACCGTCACCGAGACTTTCTCCGCGAGAATGTCTACGTGTATGTTCGCGTCGCTGATGAAGACTCTCGTTTGTCTCAACAGCAGAGGATGGTCCTTCCAGGATGGTATCGGACAGCTTGTCTAGGGAGGTATGAGAACCTTCAGCGCTGAGAGGCGCTCCGTTCTCGTTGTTTCGGTTGCGTTTGGCGTTGCTGCGACTTCGATCTCTTCCGCCGTTTCGGAGTTTCTTTCTGTCGATGATAGCAAGGACCTAGAAGAAGAGGGAATTGTCAGCATCGCGGCCAAAGACAACTTGACACTGAATACGCCACTTACATCATCATAGTCGACGTCGTCCTCGCCCAACTCCTCTCCATCAGACATTGTGGGCGATCCAGGCTCGGCATCCCCGTCACTGCGGGCATACTTCGCATTCCAGGCACCAGGTCCCTTGATAGCGCTTCGGCTCCACCCTATAACACGAAAAAGGGGCTTCAGTATAGCTCAAGATGTTTCGCCAAAAAAGAAAACTTACCGAAAATTCGCTCATCGAGCCACATCATGGGGTGCGACAAAACAGACGAATCGGCGGCTTGTCCTTTTCGATATATCAGACCAGGTTGTTCACCAGTCTGCGGTACGGTGGCATTCGGTCGTAGACTCGACTGTTGATTAATGAGTTCGTCAGCCTAGCTACGTTAGATAATCAGCGGAAAACGCACTTGGTGGAAGTCTACCCAAAGCTGAGGCCCAAATTCATCTGCAAGTCCAGCCAACAGGTAAGCGGACAGGTACAATCATAGGTGGAAAACACGTACTAATCAATTCTGATAGCTCGTTTGCCAACGCTTCACGTGTGTGCTTTATGTCCTCGAGCTCTTTCTGGGCCCCCGGTAGTAAGGACAGGAATAACGGTCGCAATGATCTGCAGTAATGCAAATTCAGCACTCGGATTGCGCAGCTCAGTGGTGATACATGACCTACTTGAAGACATCCATACCAGCCTCACCAAACTTGAGGGAACTCATTGCCAAGAACGGCATGCCAACAAAGATCCACACGGGCATCCAGTGAAGAACGACGGGAGGGGCGTTCTTCTTGTAAGCGATCACGGCGGCAATGATCGAGTACAGGGTGTACAGTAGCGGAGTAGCAACGATGGAAAACAAAACCTTCCAAGTCGCCAAGATATCTCGACCTTCGAGCTTGACGGTTGACGCAGCGAGAGCCTCTAAAGTTGTACGAAGCCAATCAGCAAAGTGAGACTCTACATACCTAATATCATCTTAGAGGAGCAAACGACATACCCTTTGCCTTGATTTGACTGACGATCTTTGCCGGGATGAAAATTGGTGCATGTGTTACTACTCCAGGTAGTGCTAAAATAGACCAGGCGAGCAGTAATCCACTTCTGTACAATAGCAGCGCCGCGTTTCTTAGCCGCCTTGGATTGGTCGCTCTTTCGACTTGATGATCACGCAATCCCAAGTCTCGCAATCGTCGATTATAAGCCGTAATCTTGTGTCGAAGAGAGATGATCCTAGGTTCGTTTTGGTAATGGAGGTATGCTTCGATGAACCGCTTGTTCAGCGTAACGACCTGACCGAGAGTCCAGTGTTGTCCGGGAGTTTTGTAGAGTCGACGACCAGCTTGAATAACCATGAGAGTGTCAAAATCGGGTGTTCTGATGGTGACAGCCTTCAGTCCATCGTGGACCATCTCCAACAATTTTCCACAAGCTTCTCGTTTTTGGGATCCACCTTTTTCGTAACCGTCAACCAGCTCTCTTGGCACCTCGACAGGGGCGCCGAATTCGACAACTGCTCGCGATCTGAACTTGTGCGGGTGAAAGTATGACAGTCCGACGGGAACGAGCTTGATTTTGAGGTTCGGGTTGGCCGACATTGCTCCGAGGGCCATGACGGACACACCGGCTTTGAGGGGCAAAAGATCGGGTCGATCGTGGGATCCTCCTTCAGGGAAGATTCCGATAGCACCATTCCCGTTTAGACGGTTGAAGACGGCGCTGTATACCTCGTGTTGGTCGACATGCGGCAAGACTTTGTATACCAAGCCCTTTTTGTCAGAATTACTTGCTTCTTCGCACGCAGCCAATACTCGACTAGTCGCTTTCACATCGCTAGCTCCTCCTTTTCCTGTTGTAATGAATTCCCTGCTTAATCGGATCTCGGTGTCACTGATAACTTCGGCGATTTCCCCTGTAGCGTATCCGACCTCTTTCGGTAAGACGATTTGACCACGAACCATGCATTGCTTTTTGAATGATGATTTAACTCCGATAACTTTTAGTTGATCTGACGGGTCGAGGTAGACGAAGCCTGCTCCTGATTTTGCGAGGTCAGCAGCTCGAGTCACAGGCACTGGAATTACCGGTCAAATATCAGTCTCCTATTCTCACCCGTGAAGCAGGAACACTGACCGGCATCCAGCAATCGAGCAAAGAATCCAATGACGGGTCTTTGCAAACTCTATAGTGATCCGTTGGAAGTCAGTCTTTCTGTACTCAAATGGTTCTCCCTCCGAATGCATACCTTCGCCGCAGCCAGATAAGCTACTCTCCTTCCAGACTCTTTTCTTATCTCTGAAGCGACTAGCAATGGGTCTAGAAACTATTGCAAAGGCATGAGTCGCAGAAGCGAAATGCTTAGCACGATGGATGAATACGTAGTAACAAGTGTTGGAAGAGCTCACCTGATTATGATGCGGTGCGACGACAAAGATTGTTGGTCCATCTTTTGGAATATTGAATGCACTCCTCGGTCTAGGATGGTAATACTCGGGTCAATTCTATTGACCATCTGCTTCACTGCACGAAGCCGCCCAAGTTCGAACATGACTTACCTGATCTCCCGGAAGAAGACATTAATTACTATTCTCCAGAAGAGAAGAGCGAAATCGTCTATACTCGACCAAATATTAGTAGCCTTTCGTGGGCAAAGCAATTGTAAAGCAGAGCAAGACTCACAGATAAATGCGTTCGTCATACTGCTAAATATTTGCTAGCAAGACAAAAAGGTGACCGTGCGACTCCGGTGTCGTCTGTCCAAGAATCAAGAGGCCGTCGTCGAGGTCCAATGATTTGTCGCTCTTTAAGGGTCTGTCAGTCCAGACGTTTCTACTTTCCAGATCCAAGCGAACTCGTGTGCTTCATGAACAACGTCTCGTCATCCACGCTGTACTTGACTGTAGCTTCAACAAAGGTTGGTTCCCCACCCAGAGTTCGATTTGCTTCCGCCTCGCTTACCTAATAACCAATTGTGAGAAATTCGCTGGTGAACGTCTCTCAGTTGAACGGGGAGCACCTGCTTCTGGCCTTACTGCTCGACCGCTCGCTCTCCTGAGTCCGAACCTGTCCAGAAAACAAGAAAGATAGAGGTATCAAGTGGTGAGGCTGCAGGTCTACCACGCAACCCCCCTCATCACATCCTCAAACTTGAATTTCGCCTCGAGATGTCCTACCAAATCGCCGGTCGAGCTATCAAGGTATGTCGATTGCACTAGGCGGAATGAAGGAGAAGATTAGGGAAAAGTGGGCCGCTAACGGGTGTATGTTTCTGGTATGTTCCGCTGGGTTGGATAGAACGAGTACCTGTGAGTGCAACCATTCTGGGAAACGCATATCTCTCTCATGCTTCCCGAGCTAAATGATGCACTATTGCTCCTCTACCGATCGTCCGTCCATCTTCAGTGCTCTCGGTACGATCCTCTCCACCGTCGCTATTGCCGCTGTTTCCATGTCAGGCGACAAGAAGGCACCAGCGCCTGTGGAGCAGCAGACAAACATTGAAGCCAGCTCGAGGTGAGTGGAATTGGGTCAATTCTGGGAGTTGTGGAAGGGTTGATGTGTTCCGAGGCATACGAGTTCTGCGGTGTCAGCACTTTAAATGAAGGAGGTTGCAATGGCTAGGAGGTTTACACGGCGTGATGGAGAAGGCGGTTTCGTGCCGGAACCTCTTGTGGCAATGGTGACAGATGATTGCCTTTGCAACTTCTCAGAAGCGAACAGGCTGATGGACAGCGGTCCATGGCAAATGATCGGTGTTTGGATGCAAATGGAGTTAGGAATCCACGGTGGACCTAAATGCACCAATCTTGAAGCGCTTGGAGTCGTCTCGCAAACAGGATGTTGTCACGTCAGGTGCCCCTGCTAGGTCAATTTCTGCTGCTTACGATCGATCCCGAACAAGAACGACTATTTCCATGATGAGCATTACTTAGTTATCCCTGTCTTAAACCCCTACCCTGCACTCCGGTGTGGTTGGTAGGGGACTTGTCGATGATCTTCCGGCGGGTGGTACCGCTATATCTCTGACTTTTTGGTTTGGCATCGGTCTTGTGCGGGTTCGGAGAAGGGATGGGTTTTGGTGTCAAAGCTGGTTCGAAAGGAGCGATAGTTCGAGCACGAGCTGACTGTTCTCACTTTCTTTTCATGTTTGTTATTTGATCTCTTGACCTCGTTTTCGTCTTCTCGTCTCGCATCGCCATCGACGTAATCGCCAATGATCTGCTGGGGTGGAAACCTTACAGCGAGGAAGCCGACTTGTAAGCTATCCCTTGTGCCCATGATAACGAGTGCGCTCGCTAACTTTCATTGCGTCCCAACGTAGCATCAAGAACTTTGTTGCTGAAGCCGAAAAGGAGGGATCCGCCGACAAGCACTAAACGCATCGATAGCAACAGAACAAGCCGTAAAATAAGGACATGTTACAGATGCGACAAAAAAAAAAATAGATGGCATGGTTATGATATATAATAATTGTGTCGTCTTGCGGAATTGTCGGGCCTGCAAGGGCTATGAGGGGCCAATCGGTTGACTTCGAGGATACCTAGGGACGAGCTTCCTTTCGACCCATCTCGGCTGACCGTGTCTGACGGGATCTCATGCAAGGCCCATATGCCAGCTGAATCTTTGTGGTTATAGCTTACAGTAAGAACACAATTATTCAGTTGCCTAGATGCTCAAAACTGCTTCAAACAAGAGCACCTCTAAGCAGCTCGAAGCCTCGAACGGCAAGCTGACAGCAACAGCTACAATACAGACAGCAACTCGGACAAGCAGTTTCTTCGAACCGGCGGCCGCCTGAAATAATCGCTCGTTCTTTTTGCTTCCGCGCGTTCAGAGTAGATCAATGAATCAACAACAACAAGTCGATGCCATCATCACCCTCATCATCATCTAATTCTTCAGCAATCTTGATCTCTAACAGCGAAGGATGAGCATACCTTGATCTTGAGATTCAATAGAAACACCCTCAGATATACCAGCAAACGAATATCTTTCTATACCACCCGATGGAATCTCCAACCCGGAGGTCCATGTCGATACGCTCCGACAGCGACCATCGACAACACTTGCCTGCACAATCATCACCATTGCGAGCAGTCTTCCAGCCTAGGTTGAGTACCGCATACAGTGGTTCGAAAGCGAGTGGAGGGAAGAAAAGTAGCCACTCACATCGAACAGGTGGAAGTGAAATGGAACAGCTCCGGTCTACAGGAACGCCTTTCGCCTTGACAATTCCTCCGCTGCCTCCATCATCCGTCCGGTCATCCCGCAGTAGAAAGAGCACCACTCCACATGCAAAGAGAGTGGACAGCGTCGTGAATGACGAGAACACGCCATTACCAGTGACGAAAGCAGCGAATCAGAAAGGCAACAAATCTGCTCGAACCCCTGCTTCTATGAAGCGCACTCTTGTTCCTGCCGGTGACCAGACCATCTTTGCGCCATCGCTACTGGAGAATGCAGATGAAAGCTTGCTTATGGACCAACACCTGCCGACTTACAAGGATTTGTGGAGCGGTGCAGAGCAGGACGGAGAGGACGACTTTGGTAGTTTCGTGATGGACTCTCCTCAAACTCTTGTTGTTACGGTGTTGGACGGAAGCGTACGGAGTAAAGGAGGAAAGGGACAGCACAGAAAAAGTATTCTCGGCGAATCGACAATGAACAATACTCTCATCAACATGCACCCAATCGCCAATGTCCACGAGAAATCGTCTTCTCAGCTGGCATCGAGGTACAAGCCGACTCCGAAACCCGATACATCGAGTCGACGACGCAGCACTCTCTTCGCCAAAATTCAGACGAACGATGCCGGTAATGCTCAAGAAACATGGAAATCTCACGGACAAGATATGCTCGTGCCCTTATATGCACCTTCGAGCCCATTAGCCATGGGAATGGAAAGCACGCCTTTCGAGGTGCAGAAATCGAGATTCCACCGAGCTGCAGATGTCACGGAAAAGACCAACAGGGTGTGGCAGAACATTGGTGCATTCGATGCGGAGGATTTGCACTCGGATGAGGAACTCGATATTGCTGAGAAGGAAGTTCCAGAAGGAGACAGTCGCCCGTTGGGGTCACAAGCTGTGAGTGCTTGTCATAGGCAATGTCTTTGGGAAAGATGACTTGACATATTTGCAATCTACAGGTTGCTTCCCAATCTTCAGCGGCTTTCGCTTCCCAAACTGTTCCAGAACTCCCGCTATCGCCAGTAGCAAGTACGGCGAGACCCTCAAAGGCGATAGATGGAGTAAAATCTCGAGCGGATGTGCTCTCTCAAATGGTCTCTGTGCCGGGGTCTCCCGCATCGCACAAGGTGGCTTCAAAGAAGCGAGCGTCATCCCAAAGACCAGACGGCGGTAATACTCCCGCGCGTTCCGGCTCTCCAACCGTCGCCAGCCCTCGACCTTCTCCAAACCCTCGAGTAAAGAAAGCGGCTAGAAAGTCAACGAGGAAGTCCAGCGCACCTCGAGTGGCAGAAACGGTGGCACCAAGCTCACCAGTAGTGCCGCTGGCTGTCGTGACAAGGGTAGACAGGATGTCTGTGGGACACGGAACTCAGCGGCCTAATCCTGTTCGGCCAAAATCAAGCGGACGATCCAGACGCGCTTCAGTTCCGCCAAGTCAACATTTCAAGAAGAACCCCCAGTCTTCGAGCGCAGAGAGACGTCTTTCGGTATCGCAGAAACCAGCCGGCAAGGCGAGGCGCCTGTCTGGACGAAAATCAACGGGTGGTATTTCCGCTTCTCAGCCCAGCTTAGGAAGTGTTCGAAGAGCGAGACACAGTTTGCCGGCTTCAAAGGCTCCGCTCGGAAAGACGCCTCCAAATGGCAAGCGTCGTCCAAGACAGTCGCTTGCCCCTTTGGAACTCGTAGAACGCGTTGGCTTACTGGATATTCCAGTGCGGCCTGCAAGTCCGACCGAGGACCCTTTGTTGCTCATCCCTAGCGCGAGAAGGTCAACTGGCAGCTCAAGAAAGTCTGCTAGATCGCCAGCTATGATGTCGGAAGGAAGGCTGACGAACAGCCCGGGAGACAAAACGATCAGTGATGCCAAGGTTAGTCTTTTTCCAGTCGTTTCTTCTCTACAGCTCAAGCGCTGATGCTTTCTTGGTCTCATTTCAAACGATAGATTGCCGAAGACAATGTTGATGCACGCAAGGAAATCACAGATGATCAAGTTATGGATCAAGTAGCAGAGGCGCCCAAACATTTGCCAGATATCGGAGCGACAGATTACGCCTTGGAATCCCTCGACTTTGTCGCTCCACTCTCTCCGGGAACTCAAACTCTCACTAGCGGTTTGGTTCAGCCACGGGCTCTTGGATCGTCGCCGTGGATTGCAGCAAATCTTTCAATATTTAGCCCTGCAGCGATGCAATCTTCTCCCGTTCAGCATTCGCTCATTCGATGGAGAATTGCATCTCCGCCAATGCAACCGGAAGGTCAAGCAATCGTGAATGTAGCCTCCACAGCGGACGTCTCCCAACCAGAGGTCGAAGAAATGCAACAGTCTCAGCCGGTCTCGAAGACTCAAGTCGACGTGGGTCACGCCAACAGTGACCATCTTCAATTGGAAGAAGGATCCTCTATGACCGCGGTCGCGGTGCGGGAAGGCGACGAGCAGGAGTACGGGGACACCGAGGTCAATTATATGCTGGATGCCGAGTACCGAAATTTCGAACGGGACGACAGCCCTCTATCCAGCCATGATGGCGAGATGGGAACAGGCGAAGATGCAGAACAGGTCATTGTTGAAACCGCAGAAACAGTGCAAAGCTCGACGGATCATCCTGATGACTCTCAAGAAAGTCAATCCAACGACGACCAAGAGAAGGAAAATCACGATATTTACGATGTTCCGAAACTACCGCTTGAAGATGCACCCACGTCACCAACATTCGATACTCGGCTTGTTCCTCTCGCAAGTCCTTCTCATGATGCAGTGGTTTCCATTCGCAAACCAACGCCGAAGAAAACAAAGAAAAATGGTCGTATATGCCTCCGATTACCTCTGAATCCTATCATCGTGAAGCTCGAGCCTGAGGGCGAATATTCTGGTGAAGGCGAAGTAGCGGTAGAAAGTCATTCCGGCGAATCCACAGTCCTCGAGCACGTCATACACGCAGACGCTTCCGAGGCCTCTGAATCGGAAGGCGGAAATGGGGATTCATTACAGGAGCAAGAAGAACAAGGGGAAGAACAAGAGGAACCACGAAACACGGAAAAGGAGGAAGACAACGTACCGGCTTCCCCTCGTCCTTCGGCAGCAGTATTTTCTTCGCAAGTAGAGCTGTCGAACACTGAATCACAGCCGACGACAGATTCTTCTGCGCCAACGCTTCCCGATACAACGCCGACTGACTCGACAATCGCTCCGCAGCTGAATGAATCTTCTCTCGTGGAGCGATTGGATTCAGTGGTGACCTCAATCCATGACGCAAATACGGTGGTTCCGTCGCGGTTGCAGGAACCGACTGTGACTGCTATCCTAGTAGCAGAGAGTCCGTTCTCAAGCGCATCCCCCTTTGCCACCGTTTCGGCTTTGAAAACTGTAACAGCGAGTGCGACATCTGCTAAGCAGGTCTTTCGAGAGTCTGTTTCGTCCGTGAGCGTGTCCAGCGAAGACCCACGCGCTGCAGCCCGAGCAGCTGCTTTATTGAAGCTGGTACGTATCCAATTCTCTGCCGAGACTACCCAGTGACATCTATACTAATAAATTATGTTGTAGCATCACCGTTACCTTAACGAAGGTCCTATGAACAAGCCGCCCACGACTTCTGAATCCGAGCCCTCAAAGAGAAACACTCGGATCTCGCCCAGCAAACGGAGGATATCCCAATACTTCCATTCAGCGGAAGAAGCCTCTTCGCTGACCCTTCCAGAATTGCTCCAAGAGGCAGAACTCGAACTGGTCGACACTTCAGCCTTGGACGAACAACTTCCATCTGTACCAACTTCGCAGGGTTCAAGTACAGTGTACTCGCCCTTTCCGATGCCAGGGTCATGGTCGGCTATTGGTAGAAGCCTTAATACTCCGCGGTATTTGCAGAAAGGCCGAATCAACTTTAGCCAGTGGTCAACCGAGGACTGGAAAGATCTCGAGCGCTGTTACAAGCGGGTGCACAAAGAAAGGCTCAAGACCCGAGACAGGAACAAGGAGTCATGGGGTCTTGAGAACAGCACAGAAGTCGTCAATCGCCTCTGCAAGCTCAAAGGGGTTCTGTCAGCAGATCTTCGAGAGGAATGGGCCAGGTAAGTATCCCGCCACCACTTTGTACGACTTTGACTGACTCTTTGACTTTCCTTTCCCTCTAGTGAAACCATTCGCTTGCGCATCAACACCTTGCACCGCAAGCGTAAAGATAAGGACGAGTCGGCAACAGATCAAGTGATTACTGATCGTGCACAGTCGAGGTCACCCAAAAGACAAAAGGCGACCGACAGTAGCTTTGTGGAACGATCCGCAGATGGAGCAGTCGTCCCGACCTCGAAACGGTTCATGCATTTGCTTTCTCGCGGATGGCGAACTGTGTTGCAGCTTGTTGAGCCCCCGAAGACGGCTCATTCGGCGGAGCCTAATCCTTGCCAGCATGAAACACCCGTGAACAGTAGCAAACACTCTCAAGACGTGGCGTCGCCCGCGCTACAGGAATCAACAACTGCCGCCATAACCACAGAGCCAATGCGTAAAGACACTCGAAGTGTAACGATACAGGGTGCCGTTCATGTCACCTACCCGGCACCATCGACACCTCTAGACATCGCTCATCCCGCCCCTTTGACAAATCAACAGCTATCAGAGGCCCGACGATCCCTGAAACCGCGAGGCTCCGTCCTTGCCCGGGCGGAGCTTTTAAACTCTGCATTGAAGAGCACACCTACGACGCCTGGTATCGACTTTCAACCTATGAGACGAACATCATCGACTTCGTCCCATCGACCCAGAGTGATCCCGGACGCTTCATCATCGCGACCCGTCTTGAGTCTTCCCCGTCGGAGCCTAATCTCACAGGAAGCGTCACCATCGGTACGAAACATGATCCAATCTTTCGAAAAATCATTCGAAGCAGACGAATCAACGAGTTTTGAGAGGGATGCTTCGCCTATTGTGAAGGAGCTTCACCGGTTAAGCAGTCGCCGTAGTGTCAGCGGAAGGTCAAGCCTTCGCGAGACTTTGGAGAGGAGTATCGGAGGTGCTGAAAAGTATGCTTCTTGAACCGAGTGGAACGGCACGATATTCCTTTATCGCCACGTGTAGTTGTGCGTGTTGTGGTGTATATTTCCCTGATTCGACTCCTGTTCGGGCTCCCCAGACGAACCATAATAATACATATCATGATTAGCGCATACAGCGAAAATTCCCTCTTATACAACTCGAACATTGCCTCTATACAACTAAGTTCTTGAACAGGCCCTACGTAAGCACCGATCAGCGGCTGGAAATCTTTGATCGCTCATCATAGCAACTTACTATCAGAAAGTCCCTGAGTAGGATTCGCTTTCTTAACGCTCTACCTCAATCCTCACTCCTGCTGATCAGGCCCATGAGACTGCGAAGCCTCTGTCCCCTGACGTTGCAGGTCCACGTCAACCAGTCGCGATGCCGCCATAAACCTTTTGCATACATAATGAACGGTCCGCAAACAGGAAAGCAACCGCAAAGGTTCGAGACTTACTGTGCACCGCTATACGCGCCGAATTTACTCATTCCGTCCAACTGCTTCGACATGTGCCCCATGTATTCCTCTGTGACCTTGAGCTCACTCTGCAACTTCTGCAGCTTCGATGCTAGATTGGCGTAATGCCGTGTTTTCTGAGATGATGGTTGGGAATGGTAGGACATGATTGGTGTTGTTTTCCGAGTGACCGGCGAGGCGTCGTGTGGACCGCTTGTCCAACGTATTCCGTCTGTCGGAAGGTTTGAGTGTATTATGAAGGAGATGAACGACCAGAAGTCGAGAGGTCTGAGGTTCCGTTGCTGAGGACTGTGGTTTGTGGTTGTCACAAAGAGGATAATGGTATGTTGGGTGATTCTCTACTAGTTGTCGTAACGCGTCGATCGTTCGGCCTTTACGCGCTTCCAGCTTTTCCGCCACTTTAACAGGTCAATTTACCCAATTTCCCAACTACAAGCAGCTGAAAGCTGCAAGCTATTGAGCACCTGTTCCACATGTTCTGCACGCTGTTCCGTTGTGGTTCTTCCCCTCGTCATCATGTCACTACTGGCTGTTCCGAAACCAGTGGCCGTCCTCGGTCACCGCGACCAGCAAGCGCCGTATGCATACTATCGTACCTTCTTTTCCACAGAGGATAACCTATAACCTATTGAACAGCAAGAAGTCCTACCACGTTTGCACCTTTGGTGGGACTGATGTCGGCTTTCCGCAGACCTCGAAGCGTCGTCTGCAATTGTGCGATAAGACTGGACTATTGTGAACTGTAAGTCAGGTGTCTTCAAGTACGCTGAATGAGCTGCGGAATGTAAGCAACATCTGCGTCGTTCCCTGAGGACTCCGTCGCAAGAACTTCTTTCTCTCGCCACCAGTTTGCAATCGCCGGCGGGGACTAGCAATCGGAGCAATCAGGTTCTGCGGACGAGCGGGCAGACGGACGGGCAGCTGAGCAGCAACGATGTCATGGAAGCAGGTTTTGAAACGAAGCGCCGCTCAGTTTCCCATACTAGAGAGGTGTCAGCGGAGCTGCCTCGAGCTCCGAGTTTCTGAATGCCGTCATTACAGTAACCCCTCGGTCTTTCGACACACCATCGGTCCGCCCCAGGTCTCTAATCCCTCGGCCGTCGTTCCAGCCTTCCTGTCCGTCCGCGATTCCTCCAGCAGCGCCTCCAGCATCTCTTCCAGCTTGCCTATCCCCTATCCACGATGGAAAGAATCATCTCATAGATCGGTTCCTGAGATGCTGTACCAAGACCACTTACACTCTATCTACATCGGCTCCATCAGCTCGCACCAAAAAGTGTACATCCCGGAGCCTGCCGAAGTGTTTCAGCTAGTGTTTCTTCCAATACTCCACCGGCCAGCGGCTGATAAGGTTGTCTAATACACTATTTAGCAGTTAGCAAGGTCCTGGAATCGCTTCTGCAGTGGAGGGAGTTGTCACCGGATAGAGCTCTGGTTACTGGTTAGCGGCTTAGGTATGCTGTCCACCGAAAAAGCGCGCCCATCCCCCCGAATTGTCGGCGACCCTTCCGTTGCTTCCGTCGGCTGATTTCGGCGCTCTGCACACTGTACGACACCACTGCTGTGATGAGCTCTGTAATGGCAAGTACGATCAGCTGTAAGATTTGACGATTGCCCATAGATAGCTGCGCCCATCGGAATATCCAGCAAGCTATCACAGCAGCGCAACTCTGGGAGCTGACAGCTGACAGCTGAATCCGTTCTGGACATTTCCGTACCGACTACACTGGAGGAAGCTCTACGAAGGGAACTGCCGGAGTGGAGCTCGGAGTGGCGGAGGGGTGAAGACAGCTGCCGGAGAGCTGCTTTGATCTGCTCTGCTTTGCTGAAGTTATAATCCCAACATCTCGCATCTCGGTTCTCAACAACAAGGGGATCGTTTCATACTGTATGGTCACCGCCGTCTAACCAGGATCCACAGAAGGAGCTGCAGAAAGCCACAACTGTACTAGCTAACTGTACCGGCCCCGCGTAGCGAATTCTTGGTGGATCTTCTGTATGATCTGCCGTACATTGTGGAGGTCAGTTTAGGTAGCTGTCTAGGTTGACAAATGGTTCGACCAGGCAACGCTCGATGCACCTGCGGAATGGTGTGTGTTTCAACAAGCGAGGAATAGCGCTTGTGTGATGATCTGCAATTGGGACAACGCTCACATCACTTGTATAGACTCGCGACAGAAATTTATGAGGTCAATGGCGGAATGGCGAGCGGAGGAAGCTGCGGAGGAGGAATATGTGGAGGGCTTTTGGGCCTGAATGCACATATTCTTCAAGTATGCAGAGATCAGTCACCAAGTACAGCCGAACCGTATAGGGTGAGCATAGGGAGCTGCATAGGGTGTCGGATACAGACGGAGCTTATGAGGTGCTCATCCTGTTCAATTGTACAGCTAATTGTACCAGCTTGTACCTGAGGGTGGACGATTCATTGATTCATTCCCTGCGTCTTCTTTCGGCTTTCGGGTCGATATTCCCTGGTCATCTTCGCGGTTACACAGCTGGTTACACAACACAGAAGATTGCAGAAAGCTGCAGCGGAGTGTAGGTTTGACAGGGATCGCTGCCAGCCGCTACCTATTACCCTATAACGATCGAATTTCACGCTTCGTGAATCGCACTCTTTGTCTAGAGCATATCCGGGCAATCGTGATACTTGAGAGCTCCGGGACGACCACGACGAGTCGCCTCTAGGTATCGAAACATCGAATACCCCGCAATACGACTCCCAGTCAAATTCGGCCAGCCCCGCAGCCTTTCTGTCTTGTCTTGGTTTTATACTAGCGTGATTCGTCGGAGCTTCGTCCAAGTATGCGCTTAGTCTTCAGTCATTACGATGGCGACAACGTGATAGGGACCAGCAGCACCAAGCAATAACATCGACGCAGCAGCCTAGAGGCCGTATGATACCTACACGGAGGGTCAAGAGGGTATCATTCACTGGCTGTTTCGAAAAAGCACCTGGGACGATTGAATCGCCCTTTTACCTTGTCGACATTCGCTTCATCAACCATCATCACGGACTGCAGCGCTCTCTTCCCCCGCTACGTCGGGCCTCAACATAGATTTCAATTGGTCGACCCGGATTCAGGAGTTCCTTACGCCTCCAGTCACTCCCTTTCGCTTCAGTGGCGTTTCATCCTTCTTAACACAGGTCACTCTGAAACACTTCGTCGTTTCGGATCGGATTCAAAGAATCCGGCAGGAATTCAGCCAAAGAGGAGGTCGGAGGAGATAGATGCAAATTTTCGAAGCACTCAGGGGGGAAAAGGGATATTGCCAAAGCGTATGTACCATATGGCACCGATTCTGTACCTCTCTTCAGCTACTAACCTTATCATCACGCTGTTCTCTCCGACCTGACAGCGTTGACTACTCGCCAGCCTCTCGTTACTGCGCATTCCTCCTCGTCTCGCTAGGATTTCCGGTTTACGTGGGTAACTTGGGAGGTGCTGAAAAGTAAAGAGAAACAAAGGAGGGCCATTTTCAAAGACACCAAAGCACCGTAAGCTGCACAGCCGATATCATACCACCCGAAAACTTCGACCTCGTCGCTTCTCGGCTTCGAAGAACATCTCGCCATGTATTCATCCGTAGCTCCACCTCCAACGCACTTTGTTCAACTTGCGGAGCCGGTGGAAGGGAACCGCAGTATGGATGACAACATGACCTCCGGATCACAGCGTGGAGCAAGTCAAGTGATGATGGTGATGGATGGAAACCAAGCGACATTCGATTCGCCTGTCTACATGGTTCAAAGCGGCGCACCTCCACAGCAACCGTCTTCCGCAGGGTTTCTACAACATCGACGGAGCATCGGCACCGATCCACAACAACGACCACCACATTATCAGAGTATGCGGCAAGCTGGTCCCCCGGTAAACCACAACATAGAGGTCGTTCAGCAACAACAGCAGATTCCGCGGTACAAAGTGCCAAATCCCATCATGACCGGGTCCTCGTTAGCTCAACCGCAACCCATCATGCACAATTATGGATATCGCATGAACCCTTCACCTACATATATGACGCAGCCATCTCCAACCCAGCAAATATCGCCTTACTACATGGTGCAACAATCTCCTAATAATGATGTTGGACAGCATCTATCGTCTACACCGAATCATGGCCAAACACAATTTGTCATTGGGCAGCAAGATACTAGTACTCGGCAAGGGCAACGGCATCAGCCAGGGCAGCAACCGCCACAACATTTAAGCCTCTCTCGAGATCAAGGTCAAATACGGTACCAGCAAACCGAAACGCCACATACGATAACTCCTTTAACATCCACCTTCCTGCAATACATACCTTTTCAAAGCGAATCATCCGCTACCGGCAAGACAGATCAGAGCCAACAATTTTACGTCCAACAGCAGCAATCACATCAGCAACAGCAATTTCCGGTTATACAGCAACACCACATTTCGCCGCAGTCTCAGGGACATGGCTTGCAGGCTCCCGTTGCGGAGCCTCGGATTCAAAACCAATATACGATACCTGTAGCAAACGCTGGTCAGGAGTTCGCGTATACAGGGCGTAGAGAATCGCCTCCTGCTGTTGCGCACGCGTATCAGCAACCACCTCCTACTCATATGGAAAATATGGTTTCAACATCGCACTCTATGCAACACGATTCCGCGCGGTCTACGAACCCACATCCACCTGATCCTGGCATCAATCATCGCGGTTCTTTCAGTCATCCTGTTCCTGCACAGCTTGCAGTCTCTAGTACTTCTGGATATACGACGATGCATCCATCCGCAAAGGACATGCCGTCGTTTCCGGAAGGATCTCGTGCGGTGTGGTCTCCGTATCAACAAAGGATGATGGGACCTCAAAACGCTAGTGTGCGTGCGAGCTTTCCAACATCCTACCGCGGCAATCCTGCTCTGAATGGCGAGGTGATTATGTTTGCGGATGACGGAGAAGAGGAGGAATACAGTAGCACGATGGTGTTCGACCCGTATGTTGTGCGTATCGAGAAACTGATGCATGAAGGCATGGTAAGAAGTACGTTTTGGGAAGATGGCTAACGCTGCAAATGTCCTGCTTTAGGTTAAACACCGAAAGCGAACCAGTCCTGAACAGCTCGCTATTCTGGAAGACGCTTTTGAGGAGACCCAAAAGCCGACTGCGGATGCGAGAAAGCTGATAGCGGAGAGGATTGGCATGACACCCCGGAGTGTTCAGGTTTGGTTTCAAAATAGGTTAGTTCGACTCTGCGACGTTCCAAGAAAAGTCCTATAAGCTGATTTGCCATGTCGACATGTTGCAGACGTCAAAAGAAGAAGAGCCTTGCAAAGAAGGAACTTGAAGGGGAACAGGCCGAGACAAACGACAATCAAGGGCTAGATTCAGCTTACTCGACACAGAACACCAGCATGATGGTTCCACCGGTGGTCAATGTGGTTGATCCGTATAATGGTCATGTCTATCTTCAAGATGAAGGCTGGACCAAAGTACAGATCGCACCCCGCGGTGTTGCTCACCTTCGTGCTGCGGAAGCCAATTTTACTCCTACAGATCCGTCATCATCGCGCAGAGGGTCATCTTCCCAGCAACAGTCAATACCGGGCGTAGGCGCAATCAAAACCTCACCTCTGATAGGTCAAGCTCGCAGAGGTAGCTTGCCTTATCCGCCTCCAGCAGGTAACCCTAATACTGCCGCCCCGTCTGTGAAACCACTTTCCGCACCGCCAGGTTTGGTTAGAACGGTATCTGGCTCTTCTGTTCTTCGACCACAGCTACCCCTCCATTTGGCTATAGCTCTGACCAATGGTCGCCGCGCCAGTTTGCCTATCAATTCACAAACGGTTTCGTTGGGACCGTTCACGCCACCACGTATCGGAGCCAGGTCGCTCAACCAGAGCACGCTCATGGCTATTCAAGATGACGAGCATCTCCTCCATCAGATGTCGGGAGCGACGAACGGCTACCTTGCTAGTCATTCAGCGTCAGCGCAACGATCATTTTCGAATAACAGCGGCGAATCGGGTGATACGACCCCAGAAGCAAAGGCGGAGAATCTCGAATACGGTCCGCTTCCCAATCCTGGTTTCTCGTTTGGCCAAGGGACGAAGGTTGCGAAAAACGGGTCCTCTACATCAACGTCGTTCATATCTTCACATACGTATATGCCGCAGCATCCTCAAGGTGCTATGGTCTATCGCGACAGAATGGGCAGTATGGCGAGCATATTGAGCCATGCCACGACGACCGATGATGCGTCGGATAGCGACTGGGAGCGCGCACAGCAACTCGTCACGCCTTTCATGCCTTCCGACGGTGAACATATGACGTCTTTCCCTGGTCTAGTGCCGGATTCCAGTCAAGAGGATATCAGAGTGCCGATTGTGAATATGCGCCTGAATGCGCCGGTAGGTTGCGAGTCTCGTAGAGCTTCCGCGTAAGTAGATTCGTGTCTCTTGGAAAGACTCCTATCGCCTAACGACTTGCATCATCTAGTCCTCCAGGTTTATTTCAAAACCTCTTAGTTTCGGATGGGGAGCGGCCGCAGTTACAGCCTGGGCCGAAGAAGTCGTCAAATCTCTACATGTGCCATACTACAGAAGAGCACGATGAGCGATCCAACACTTCAGCAACGGCAACTCCGCCGCAAGGATGATGGTCAACAATGGATGCGACTAGTCAAGCGGTATGGGAGCCGCAAACATATTCACAGACGATAGAGCTCTTACCAGGTTGTCTCAAGCAGGGAAAGCTCAAGGGCGGCTGCAGATAGAAGCAGATTACCTTTACACACCACTTGCACCTACAGTATATTACAATAGAAGAGAGATCATATACACACGGATAATGGTCGTTTATAAGCGCGGACGCCGAGCTTATCATTAGGAGGAATTCTGGATGATGGCAATTTTCTTTCGGGCGACCTCCAGGAGGTAAGGGATGGACACGGTCATGACAAACACGACCATGAATGCGGGGCAATCTGTTAGTCGTAAATGTGTTTTGCAGTAGTGTTTAGAATTATCGAGGATCTAGAAGGTTTTCGCCGACAGAAAGTCATAACAGACAGGCGTCACAATTGAAGAGGTGGCCATCCAGAATAGGGCTCATCGAGTTGTATCGAGGGAATGCTGACGACAGGAGGCGCATATTTTTATTCACTATGTATTAAAGGATCATGCATGATATGGCATCCCGAATTCCACATCGTGATGCGAAGAAGAGTAGACCATGATAGATCACAAGCTTCGACTAGCTAAAGACATTGAATATCGTGACCTCCACGACGACACAATGTCTAAACAAGCGTTGATTTGGCTGGAGACGGCGGTACATCTTGCTCTTTCAGCTCTAATGAACCGTTCCCTTCAGAGTTCCAGATGCGGATGCTTCCCATGTGCCAGCCCTGATTCTCAAGGGGCACGTCTTGCCGTTTGATGCCTGGGGCTATCTCAGACTCTTCGGCGACTGAAACCACATCTCCAGGCCAATCTCGAGGCGGAATCGAAGGCGGTTTCCGTGTTGATAACGTGAAAGATTGCCCCGAGCCATCTCGAGCTGGATCCTCTGGCGGATATATCTGACGTCCGATACAGACTGTATGGGGGATTCCTTTGATAAGGGACTACAATGGAGAAAGCAATAGAGCGCGGTCTACTCACAGAACCCAAATCCTGCTGGCACAAGGCCCAAATCCACCTCGGCATCAAACGTCTTGATCAACGTAATGTCACCGTGCCGGACTTCCACTTGTCCCTGTGATTGCTTGGCAATTTTTCTCGGGTTTTCCGGTTCTGTAATACGGAGATAGCCTTTGGATCCGAGATACATGACAGCGAACGTCGAGTACTGTGGAATACGTATCCACTGCGGAAAACAGCGACGTAAGAATGGGTCCGATACCGCGATCGAAGGCAGAGGGCTTACGGGTATCAACTCGGAAGGAAGGTCAGGAGGCGGGCAGGCAAGTAGGAGTGAGTTGAACCTTGACGTCATTTCCATATCAGTCGTCTTTATCCAAAGCAAACCTTGGGGAAATACACTGCTCACCGTTTCTCTTCGCTCAACACTCGAGTGGAAGCATCGTTTATCCGTCCTATCGTTTGGACGCATACTCTAGGCGCGACTTGCCATGACACCGGTTTATACGAGGGCAAACCCTCCAGCATTGGAGTTTCAGCGGGACCAGCAAGGAACGTGTACAATGGAGAGTAGCACTTTTCTGTAGCTACTTGGGACGCAATGCAAGATGTACGTCAGCAGGAGCCCTTGAAACAGACGTGTTGGAAGCATCCGCAGCTTACTCCTAGTTCCAATCTGTTGGTCCGGGGTCCGCCGGAAATTAACATGCTCCTTTTCTTGCAAGAGTTGAAGGATTTCGTTTAATTTCGAAGCCGTAGTCGGCGTCGGCGATGCGAATAAATGATGTACCTCGTCGCCATTCGGAAGGGAATAAGAGCAAGCCTTTGTACCATCTCTCCAGATCGCGCTCGTCCTGGTTGTACCTTGTATAAATTGAGCGGTCTCGTCCAAAGTCGGAGACGTATTGAAGGTGGGTTCCCTTGCCCCAACAGGCATCAACTCAGCCGCCGACCAGATCTTTCGATCCGGATACCACTTGTGCGGACAGCCTTCGCAGTCCCATCCTCTCCACTGCCTTCGCTCAGCCGTGCACCCACATTTGGGACAAGCCCAACCCTTCCAGTGAATCTTACCGGCATCTTCAACTTGCGGCACAGCGGGTTCCGAAGGGGCCGGTGGACAAAGTGTCATGGCTAGTTCGCCGGGCAGGAATCTCTGCGCGCGTCGAGGCATACGGAGGATGATACGACGAGGCGCCTTGTCATTCTTTTTCCAGCTAGTATCGTAAAACCATTGGTCGCAGTCAATGTTCAAGCAATAATCCTTGCCGTTATACACTTCAATCGAGCGAGATCCACAAGAGTTGCAAGCTTTCCAGCCATCGGAGACCCGGTTGTCATTTCTTTTTCCGGGAAGCTGTACCGATTGCGTCAGACTGAGTTCAGGATCGTCAGTCGTTTCTTCTTCCAGGAGCCTTCTAGACACGCCTGAGAACAATGGGTCACCGGCGAAAAGAGGTGCTTCCCACCATGGATACGGCTCCTCGTCGGTCTCACACCAATCGAATCGGAATCGCCATCGGAGTTGAACGTCAGGATTTTGCAGGTCTTGATTCGAAATGTCCAAGTTCGACCATGCTTCTCCAACAGGTTCGGGCCATGCGTCCGTCACCCAGAACCAACCAAGGATCAAAAAGGGACGAGACACGTTGAATGGAACTAGTGTGCAGTCTTCGGAGATACCAACGGCAACAGGTGTCCCAGCACGATGAGAACGTAAAAGTGCTTCAACTTCTGGAAGCTCTTGTTTCCCTTCAGTCGATGCGGAAGGGTCATGAGGCTTTGCATGCCCACTTTGGGCGCAGACATCGGCGAGAGCCTGAGCGACCTCGGGAGGAGGAGTCGAATTCCGCGGAAGAGGAATAGCGTCGACAGGTTTCAGGATCGTGTCGTCCTTCAACTTCTCTGAAGTGATCGGTATCGAGTTGACATCCACGTCTGCGTTCCGGAACTTTCCTCTTCGACGTGCGTTGCCACTAGAGAAGAACCAGTAAGGTATGATCAATGTAGGGTGAATGAATACGACTCACAAAGGCATCACAAACGTTCCTACGCTCTTCGCCGTACCCCAGAACCCATACCCATCTCCCAGGGATCCCTCCAACATGATCGATCGCGCCAAGCCAGCTTCCCCAATGCAAATACTTCCACCAGTTGTCGCTATCGGATCCCGAAAATACTCCAACGCGCTCGTCAATCCTCTCCGCTTCATTGCCCACACAGGCGCAGGAGTCTTGGGCTTTATCTTTATTGGCTTCCGATCATCATTACTTTGCAAACGTGCTGCGAATTTCGCGTCTTTGGGCGCCACAGAAGTCCATACGGGAAGCAAAGGCCGAGGTGCAGTGGAAGGCAGGAAGTGACGTATCGGTGTATCAGGATCTGGATGTCCAGGAGGAGGCTGAGGGTATCCGGCTTTTGGGTGGAATATCACCCGTTCGTATCCTGCAGCAGCAGGTTCTTGATTCGCGGCAAAGCCCCTTGATTTTGCGGACGCTTCTGGGTGTTGTAACGGTAAAGGAGCAGAGAAAGGTGCTACAGGTGGTATACTCGAGAGACGCGGTATGATATGTGGTGTAGGAGAAGGATAGGGTGGTTGAGAAATGTGTTCTGGGCCCTGTCGATATGATGACGAGGCGATTTCCCTAGGTCCTCGTATCGAAGTACCGGATGGTTCGGCCGCAAAGGGTCGAGGCAGTCGTACCTCCGAGGAGTAATTCAGGCTCTCAAAATCCTGCGGACCCATTGCTGCGTAGCTTTTTCTCGAGAGGATTGCCGCATACGGAACCAGCTCGCTAGTCTCGGAAGGAAGCCCATGATGGGTCGTCGGTATATGCATGTCGTCCGGTCGGCGATTGCTGTCTTGTGACCGGAACAAGTCCCTACTTGGCATGGGAGCCAGGGGCCGAGGCAGTGACCTTTCGGAAACTGATGAAAGAGGATTACGAGGTTGCGTCGTCTGACCAATTGGAACGCCGTGCAGTCGCTCTGATTGTGCTTCTCGAGGACGAAAGTTCAGACCGTCTGCGAGTGGTCGTTGCGCGGACGAGTCAGGAAAGAGCGTTTCGAGGTCGTTGACTATTCTGATGTATGCTCCATCATCGGGTTTCCTTTTCTTGCTGTTTCCCAGATGAGCGGAGCCTTCTTCGACGGAAAACGCACCCAGAGGTGCAAGTTGAGCACGTCGGCTCGTATAGTGACTTTTAGCGACTTCATCGACCTGTCCGCTACTGGAGCTGTCAATAAAAATTGGATCATCCGCACCGCCTGTGCCGCAACGGTCGTTGACTTGTTGCGAGGTCATGGCTTGCTGTCGCGAAGCTGAAGATGGACAAAGCAGTCAGAATACATAGATCGGTTATCGCATAGCTCGCGGCAGGATGACATACAATTTCTGGTGTCTGTGGTCACTATAGGGAGATCATTACCGGGTTATCCGTCTCTTCGTCCTTAAAGGTCTTGACGCAGCTCGCAGCTGGAAAGCACTGCACAATTTGACAAGTTGAAGGTACCGTCAGGTATAAGAGTCCTAGTCAAGGTTGTCTGAACTCCGCTGCAATCGGTCGATCGCACATTGCCTTGCGGAAAGGAGGATAGCCTACATTTGCCCACTTTACTCTACCCTCTATCGACACCCTACGTGATCCGTCTTCCTTTGTCAACCATTTACGGTTCTCGACATTGTATACGGCACAACCACCTGCACGGAATCTGCAGCCATCGTGACTTTGCCAACCTCCCGGCGTGTCGAGTAACGGGGCAATCAGTTGTGGGGGCATCAGCATACGTATTATGCCTGTCTGCAAGCAGTCGCTACTTTTCCTTACCTGACACGGTATACGTCCATGAAGGATGTTCACAACAGAGATGCAGCTGCATATTGCTATATGATCGATGTGTGGGACGACTGGACTCAATGCCTCCTTACTCGATCTCAACGGACTTTAATTTCGATGGACACTCGCCGGATCGACAAGGACATTCTTCCTTTGTCTGCGTGTCTTTGATCGATGTTATGCATACTCCGACCGTCGGGACAAAGTGACGAGAAACAGAGAAGCGTAAACCATCTGGAACGCATATAAGGTCCCTTTCTGTCGAGTGTGGTTCACCGGTTCCGTAAGCATTTCCCCCTGTAGTGAAACGCACCATCTTCACTGTGTTTGCCTTCTGTCCACTCGAAACTATTCGTTATCTATGACCTCGCTCACAGGACTCTCAGACCAGCTCCCAGACCTCGATGAAATGCTCGCCGACTGGTCTAGCCGGGATCCCTGGTTTGGTAGCCCTTTCGTTTCTTCGTCTCGGTACCTCTTCAGTGAATTTGGTGGAACACCTTGTACTCCTCGGCGCACTCTTCCGCCGACATTGGAGTGCTTGTCCGATTATTCAGGATCTCGGTACTTGCTTCCCCCTCCACTTACATATGATGAGCTCATTGCAGAAACGCAACAGCTCATTGGGGAAAGTATATTCTCAGATCAGACAATCCTGGAGGATCCAACTAAACCTGTTACAATTGGAGATGACAGGGTCATCAGGCTTTACCAGGATGTATCTCGCTGGTTGGCATCTATCGAGGAGACTGAGCGTTTAGACCTGTTGCGTGCCTTGGACACAATCGTGAAGGGAATGACCGAACGGCCCCGGTACGCAAACGACGACACTGAAGACGAAGAAGACGCGACACCATATATTCGAGAGGCAGCGGGATGCGCTCTCTTTGAGCATGCTACAGGAGAGCCTTATCAGTCCCGAGACTTGAGAATGGCACTGGCTGCTGCTGCATCAGTCCCACAGCCAGCCGTGCCCAACAAGGACGTTCGAGAACGCTTACAGGAGGCGGTTGCACTGGTTGAAGACAACTTTGGAGAATCTAATGTAAGTTTTCTTCCCAACCGTGTAAAGTTCAGTATCATTGCTAGTGCAAAGAGATACCAGCAAATGTTTGAGCACGTTTGTCGAAGTGTCTCTTGAGAAAGGGAAACGAAATGCGTCGATGGCTTTTATTGGAACAACGTTTCAGCCTATCTTCGTTTGCCTCTTCGCAGGAAGAAGTGCAGCAGGAGCGACGACAACGTCGGAGGCTCACTCAGCCAGTCGGGAGGGAGCACGACTGCGAAGTGAATCGAACGCTTACACCAAATGCTTTCTTTTATGGTGTTGTGGATCTTGTAACCACGAAGCGGAACGTCAGTCGGGATTTATGTACCTATTATGTTATTTCTTCTATCTCGGTCTTTCACATTGATTCCCGTTCCTGTTGCCCTTCTGTTGCAGTATCTATCGCCTATCACGTTGTAGTTCTGCAGCTCGGAACATTTGCGTGATTACTTTTTGGCTTTATGGGCGTTATGCACTATCAGGCAAAGATGAATTTCAGCGAATGGCAAAAGGATTGAATGTAGCGTCATGCGTACGGTCGTCGTTGACACCGAGCTTGTTCCGTGCGACCTATTCAAAAGACACATAATGAGTTCATGAGGAGGACACCAGTAAATTAGATAGCGCTGGACATACCTCGATAGCGTAGAACTGCGTTCTTGTCACAAACATCGAATTGTCCTGGTCGTAGTCACGCTTGGCATCCGGTCGGAGCATGGTTCCAAAGTTGTAATCTGGGATGATTTTCTCGTACTATCCGAGACGACTCAGTCAATCAGCGCGCCGAAGCGAGAAGGGTACGAGAGGCGAATGGCATACCTTCATGATGAAGTTCCTCCACTTTTCCTTGCCTGCCGCCGTCTTCATCTCTGCCTCGCTGAGGTGCGACAGAGCCTCTGGTGTGGCAAGTTCCGGGAAGGTCTTCTTAAAGTCCTCAAAGAGCTCGTCGTCGACTTTTGTCAGCTTGAGCTTGGATGGTGGAAGTGCGTAAAGAAGTTTCTGGTATGCCTATGCGTAAACAAACTGTTGTGAGTTTTGTGTAGACTTTCACATATTTCGTTCACTGAGGACCTACTTCCAAGTGTTCTACCGTCTTGACGGCAAACTGCATCTCGATTTCCTCATGGTTACCGGCGGTTTCAGGGTCGAATCCTGGGATAGACATGGCTGACGAATCTACTGAGTTGGTTGGTAAAGACGGTCTGGAGCGAGAAAACTGGATCCAAAGTTCTGGATTCGAGTGAAGGTACTTTAGATGGTCCGTACACTTGCTCTAACTAATATGAACAGCTCTTCAGCTGCAACTAATATGCAACAGCATGGTCGAAGCAGTGACTAGAAAGTTGAGGAAGACGGCGTTCGTCTGACGAAATTCGGGCGCCGAAAATCACGTGTTCATACCGATCATCATCGACCTCCTTCGACCTCTTCGACCTGGTCTGCTTCCCTACAGTTGGAGGAATATTGTTGAGCATTTCAAGAGCCCTGTTAAGCACCGTTTATGAACCCCATTCACTAACTACAAACGACATGTCATCATCCCGGATCGAAATACTGAACGAGGGAGGTGAGTATCATTCCCGTGTCTTTGACTTACTGTCACTCATAGAACCCGCTCCTCTTCAGGCTTGCGACAAGATGGCCGTCGTCCATACGAGCTACGCTCCGTCGCCATGACCTTTACCCCACAAGCCAATGCCGATGGATCCGCCACGATGCAACAAGGGCTTTCAACTGTCTCCGCCACAGTATTCGGTCCTCGAGAACCTCGAGCACAGTCCCGCGGGATGTTATTACACGATCGAGCATTCCTCAGTGTTGAAGTCGGAGAGGCAGCATGGGCACAACAAGGCGGAAGTAAACGTTCAAGAGGTGACAAGTGGGTCAAATATTGCTTCGTTGCCAAAGGTGGACATTGATCTAGACTGCGTTATTTCTAGTAAAGGCGTTTAACAGAGGTGGCTGCTGCAATCAGGGACACGTTTGAACCAGTGGTCATGCTTCAGCTTTATCCGCGGACGGAAATTTCGGTGTACATCCAGGTGCTAGGGTCAGACGGAGGTAAGCACGGGTTGCTATCCGGAGTCGAATTGTAGCGTGAAAGAAAAAGAAGACCTCAGCATGTGACACGGGTGAATGGTCACGAGTTTCGCTCGGAACGCTAATCACATGCTTCGCGCTTGACAGGCATACTCTCGACCGCCATAAACGCAACGACGCTCGCGCTCATCGACGCAGGTGTCGCGATGGCGGACTACATCACATCCCTCTCAATAGGCTTGCACCTAACGCAACCTCTACTCGATCTGTCTGGACCCGAAGAATCCGACATACCACATCTCGTCGTCGCTTGTCTACCAGCAACGGGTAAAATCACGCTTGCGACTCTTGAAACACGCATTCACGTCGATCGATTCGAGGATATGTTGGATGTCGGTGTGGAAGGGTGTAGAGTGCTTCATGCGGAGATGCAGGCAGAAGTGAGGCAGCGGACAACGACGATTGTGGAGAGGATGCAGATGGGACAAGGCACTACAGCTGCTGTAACTGCATGAATGGGGGGATGACGTAGTAGCGATTGGCATATGCAATCAGTTTTACATGGATAGATCGCTCTGCATGGCAGGACGTCGCTTACTGTCTCGGTCAAGGACAAGATTATAGATGTTGCAATGCTCTCTGTCGTCACTTGCGTTCAGCCCTTTTGTTGGAGGCGGACGGAGGAAGCTGTAACATACCATTGTCCTGTCAGAAATTCTACACAGACGGCTATCGGTCGACTTTCACCGTCGGAATGATCATGTCCGCTGTATGTCTGGTTCTGTAGCTGTGTCGTTACTGGTCAGACATCAAAAACGTACACTTGCCAAATTCAAAATAGCTCTTCTTTCAAGTGGCCTTATATTGCAGGCCGTCTCACCTCATCATTCGGTCATTTTCGTCCGCTTCCGAGATCTGAAGCCGCATCGCCGAGATCCCGACGAGAGCTCACAGGCCACAGCTGCTCAAACAAGTACGACGCCCCAACTCATCTGATAACTGCATACTCCTGATGGAATGAACCATGTTGCGCTTCACATATTAGCAGTATTCGCCTCAATCCCAGAACACTACGATACCAACGCAAACGCACAAAGAAACGTGTGATCTAGCCAGCCAGTGACTCGACTCCTTTCAATTGCAGGCACACAGTATGGGTCGCCTCTCCACAGCAATCAGCAGGGCTACCACCCTTCCATCAACATATCAGCTTCGTCGGACTCAGGCCTGGATATCTGGGATTGCCAATGTCGCGTTCCTACTCTGGTTTTGGCGGTTTGTCTGCCTCGAGGCCTTTAGGTATATCCGTGCAAAGGGATTGACCGGTGTAGGATCTGACGGTGTGGCGAGAATCAAGAAGGTGAGCAACGACTAGCATAGAAGCAGGGCATTTTATCTAATGCTTATACCGATGGGATAGGCCGTTGTCTCCCTCCTGCTTCGTCTTCCTTCCTCGCGTGCGAAACTCACCACAGAATTGGCTCAAACACGGCGTCAACTAGAGCTTAAACTAGTACCTCTCCCTGAATCGCTACCGGAAGGATTACATTATCAGGCTGTTCTGCCATTGGAGGGAAAGAGCGCAGACTGGCTGAAAGAGGAAATGGACAGGCTGCAGGCTATGGAGAAGAGCGACGTCAAGGAGGGCAGAGTCAGTGGGGCTGTGTACCACGTAAGCCTTTTCATTATCTGTGAGCAAGTAGGCCTCCTTATTCATTCCTGTGGCCAATAAACAGGGCGGTAAAGAGATCAACGACGTAATTATAGAGGCTACTTCCAAGTTTATAGTGTCAAACCCGTTACACCCAGACGTTTTCCCTGGTAAGCAGCCTCCGTTCAAGCACCCATTTTCGTACTCATTCCGCCATTCTTGAGCCATTTAGGCATTAGGAAGATGGAAGCCGAGGTCGTCAGTATGACTCTCAACCTTTTCAACAACCCACATGGAGCTGGAACTAGTACGTCTCGATAGTATGGCGCATCTCATACGTTGCTCATGTTCGATAATTTCAGCTACGTCTGGCGGAACGGAATCTATCCTTATGGCGTGCAAGAGCTACAGAGACTGGGCGAGAGCTACCAAGGGGATCACTAGGCCGGAAATGTAAGCTATCCTTACAAACGGTCATATGCATCGTGGCTAAACAGCTTGGGTACCTTGATTTCGCCTTCAAAGGATCATTCCCGCATCAGCCCATGCTGCGTTCTGGAAGGCCTCCGACTACTTTGGAATCAAGCTACATGTTGTGCCTGTCAATGCAGTATCGCGTAAAGCAGATGTCCCACGAATGGCTCGTGCGATGTAAGTCGATCGTTCCCGTCTGTTAAATCCTGAATGCTCACTTTATCTGCTTTAACAGTAACCCAAACACAATCATGCTTGTCGGCTCTGCTCCGAATTTCCCTGACGGCGCGGTTGATCCCATTACCGACCTCGCGAAACTTGCGAAACGCCACAAGCTCGGCTTGCACGTAGATTGCTGCTTGGGAAGCTTCTTGATGCCGTTCTTGAAACGGGTTGACCGCGACCTGCCCGATTTTGATTTCAGTGTTGATGGTGTAACGAGTATCAGTTGTGATACACACAAGTATGGTGAGTAGCAGCCTTGCCATCAACTTTGCAAAGCGCTCGCTGATACTGTTTGTACACAACGAAAGGTTTCTGTCCCAAGGGTAAGCTTTCTTGTCGTCCGGTGGCTACGATCTGAGATACTGATGCCACGTACTTTCACAGGTTCTTCCGTCATTATGTATCGAGACGCCGCCCTTCGACGCTTCCAATACTACATTCAGCCAGACTGGGCAGGAGGTAAAGATGCTCCGGTCCCATGCTTGGAGATACATTTCCTGACTGCTCCTTTTGCTCACTTTATCAGGTGTATATGCATCGCCATCCATGGCAGGATCTCGGTAAGAATGGTGTCTCCTGCGCACGCATACTGCGCCATTGGCTAATTTTGCCGCATCGTAGCCCTGGATCCATCATTGCTGGCGCTTGGGCTGTCATGACCCATCTTGGCCAAGAAGGCTACGCACATTCATGCGAGGTGATCATCTCCGCTGCTCGCCGTCTCAAGACTGCGTTGCATCAAGACCCGATTCTCGCAGCCGACCTGTACGTTCTGGGTGACCCGATGGTCTCGGTCGTTGCATTCGGAAGCAATAGCGTGAATATCTATGCTGTCGGCGATGCGATGGGCAAGAAAGGCTGGCACCTCAACGCACTTGCAAACCCTTCGGCTCTGCATCTGGCTGTAACAGTGAGTAACGTCTTTCGTGTGATCTAAGGGTATTTTACTCTGCGGCACCGCTGATGTGTTTACTTCGACAACGGGAATAGATACCTACTGCCAGAAATATTGACAATCTGCTCAAAGATCTGAAGGAAGTTCTTATCGAGGTGAAGAACAGCCCTGCAGCGGCAGGAGACATGGTTGCCCTCTACGGTAAGTTTCGAGACGCTAATCACATGACACTGGTTGCTGATTCGTCGTCTTTTTCCTTTGCGTGTCTGTGCTGCTACTCCATCGATACCCGCATGCTGACAATACAGGTGTTGGACAAACCAGCGTTGGGCCGACAGTCGTTACGCAGTTGGCAGAAGCGTTCATTGACACACTGTACTTGACGAGATGAGTGGTAGGCGCGACTCTCGTGGGAGGTTGTTGCGTGAGTTCGGACTCGGATTAGCTCAGACAGGAAGTAGAAGGCTCCGCCGCCACATGTAGCCATCACACCTTGGATCCATTACTTCAATATGCGCTTGAGTTGGTATCCAGAGCCACTATGGCGTATCGAGTGGTGTATGGCTTTGCCGGCAAATAATGGTAAACAACATACCTCATCTATGCTAGGACCGCTTATACTTAGGCCACTACGAACGATCCTCTGACTCCCCTGCTGGCATGTCTGAGGCGAACAAAGCAGTGGACTCCTAGGAGATCTTGAAATGTCGCGATGGCGGGTTAGACTGCATGCTCATCAGCTGCAGTCTATTCTTCGTTACCCTTGATAAACGGTCTATATCACTTCACAACCTCCTCCCTTTCTGTAGGCGGTCGACAACATCCAATTACATTAAGTGCAGCTAAGAAGAATGGAATCTACAGTTTCCGAAATACGCAAATCAGCTCAGTTCGTATAGCTGCACTCGTATACATCATCATACTCTGCAGAACAGCTTGCAGAACGCAGTTTCAACAAGCTATTCACAAATTCGGAAAGCTGTTCTTACGTCATACGCTCCATTTCCCGATGTTTGGCCTTTAGCGCCCTTGGATCTGCCGAGTGGAGGGTCATAATTGATGTTAGAACATGAACGAGCCTGTTCTTCAGGGAAGCAGAATATCGTCGCTCAATCCAGCGTTGGAGCTGATCTGATTTCTCTCCTCTGGTCATGCGTGGCCACCTGGTCAAGCGGTCAAGCTTCTGCTCCTCCATCAGCGGAAGAGCCGCTGAGAGGTTCTCTTCGCTCTAGGTCGTCGTGCTGGTCAGCTCCGTATACAGCTTCTCGCAGAAGGCCTTGAAGACGTATGAACTCATGCAATGATTGGGCGTTGTAGACGCAGAGCCAGGAGGGACTGTACCGGGTAACCGGTACTGCACATCATCCGGAAGCTACTTTTTTGCTACTCTGCTCATCTCTGCTTACCTGCTGCCCTTTGTTGCTTGTCAGCTATCCTACTGCTATCCTGCTCTTTTCTATCGAATCCGCAAGCGACATGCCCAATAATTATTCCAAGTGAGACATGAGCTGTTCCTGTGCTCCGGCGTTGCCCGTAGTGCCCCAAGGCGCCCCAGCAGCAGCTCTCCCTGGCGGGCCCATCGTCGATAAATTCTGTATTCATGACAGCTTCATGACATGTCAACTTTCAACATGTGCTATACGGAATTAGCAACCCTTTTCCCATGTGACTGGGCAGGGCTGGGCGGTCTTCTAGTGCGACGGTCATGTGGATATCGCCAAGGTGCTCATTGCCAGGAACTTTTCTCGCCTAGCTTCCGAGGTCCGAACAGCTGTTCAAGAAGCGCCTCTGACGTAAAGGCATCGTTCTCCCTTCGAGGGACCCAGCTACGGGTCTCCGACAGGCCCGGAGAGTGCACTAGCCTCGTTCCAAAGTGCTCCTTGACAATTCTTCCGCCGAGGATTGAGCGAGCTCTGATGCTAGATTGCTATATAAAGGATGCAGTGAGTCCGTTTCAACAACACAACTTTTGCTGCAAGATACTTACCACCCCGGACGACATTCCTCAAGCCACGCCATCTCTTTCGGACTCACTGCCACAATGGTAGTCCTATCAAGTGCGCTCCTTGGAGTGTATATGCTCCTATCGACCGGCACAAGCGCCTTCCCAACCGTCAAGAAAGATTATACCAACGGTCACGGTCCTTCCGTTGCGCTGTACGATGCCATGTCAAATGGTGAATTCACCGGAGACATCACTCGATGCAATGGTAAGCTCATGGGTACTGGCGAGAGACAACGTAGGCGCTAAGGTTGTGCTTCGACCGCAGGCTACAAGTTGAATGGTGTACAAACCAGCTCCAGTGGAGGCATTCTAGCCGACCTCTCCCTTAACGGCGAAGGTTGCAAGGCTTTCGGTAATGACATTGAAAACCTTGTGCTGTCCGTCGAGTATGAGACCCAGCATCGTAAGTCATCTGTTTGGCCTCCCGTAAACGCTGGTTGACCAGAGAAGTTTTTGGTCTGCGCAGGTCTTCACGTCCACATCTACGATCGTGACAAGCAGCAATACCAGTTGCCAAACTCCATTTGGCCTCGACCTGAACCTTCCAGCGTCGATGCCAAGACTAGCGATTTGATATTCAATCACGACCCGGCTCCATTCGCTTTCTGGATCACTCGACGATCTACGGGTGAGATAATTTTCGATACTCGCGCTTCTTCGATCCCGACCTACGACGACTTGTTTTCTCAATCTGGTACCGTCCAGAATGGTACCGCCATGCCAGCGCACCCTCTCGTCTTTGAAGATCAATACCTTCAGCTTTCCACGGCCATCTCGGACAAGGCACAAGTTTATGGTCTCGGGGAGTGGATCGATCCCAACGGATTTGCGCGAACGACGAATGGAAGCATCACAACGCATTGGGCTCGGGATGCGGGTGACCCAGGTAAGCCCTGCCCTTAAAACCAAACCTTCTGATAGAGCCTGATACGGGTGCGCATTCGGTCCGAAAAAGTGAACGGAAATATGTATGGCAGTCACGCTGTTGCCATGGTCACGAACTGGGACAACTCTACGTCGTCTTCATCTTCGCACGGCGTTTTCCTGCTCAATTCCCATGGTATGGACATTCTCATGCGTCCCGGCGTCCTCGAATACCGAGTTATCGGAGGAACCCTCGACCTCTACTTTGTGGCCGGACCTCGAGCGATTGACGTACACGAGCAGTATTCGCAAATCGTCGGTACCACCCAGGACTTCCCATACTGGGCATTCGGCTTCCACCTTTGTCGATGGGGTTACACCAGTGTGCAGGAAACTAGGAGTATTGTGGATGCAATGCGTGCGCACAATATTCCTCTTGAAGTCATGTACAACGATATCGACTGGATGAAGCACTACCGAAACTTTGACTTTGACCCGAACTTTGCGTAAGTTTCATATTCCGCTGGCTCTGCGTTACGCGCCGCTTATTGACCTCTTGCCTCCTCAGACCCGAAGACTTTGGCGCCTTTGTCAAGTATCTGCGATCCCAAAACCAGCACTACATTCCCATCATCGACGCCGCTTTTGCCACCACCTACAATGATTCCGACGTATACGACACTTATACTCGAGGCGCCGAGCTCGACGTCTGGCTCAAGAACCCCGACGGTAGCGAGTACAGGGGTCGCGTATGGCCTGGTGTTACCGTGTTCCCCGATTTCTCCGCGCCAAACTCGGAACAGTTCTGGTACGAAGCGTACAAGAACCTTTCAGACGTTATCCCATTCAGTGGTATCTGGGAGGATATGAACGAGCCTAGTAAGTGTCAATTGGCTCAAGATTTGTCGAATTTGTATTGGTTTACAACGTACCCTCCCCACAGGCTCCTTCTGTGAAGGTTCATGTGGCTCCGACCCGCGAGAGCTCGCCAACACCTCGACGCCTTTCCCTCTTCCAGGTACTCCCGGTGGCATCGTCACTGGCTACCCAGAGTGCTACGACATCTCCCTCGGCACAAGTGGAAACATCACGATCGGAGGTGTCGCCACATGTCGAAATGCCACCGAACTCGCCAAGTTGATGAAGCGTGAACAAGTTACCGAAGCACTCGATGTCATTGCTAGCCCTGAAGTCAATTTCCCTCCATATGCCATTCACAACGGAGAAGGAGCTCTCAACTTGAAGACTGTAGCGACCAACGCTACGAATCACGATGGTGTTCAACAATACCACATTCACAACATCTTTGGTTATCAAAGTGAAGTCGCTACCCAGCAAGCTCTGCTGAAGGTCAACCCTGGAGTGCGACCCTTCCTTGTCTCTCGAAGCACCTTCCCCGGATCCGGTAAACACATGGCACATTGGTTGGGCGACAACTACGCTCTCTGGGAGTACATGAAGTACTCGATCCAAGGGGTCTTGCAGTTCCAGCTTTTCCAGGTACGTCCGTTGTCACTTTGGGACAGAAGATCTTACAGACTCGAGATTCCCTCTCTCAGATCCCGATGGTAGGTGCCGACGTGGGAGGCTTCAACCGAAACACCGACGAAGAGCTTGCCAACCGATGGCACAGTCTCGGTGCTTTCACCCCCTTCTTCCGTAACCACAACACGAAGACTGCCTTGTCCCAAGAACCTTTCCGATGGGACTCCGTGGCCGAAGCAGCTCGAACCGCCATCAAGGCTCGATACCAGCTGTTGCCCTACTGGCTCTCGCTCTTTGCGGATGCTGCGCATTGGGGTACACCCGTTGCACGAGCCCTGTTCTACGAGTTCGACGATATCGCGTATGCCAACGTTGATGAACAGTTCATGATCGGTGACAGCCTCCTCGTTACCCCGGTCCTTCGACCCAATGCAACGACCGTTACAGGATACTTACCGCCTCACCACAACACGATGTGGCGAAACTGGTTTACCCATGAAGAAGTCGGCGGCTCAAAGGAGATGGTTACCCTCGATGCGCCTCTCAGCACCATCAACGTACACATCCGATCCGGTTCTGCCTTCTTGATCCACAGAGATGCTGGTTACACGTTGACTGAAACTCGAGAATCGCCTTACTCGATGTTGGTATACCTTGATCACGACAACTATGCCGATGGATGCACCAAGATTGATGATGGTATCAGCTACCCTGGTGAGTTCCCCATGATTGCCGTTCGTTGCTATGATACTGATGCCCTGCTTCCATAGTCACCGAACGAGCATCCTTGACATTCACTGCGTCCGCAACCAGCATCAAAATCCACCGCGACAACGTCATGGGCAACTACCAGGTCGAACAACCTATCGCTCAGTTGACCCTCCTCGGTGTCGCCTCGAAGCCTTCCTCGCTCAAACTCAACGGACAAGCGCTCGACGGACTGACTATGCAATACGATGCCACTCTTAAGAAGCTCGTTATCGACGGTTTGGACATCTCCCTGAACGAAAGTGGCGAGTTGAACTGGAGCTAGAGGAAAGGGAGAAGTGGAGAGTGCGTGAGAAGAACATGGGATATAACAAATGATAGCAGCAAGATGGCGATGTGGTCTGCCTCGAGAATTATAGTACTGGGAAGCTGCTCCCGGTGAAAATGAGTATGGACAATTGTTATGCAATTTATCAATGAAGCGAAGTCTGTAAGATCACACCGCGTATGACACGCTGTCGCCATGGTCACGAACTGGGACAACTCTACGTCGTCTTCATCTTCGCACGGCGTTTTCCTGCTCAATTCCCATGGTATGGACATTCTCATGCGTCCCGGCGTCCTCGAGTACCGAGTTATCGGAGGAACGCTCGACCTCTACATACTTTGTGGCCGGACCTCGAGCGATTGACGTACACGAGCAGTACTTGCAGATCGTCAGTACGCGTTCGGCTCAAGAAGGGATGGATAGGCCGCCTTCTCTATCTTCGCTACTAATTGCAGACATAGGCAAGTCATAGCATGCGAAGGTGCTGGGTACACTGCAGGGCCTTGTGAGGTGTGTACAAATGTGCGACTAATGTACACATAATAAGCTGTACAGTGCTGGTTGACGTCATCTTCGACATGGGGTCATCATCATCTTCATGCTCCACTTCTTCCGATCCCATCGACTTCAACTGCGACTGGAATGTTGTGCCCTAGCTTCACTTGGTGTTCATATAGGCAGATTATTATATAACAAATTCATCAAGCAGTAAGAAGCCAGCTAGCTGGGAAACCGCACGTCACCTAATCCTACTTTACCACTATGTCTGAAACAGTCATCCGCAAGCTTTCCGATGCTATTACCATCTTCTCCATCCCGTTTGCGCGGATGGGATTACCGATAGGAAACCGAAGTACCGGTATCAAGCTGAAGAACAACGAGGTATTTGTTCTGGTATCCAGCCCTCCCGATGAGCCTACCAAGAAAACACTGGATGGAATGGGCCGAGTCGCGTAAGTCGTCTTGTCCTCTATCGCACATCTCACTAGGCTTACATTTCGGTGTGCACAGCTACCTTCTTACTCCGGATTACGAGCACTCTATGAACATCACGGCGTTCCACGAAGCGTACCCAACTGCCAAATGTATCGGCCCAGAAGGCATCGACTCGAAGCAGTCCTCCGTTCCATGGGCTGGGATTCTCGGTGCAGGTGGAGAAACGAAAACGTACGGCTTCGAAGACGAGATCAAGCTGCATTACTTTCCAGGACACATGAACAAGGAAATCGCCGTGCTGCACATCCCTAGCAAGACATTGCTGTGCGCCGATCTCGTGTTCAACTTGCCACCGACGGAGGGGTACAAGAAGACAGACCAGTCGGGAGAGGCGATCTGGCCAGTGAACAAGTTGCAGGAGTCTCTGCAGCCTGGTACGAGTGCGCATTCGGTTGTGAGCTCACTGACTGGCAAGGACAAGGAGTAAGTACCTGCCTTCAAGATCGCGTGAGCGTTGTCAGGCGTAATGACTAATTTGCAACCCTCGACGGCTCTCTTTACCCACAGAGCGATGACTCGTGACGCAAAAGTTGTTGCCGCCTGGGACTTTGACCGAATCATTCCTTGTCACGGTGATGTTATCGAGAGTACCGGCAAAGAAAAGTGGCTCTCAACATTCGAGCAGTTCCTCAAGTAAAGTCGTCACATTTGGAGAGATGCGGAAATGAAAGTGGGGACAATGGCAATCTGGAAAGATGGGTATGAGGGAAGGGTAAGATGGAAAGCGAACACGACGACAGAAAGAGAGGAAACGCCGGCAAAACAATCATAGTATAGAGCAATCAATTTGCTTCGAAGGGCACTTTCACCATCCCCAAGTGAACCGCAACCACCTCGAAAGTTGTACAAGCAGTTGTAAAGCAAACCCGATCGCGAAACAGAATTCGGTCGCAGCAAAAGCAAATTGTCGGTCGCAATGCACCGTGGAAAAGCCTTTACGACGTCACTTTGTTTGTTCGCTGTGCCAGATATCATGCTCTTCTTTTGGTGGTTGTTTTAAGATGGGATGATCCTGACGTGGCCTTGCAGGCATTCCGTTTGCTTCATCTGGTCAGGTTGTATCACTTGTCATCAGTGGCGACAGCCGCCGGTTGCATTTCACGTTAAGGAACGCCGCGATTGATGGAGTAAGCGACAACCTAGCGACTGGTTATATCAACATCGGATATCCCATACCCTGTAAAGGAGCGATCTAGGCACCCGCCGCCGCCAGAGAGGCGCACGATCATGTCCTTTCAAGATGGGCCAACAAAGGCGGCTATGGTTGCCTCCTTGTGAAAGGCGAAGCTATGTGGGTATATCCCAAAGCTGACAGCCGCCGTATGAAGATAGTATAACTACTTGCTTGACACCTGCTTGCTCCATGCTTGCCTCTAGTCTTCCAGAATTCGCGCCTTTTTCATCGCACTACTCAAACCACGCTCCGCCCCAACACGCATCTGCATCAATGTCCACGCAATGGACCAGGTAAGTAGTTGACTTTCTCTGACCAATTCTCCGTCGTTCCCTCTTCCCCTTGGCGCCTGCCTGCTTTGCTGTGCTTTCCTTGCTTGGTCACTGCAGTCGTGGCTCGAAGATCTGCTCGCTCCTTGGATGTCCGGTATCGTTCGAGCAGCAGTCGACTTCCAACACCAATGGGATACCAACAAAGGTTTCCGCTTGCACAGGATTCATCCTGCGGATAATAATAAGCAGCGAGCGATGATAGTCGAACGGTGACCGGCGGCGGAAAGAGACGTGGGAGAACTGCCATGCGTGATGCACCCTACGATCCTTGTAGGTTGTTTGTTTCGCATCAAGGAATCACTGTTGGCGGACCTCTGATCAATTTTGCGGTATCCGTCTCAACCCGATTAGCGACATGCCCGGTGGTCTTGATGGTCTGTTGAAGGCGTTCGAGTTTATGACGTCAGGAGGTGTCTGCTTCGAAGCTCATTTACAAGGTCGCAGATGTATAGAGTGCTACCGATTTATAATATTCCATTGGCTTAGTTCATAGTCGCAAGAATCGCCGAATGCCTGCCGCAAACCATGGCTCCAGTCAGTCTGGAGCGTCCCGTGTACTAATGCTCGCTCAAATCGAGGCAGCTTCAGGCGGTGCCTTCGAGCGTTCAATGAGATGAGCAAGCTGCCTTGAGCATACGCTCCGACGACGCCCTTGACGGTGCGATATCTTCTTCGGGTTTTTGCACGGCAGAAATCGGTCAGGAAGGCGCGACGGGGATCGCAACCTATTACCGAATGAAGGAAGACGCTGAAGAAAGATTCGTGGCAGCGCTTGATTTCTGGAGGAAGATACAAAAATCGCACAAGGACAGGAGTTGAAGACAACAGTTGTGCAAACAACGGCCTAATCCGGACCGCGCATCATGGCGAGTCCGTCGCGTCGCAGGTATCTATCTACTTTGCCTCGCCTTCCCCAATCTGGACATCCTCGAGATAATTAAGCAAACGTCATGTGACAGAGCAAAGGCTTGTCGTCACCAACATCTCGGGTTTCGCCTCTCTTTCATGCACAGACGTTTCGCAGCTCTCCTCGTTGGTCTACGAGCCGGTCAACTGGCACTGACGACACTGTTACTGGTACATCGTGAGCCGCATTCGCCAGTTTCTGCCACTCTTACATCAGGATTAGAATCAGGATTCATGGCGGAGTTCTTGGTAGTGTGAGATCAGGTGGAGGGGGGGGGGATTGCACGACTAGGTGATATGTGGGCAGAGGCGTGCCAAACGAAAGGTTTCACGCGTTTGTTTCGTTCGCTGTTGTCCCCATGCCACCCAGGTAGTTGATTTCACATCAGACAGGTCCAGCGATGCAGATCAACGGAAAGAGAAGAAGAAGAAGGTATTTTGTGAATGGGTCTGCCCGAATTGTATATTCCCGCATCTTTTGGCCGTAAAACAAACAAATCCATCCCGTATCCATCCATCCATGCCTGTACCCCGATCCCAATCCCCTTCTCTTCCAAATGGTTACTGGCTACAAGCTGTTCCGAACCTCGCAGCTACGTAAACGAAAAGACGAGCGGGAAAATCCGGAAAGAAACGAAGAAAGAGATGGCATGGTATGGATCCGCGCTGCGTTGAGTGTTTTTGGGTCGAAAAGAATGACGGAGGGTATACAACTCGTTCGTCCCCGTTCCCTGTGTGTGCCGTCCAAGAGAAGAAAAGCCGGAATCGTGTGAAAGAGAGAAAACGATTACTTCTTCTTGGGCGCGGTCTTGGCAATGTCCTCAACGGCCAATCCTACAAGCAGAATAGGGGTCAGGAGAACGAACTCGAGGTACGGTAGGGAATATACATACCAGGGGGCAAGCTCGACCTCAGCTTCTCAGCCTTCTCCGAGTCCTCGAGGGACAAGGTGTACAAGTACCTCGAACATCGGATCTTGAACTTTGTGACGGTCTTGCTGGATCCCATGGCGGCGACCTTTTTAGCGGACAAGCCAGCGGTTGCGGAAGGGGTGATTCGGACGGTCGTCTTCTTCACTCGGGCAGCTGCGGCAAAGGGGAGAGAGGACAAGTTAGGACGGGGAGTTGCATACAGGGCTGTTTGTAGTTGGAGGGATTGCGTCGTGACTGGTTGGTGGGGTGGTGCCGGTATTGAATCCTTGATGTGCTCCTTCATCTGTCCTTCTTCATCTGTCCTCTGCAGTCCTTGACACCCTCCCTCTGTTCTCATCCCTTCCGACTCTTTCCAAAAGCACCTTGACGCATTCTGTTCCTCCTCCACCACCACCACCACCAACAAGCCACCCGCTTCCAATCCAACCATAATGTACTCGTCACACACAAACACTCACACCTGGCATCCTTTCTCCTGGCAATCTCGAGGAACTTTTTGATGTCGGTGATTTGCTTAGGCTAAACACACGCATTCCAAGAAAAGAAGAAATGCACCATCAGTTCCCTGCCTCTTGTTTTCCGCACGCTCCCTTCCTTGTCGTCTGAATAGTCATCCCTATTGTCCGAACGAGACTCACCATCTTGAAGAACGAGGAGAACGAAAGGTGCTTAAGGGAAAAACCGGAAACGCGGCAGTCACAAAGCCAGCTGCAAGAAGATGGAACTTTGTGATGACTTGCTCTGCCGTGCCGGGGGAAGGTAGTGGGCAGAGTAGTGCGGTGGCCGGAAGGGACGGAAGGGAGGCTAGGGGTGGCTGAGAGTGAGTGCGAGGGAGCCAGTCGGAGGCGCGAGAAGGGGTCCGTCATTCGAATTGAAAAGGGACAGATGATTTTGCTCATTTTACCCATCGCACGCGCTTCCAAGAATTCATGAAAAAGTGTAAAAAATATTTCTTCCACCAAAGTTTGATCGCCGTTGAAGCACACGGCGCGCTACAGCCCTGCCTCGAGCCAACCGCAAGGCAAGCGAGCGAGCAAGCACACACACGCCACTCGACCCGTCAGTGAGCCAGCATTCCCTCCTGGCAGCGTCTCGCCACACTGGTCGTCAAATCGCCTTCACCGTTACCACCAGTGGCATCGCAAGTGAAGAAAGGGCTTTCCGCCGCACACCGTCGTCGTCTCTTTTCGTCAAGCCAATCAACAAAACAAGTCGAATCAAAATGGTACGTTTCTCTACATCCCCTATCCGCACTCACCCACATTCCCAGCATCCTTCGACATTTCCACGCCGGCGTCAGCATATGGATCCCAGAGGAAATCATTTATCGGTATACCTTCAACAAGGCTTTTACATCGGAGACGCTGTGAAAGAAGAGGAGAAGCGGTCCCGGTGGTGTTTGCAAGCGGGATGAAGGATGTTCAGCGGAGCGGAGGACGCAAAATTCGTCTTGCAGGTGGCCGCCTTGAGGTCCGCACACTTCCCGGCCTGTCCGTTCGTTCGGACGACCTTTCTTTCAAGATTGTTACTCTCGGTGATTCGAGCAAACAATCATGAAAGGGAAGGAACGAGCGTCACCTCGACACCTATCCGGTATCCCGCTCAGTCTGGACTATCTCGACCGTTATACGTCCACCTCCGACCGAGACAGAATTATTGACGGCGGACGAGGATGGTTCCTGTCGGTTGATTAAACTCTGGGGGTTCGTTTGAGCGTGCACAGCAAATCCCTGGATATGCCCATGGGTATTCAATGTGCGTGTGTCGCGAATACGCAGGATCTCGAGTAGGGCGGAGTGGTCTGTCTGCCGGAGTCTCCTACCCGTTTGTGGCAACTCGTGACGGTGATTCGTCCGGTCACACACAGGCAACGCAGTAGCAGGCTCTCCCTCTTGGCGAGTCCGGTATACGGACTATACCCTCGTGACGCTGGCTTTGGTCTCTACCGAATGCCTTGAACATGCGTCTTGTGAAATTCCCTTGCAAGGAAACACAAACAAAAAAGGCCGGGGAATTTCTATCCCTTTGCCGGGATACGGAATTCCCCATAGAGCTCCGAAATATCCGATTCCACAACGTGTTCATCATCACCACGCGCAGCCGCTCCACCTTCTCCCACCTCTCCTCCACCATCTTCCCTTGCCGCGATAAGGCACTGACTCGCTTCCTTTCCTCTCTTCCCTCTCGTTCCCCTTTCCCTTCCTGTGCGCGTTGAACATTGGATCGTTTATCTCGTCTCAATGATCTGTGCCTACCGGATGAATGGATGATATAGCCCAAGGCTGTTAAAGGAAAGTCCCGACCCGCTTCGGCCCCTTGTATGTCCCGCTTTTCTCCTTGTTGGTGGCAAGTGCACGGGCTTATGCGTGTTGCGTGATTTGATAGACTCTGGCACCAAGGCCAAGAAGGCTACCCAGAACCCCTTGTTCGAAAAGAGGAACAAGACCTTCGGTATCGGTATGTCCTCTCCTGTCTTGGCTTGTTGCACGAATACTTACCCTTCTACCATGCGCGTGTTAGGTGGTGACTTGCGACCCAAGCAAGACTTGACCCGATTCGTCAAGTGGCCCGAGTATGTCCGATTGCAACGACAAAAGGTCATCCTCAACCAGCGACTCAAGGTCCCCCCCGCGATCGCTCAATTCGGTCACACCTTGGACAAGAACACTGCCACCCAGTTGTTCCAGTTGCTCAACAAGTACAAGCCGGAATCCAAGCAGGAGAAGAAGGCACGATTGTTGAAGGAAGCCGAGGCCAAGGCTGCCGACAAGTCTGCCGACCCCACAAAGGACGGCAAGAAGCCCTTGTTCGCCAAGTACGGTCTCAACCACTGTGTTGCCCTCGTTGAAGCCAAGAAGGCCTCGTTGGTTGTCATCGCCGACGATGTTGACCCTATCGAGCTCGTCGTCTTCTTGCCCGCCTTGTGCCGAAAGATGGGTGTCCCCTACGTCATTGTCAAGAACAAGGCACGATTGGGTACGGTCGTCCACAAGAAGACCGCCGCCGTTGTTACCCTCCAGGACGTGCGATCAGAGGACAACCAGGCCTTGTCGACCTTGATCCAGGCCGCAAAGGCAAACTTCTCCGACAAGTACGAGGATGCTCGACGACACTGGGGCGGTGGTATCCGAGGTACCAAGTCGTACGTGTCTCTTTCGCCTTGTCTTCCCCTGCCCTGCTCACCTTTCTTCTTTCCCTTCTCGTAGCGTCGCCAAGCTCCGCAAGCGAGCCAAGGCTGCCGGTCAATCCGCCAGCTCGGTCTCCACCACCCTTTAAACGACTTGACTCTATCGACTGCCTTTTACCGGGCAAGTCGTGGAATGGTCGTTTGTTGTGTGTATCAGTTGTAGACAATCAACGCACTGTTTATGATTGATGTACCGCTACTGCACAAAAAAAGAGGTGTTTTGGACCCTTCCCTTGGCGGCGTGTGAGCGTGCTTCTGGCGCCACCGCTTGTTGGTTTTCCCATTTTGGTTTTGTCGCTCGTCTCCCTCTTTGACGTGGTGTATTCTGTGACATTAGATTGTATCCTATGACTATCGCTCGAGAACCACACGAGCCCGTTGAAGCGACTGTGCCCGTCTTGGCGAGTGTCTGCCGTTCGAGATGAGCAATAATTTGACGCTGAATCGTGCCCCAAGTCAACTGCCGTAGTCGGCAGGTGCTTTCACTTTCGCCCCGCGGGCCCGACAAGGAACCTTGATCGGGGCTTCTCTGGCATAAACACCCCTTGGCTCAAAATCGCTTGTCAATAAACTCCACACGTTTACCACGCCTGCTCCGTTTATTCTACGGTCAAGAAGGCAGCACAGCGCACGCCCGGTCGCGGGATGTTCTGGGTCGGCCGGCGCGCCAAATCAGCCAGATGATATTCTACAATACATGTCCTCGGTGAGCGATTGTCAAGGCACGCCTGCAATGTCGTCTCTGCCTGACTTACACAACAAGATTCTAGATGTTTACATGGATCGAGGTGACCTAGCTGGTTGTCAATCCCAAAGCACTTTCACGCGACGGAGTCTTTATTCGATCCCGTGCTTGCCTCCTCGAGAAACTTGTCGCCGTCATAACGCACTGGCCTTCCTCGTCGCTGCAACACCTTTCTGGGCAGCCATTCCCTCGAACCTTGAACGAATATGAGCTTGTTCATCTCCTCTTCGGTCAAATCCAAGCCGTCCAAGTCAAAGTTGCTTCTGATGTGAGATATAGTGACAGACTTGGGAAAGACCGATGTGACTCGCTTCAAACCCCAGATAAGCAAAATCTGTTGGACAGTCTTGCCATGTGCATCAGCAATAGCCTTGACGGTCTTGTCATGAGCGAAAGGTAAGCTGTGGGATCCCAAACGAAATGCTGGAGTCCGACCGCTTCGAGTGCAGAAAAGCAAGGGGCTGAAAACTGGGACTCGCCAACGTAAAAGGACTTATACCGATTGAATCGAGTAGGCTGAGGGGCCACAACGGAACAACATGATTTGTCAACTTGCTAGAAGCAAAAATACGTGACCGTTATCGTGTATTCGGCTACGGTCTAATTTTCACAGAGATGGGAACTTCTCGGCCGAGCGCAACAACAAGGGCAACGACATGTGTCGACTATCGGCCTTGAGATCGCCCGTGTCCCTCCCGCTCCTTTGCTTGCGCAAAAATGCATGCTAATCTATTCGACTGTCCAAGGATGGAAGCTTCGGCTTGGATAGAAACGGAAAGGGGTAAAACTCGTACAGTGGCGCTCGACTCACCCAGCATCAGCCAGTAGTCACACGTCGCGCTTGTCAATCGAGCGGAACAAATAAACGACCCGAAAGCGTAAGAAAAAGAATAGGTGTATAATAGGAGAACTGGAAGAATAGGAGATGTAGTGTTGTCTGGTGCTGATGGACCCAGGTGATAGAAACCTTTCTATAAATGCAGGTGTCCGTTCACCTCCAAATGATAATACCACTGTACAAACAGAACCTTTACAAACACAACTTGATCTAGTAGACCTTGCTAGATGAACAACATGAATGCGATTGCGCGATACGCCGCTATCGCACTCCCTGACCGCGACAATCCTGAAACAGCTCTTCCCGCCCCATGCGACTTCATTTCCACCACCACCTCCCCGTCACCCTATTGTCCATTCTCCACGTCCTCCAACCCATCTTCCTCATCCGATGCTATAGCCAAAAGCTTTCGTTTCCCAAGTGTCGTCACTCGTTTCGAATCGTGTCCTGCTCGCTCTCGTCCGCCAATCACTTTCGAATCTGCGTCGGCCCATACGACATGTTTGCCGTCCGGTTGTGGTGTCGCTACATTGAAGGAGCAGGCGACGTTGCATTCCTTGCACTTGATGCAGCCTCCTCCTCGTCCTTCACCTGCTGGAAGCGCGATACATGGGCACTGACGGAGGGCGCAACCGGAGCACTTGTTACTTTGCAGAAAGGTCGGGTCGGAGTGAGAGGGTGGACGACTCTCACCTGCTGACTGGTCGTGGCCGTTTTCGTTGACTTCCTCCTCTCCATCAAATCCGTCCAGAGCGCTCCTCGTATCCCAGTCCTCTGGCAGCAGCTTCATATTGTCTAGTGTTCGTGGTGATGGTAGCGTTGAATAGTCGCCGTAGATAGGTGGGTCAAGCTGAAAGCTACATATGACTCCGCAGACACGGCATGTGAGACAACCGGCCGAATCGAGGACGCTGTTTTGCCAGTATTTTGTATGGTCCGTTTCACGCTTTTCCGGATCGACGGGCAGTGGGGCGCACGGGCATTCTCGCAAAGTACAGCCAGTGCATTTTCGGAAGGCTTTGTTGACACCGGGGATATCGAGCGACATCAAGTTTCTATTGTCTTGTTTTAGGGGTACCGAGCTTGCTTGAATGATGATATCGGCTTTTGGGATCAGAGGTAGCCGTTTGATCCACTTGGGAGTCAACTGGAACTCGGGAGGGGCGCTGGGAATGCCAAATGTCGAGCCGTGACCACCATTCGACACATTACCCTTGTTCTTGTTTGTTGATGAAGAGTACTTCTTGATTGCTTTCGCGGCAGCACGCGTCGATCGGGTACTGCGGGTGCGCCCCATTGAAGTGACTGGAGAGCGCGTTTCGGCCGCCGCGAGTTGGCTGCTCAACAATGCAACCTCCTGTTCGCCAGCTTGTCCGAGTTCCTGTTCGCCAGCTTGTCCGAGTTCTTCGACGGCCACCACCTCCTTTTCTGCAGCTTCGCTAACCATGACTACCTCCTTGTCGGCCGCTTCGCCAATTATGACTACCTCCTTCTCAACATCCTCATCGACGTATACCACCTCCTCTACAGCTGCGCCAATCACTTTGTCATCCTGTCGCAGTTCATATTTGATAGTCACTTGAATACTGTCCTTTGCCGGTGTCGGAGATGAAGGCTCAGCGAGCGGTTCAGCAGCGGCAACTGGCAGAGCAGGCGAAGCCTCCGGAACCGGATCACGTTGAGTTTCGGGAACAAAGTCTGGTTGTTCATCATGTACCGCCGAAGGCGACGGTGAAGCAGGCGCAAGCTGTTGTCGGTCTTGCTCTTCTTGATATTGTGAGGGCAGCGCATTCATGTATTCTTCCTCGTCGACAATACTCGTCTGAGCGTCTGGCGTTGTAGCGGCATGTTGCGCATCGTAGTCGTCGTCCACGTTGTCATCTTCAGCGGCACCAGGGAGAGCGTGTTCGTCGCGGCCAGAACCGTCGTCGACAGGCAAACCCAAAGGCTTTCCGTCAGCTACGGCTTTATCCTGGGGAGAATCCGGTGAAGCTTCCCCGTCATTCATATCCGCATCTTCAATAGGATCAGCCAAGGGTTCTCCATTATCCATATCCGCGTCTTCATTATCCGCCTCGTCGGAAGCGTTGTCGTCCGCTTCGCCGTCGTTCATTGCCATTTCTTCCTCTTTATCAGAAATCAAAGCCTTTCCGTTGCTGGACGCGGTCTCATCGGCAGCATCTTCAATAGCTCCTCCGTTATCCATAGCAATTTCCTTCTCGGCAGGTTCGACTACCATCTTGTCATTCATGGCTGCCTCTTCATCCGCCTCGCTGCTCTGCACACCGAGAACAACGGTCTCTTCTTGGATGACGGTCACGGCCTCTTCCTGTGCTGCGAAAAGAAAGGAATACTCGTCCTCGATGGTTTTGTCGGTAGCAGCGATGTGCATTGTTGCGTCCTCGTTGTCCGCATGCTTTTCGTCATGACTGACAAGCTGGATATCTTCCCGTGCTAGTGTAGAGTGCTGCATTGGCTCGGTTGGAGGAGAGTCCAGCGATGGCTCGTTGCCGGCAGGACCGAGAACAGCTGTGGTCGCTTCCGCAGCCGTGGCCACTTCCGCCAGTACTTTGGTAGCCGGAATAGGAGACTGTGTAGTATTCGCCTTTGACTCCTGATTCGCGGTAACCGGGGTGTGATCTTCTGAGGCATCCATTTCATTCGCAGCTAGATTCGGAGGCTGTGCATCATCTGCCCCCGACTCATGATTCGATGTGACCTGGGAGCGGTCTTCCGAAGCAGACATCTCCGATGCGTGATTCATCGTGGCTGATGGTTGACCCTCTGATGCAAGCACGTCCGGTTCGTCAATGCTTGCGGGAGGAGATTCTCGTTCCATAACATTCTCGCTCGAAGACGCCTTTATTGCTTGGATCGCTAGGTGAGAACAGTACCAGATTAGCTTCGTGTGAACGGAAGTCGTCATTATCAGTGACAAACTATCATCTAACAACTTACCATTGTCTGATTCGTAATGATCTTCCTCTAGCGGCGATCCCGGTTGGACGGCTGTAGGTATCGAAGCGGTGTTGGCATTCTGGTCGGAGGATGCATCCGCAGGTGGGGTTGGCGATTGGCCACGCCTGGGAGGTAGCGGTTTGACATCTTCCTGCTGGATCGAAGACTGATCCTGATCAACAACCTCGGACGGTCCTTGCCTCCAATCCACCTCCATAGCCGATCCTGGAATCTCGGACTGTACTTGAGACTCATCCACCTCCATAGCTGTTCCCAGAGTCTCGTTTACAACGGAACTCTGACCTTCAACAACAACAGGAGCGTGAGCTGGGCCTCCGTTCAGGTCGACTTCCATACCCAAATCAACCCCACTGTCTCCATTTACCGGCAAAGCTGGCGTAGCATCCGGTGTGGCGTCTTCTGGCACAATATGCTGCAGAGGAAACTCACCATCGTACTCTTCCTCATCCGCCTCTGCCTGATTTTGCATGTATTCCAAAGCAGCTTCCAGGGCTGCACTTCGTTCCTCCTCTGTCTGTATTGAGGCAGGCGGCGAGTTCAGAGCTTGATCTTCGCCTCGGGAAAGGTCTTGCCCCGGTTGCTGTTCTGCCGATTTTAGAAGACCATCATCCATCTGCGCAATCGAATGCTGAGCGTTGATAGGAGTCGTCTCCCGTTGAGTTGCAGCTTGCGGCGCCATCAAGGGCGAGGGTGATCGAGGGGCAAGCACAGGCGGCTGACGTAGCGGTGAGATAGATCGAGCGATGGCAGGTGCGGCTGGGACGGCGGCTTGTGATTCCTGGAATCGGACACTTGGTCGAACCATAGGCTCCGATTCGATAACCATCATTGATCCCGAATCCGCGACCACTGGCTTTCGTTTGGCCGTTGCTCTTCGCGGTTTAGTCTGTTCTTGAGTTCGTTGAGAGTCGGGTCGTCGCGAAGACCGCGGAGAAGAATTGGCTACTGAAAGGCTCGATCCGGCATTGACGATACTAGCGAGGGAGAACTCTGCTGTCGCAGTACTCAGAGCCTTTGCCGTCGCTGCTTGTACGCCCGGTGCCAAGCTTTCTGTAGGCCACCAGCAACCACACCCTAGGGTCATGCAATTCGAGCATCGACCGTAGTTGGAGTTGTTCATGCGTACACCCTTGATGATGCCGAGTTTGGCCGGGTCGTAGTAGAAGCACACGATGGGAGAAAAGAGCTTGTCCTTTTGCTCTTCTCTGAGAGGCTGACAGCTACGTCAGTACGCAGAAACGAAAGCCCACATGTACAGTACTTACGTTATGAACGGTTCGGCATTCATGGCACGTTTTTCCAAAAAGTCTTGCAAGGCCACTTGTCTTTTGCTTTCCGCCTCGGCGCACGCAAAGCACTGTATCCGTTGCACTTCCCCTAGCTCCGCGATCTTTCCAGCCACCTCGATGGTTCGTTGTGTAATCGCAAACTTCTCCTTTCGGTCGACGGCCGCAGGGGTGATTGGGACGACATCGCTCGAATAAGATGATGATCCAATAGTAGTCACAGCTGTTGACCGTCGATAACGCGTCCTAGCTGATGTCCCGGCGCTTGCGGGCGGAGCGTCATGGGGATTGTGGCCGCTTCCACTCGCAGACTCGGGACCTGCAGCTCCTCCGCCATTACTGCTTCCAACATCAGGGATAGGTCGGATGGGTTGGATAGGTTCCGTCACGATTTTTTCCTGTATGATACGCTTTCTCTTTGCTGATGGTCCTTTTGGTCTTGGACGATCCGTCACGGTCGAGGAAGAAGAGTCGGGTCGAGGGAACTCGGCGGTTCTGGCAGAAGAAGGGGGTTGTGAGGATGTCATGGCAACTTGCTGACTGGGTGGCCGGTAGTAGCTTGCTCCTAGTGCGCACGCTGTCTCATCCGTAGCGTCGACGGTGGTAGAGTGTCACTACTGTCGTTTGGTTGTAGTTGAGTTTGGTAAACAATCATTAGGAGTACGGGAAACGGTAGGTTGCGGATGTCGTCCAAGCAGCCAGGCAGCGCGGAAGCTAATTGCAACTGCTTCTTCTGCTTGGCTGCTTGCTGCTTGCTTCATGCGCTCTTCTTGCTTTTTTGCTTCTTGATTCTTCTTTCTCGCAACAGATAACACCATATCGAATGGTCAGTAGTGTAACGTAGAGATCTAGTCAGCTCGATGGTTGGAGCGTTCGTATTGACCTATTATATAATCTGCTAGAATGATCCCATATACAACGAGCTATTACATAGGGTAGCCCTCGTCAACTTCCCCTCTCGCCGAATAATGCCCATTATTAGGCCGAGTTGATAATCCCTGTTGTTCCATAGCAAATCAGCATGTTGACGTTTACCAGAAGTACCTTGGCACTCACCATCAATCAATGTATTCCAATATGTATCGTCTAGCGGGTTTGCTATATCAGGGACAGCCTGGTCCGCAGGAGGCAATGCGACAGGATTCGACAACCCAACAACATCCATCGCGGAGTCGCCTGAAGCCAACAGTCCATCTTCCGCCCGAATGCCAGCCATGCGGTGCGAAATATTATGGAACGTATCCTGCTGTGGTCGTTGTTCATGCGGTATATCTTCTTCAAGCAGCGGATCCGTCGTTCCGCCAACCAGGCCGTTGCTACCGGGAATCGCCCATCCCTGACCCATGCTATCAGCTGTGATCCCGAGCAGAGGCTGATTCAGCCCTCCAAACAGCCCATAGGCCTGTCCGAGTACTCGAGCGTCAATGTCTGCATCGTGGGGATGTCCGATCGCCATTGAGCTGTTGGCAGATAGCCAGTGATCCAGCAGGCGCTGTGGATGCTCATCCTCCAAGCCAGACCCAGCAGAACCTGAGCCTGCGGGGCTGTGATCGTTCAGATTATTGGTAGAGTTGCTGAAGCTGTTGGAACGCTGATGCCCAGGTAGCGCTAGGCTGAGCGGTTGATAAGGCGCCGTGGTCGATATGCGGGATTGTGCGTTACTCTGGTTCTTGCCGCCATTTCCGTTGACCATCGCCGAGTACAAATTCTTGAAGATGGCAGATGTAGACTCGTTGGGTTGCACGCCGTTTCGCGAAGACTGAGTGGACGAAGGTTGTATCTGCACGCCCTCACCGTCCCGCAAGCCGAGTAGTAAGGCGACTGATTCGCTCCGATGGCCACTGTTGCTGATTTCGTTTCGTTCGAGAACCTGCTGAGCCCTTCGACAGAGCGTGTAGATCTGGAACAAGAAAGTTGAGTATCGAGATAAGAGAATTAGGCTACGGCAACTTACGATAGCGACTTCCTTTTGAGACGCTTGATCACGATGCGCTTGCTTATCCAGTGGATTTTGATTGAGGAATGTTGTCAAAATCAAACGCATCTCTTCGGCATCTTCACCTCGCTGTGTAGAGGACAGGCTAAGCTTTCAAACTTGAACAACCATACGACTAGACTCACTGGGAAAATAATGGCGGAAATACCCTGTGGAAGATAATTTAGTACTCTGGGAGGCAGTCGGCGAGAACGAAACTTACAGCAATCATGGCAGCGTTCTGAAGGCGATTTAAGAGTTAGTCATCACGAATGCGCTTTAGGTATGCGGCAAACTTACAAATTCCCGGAATTGCCCACCGAAGTAGGCGTTATGTACCCCGGGATGTTCGTTTCTGAATTGCTGACGCTAATGCAAAAGAGTCAGCGCGATCTTCCCTGTAGATCACGAAACCACACGTACAATGCGGAAATCCATCTTGGCAGCATCAAAGCAGGCTCTTCTGCTCATCGCGAAACGGTCAGACCGCAGTCGTCGTAACAGCCATGGTCGATGAAGAGTAATGACGATGAACAAAATTTCTGTCGACAGGTAGTATCTATGAATTGGAATATACGGTTGTACTGCGTCCAAACTCTTATCGGCATCCTCCATGCGATAGTGAGGAGGCAGATCGTTGATAAAGTTCCTGAGCTCCTTGTCCAAAAACTCCACGTCTTCGAATCTCGCCGGTTCGTGAAGCTTTTGAAAATGATGAGTGATTTTGCCAACGATCTTTGCAAATCGTTTGCGCAAGATGACAAACGTCGACGACGTGGGCTCCGAAAGAGGCTTCGAGATGATGGGCTGCCCCGGCTCTAAATCAGCGAATTCCACGTTAGAAGGCTCGCCTGCATCACAATAAGCGTCTCCGATGGATGGAGGCCTTCCAAGAATGAGCGAGTAGCTGTATTGGATTGTGTTAGCAGACACATTCAGCAGACAGTGTAACAAGGGGCATGAACTCACTTTCGATCTGCATGATACAGGTAGGACCACACTCGGCGGCGATACTCAGTCACGTAAGGACTACACAGCAGGGATCAGACAATGTTCCGGTTTAGGCTGACCTTGCACTTACTCTAGGCCCAACTTGGTACCGTCTCGGTGCAGTCCGATTGCCTGAGCCGTCCTCAGACTCGCGCCAAGCTGACTCCAGCATTCGGTCAAACCTGGAAAGCAAACTTAAACTCAATCCAGAGTCAATACCGAACGGCGCAACCAGACTTACGCCGATCATGAATCAAGACGAGATAGAGCGCGCTCTATAAACCGGCTATTAGCGTTGACGCAACTCTTTCACCTTGCTCGAACCACGTACTAGAAGCCTTGTGACCACCAACTCCAAACTCTCAGGTTGTATCGCAATCGCAATCAACAGACTTCGTCGAGCTAAAGACAGACTCGTTAGCTTGAACCAAGAAGCTAGCCATGGACGGTTACTCACAACACCAATACATCCTCAAACTAGTCATCCTTCTTGTCTGTTCGTCTCCCGCCCAAGCTTCCGGTGCCAACCGCGAACTCGTCGCCAGAACGATGAATATCAGAGGAAGACTCCTGACATTGCCCGGTTCTGGCCCAACGCCATCTTTCTTCTTGTACATGTCCTCGAAAGCTGATCGGAAGATACGTTCATCGATGGGATATCGAACATAGTTGATATGCTTGAAGAACCAGTCTACCAGTGCCGAGGCGAAAGGATACGGCGGTAGTTCTTGCACCAGGTCTCGAAGCTTCATCGGTGAAACCCCACAATCCTGAATAAGTCTTTGCAAGTTATCCGCTGGTGTTCCGCAATCAGTCAGATTGAGCTGAATCGTGGAACTTCCTCGAAGGCCTTCGATAGAGGGCACCGTTCCATCGGTAGCAAACCATCTACCAGCGTCCAGTCCGGTGCCATCTCCCGCAGAAGCTGATCGACTGAACCCAAAGGGTCGGCCTTCTTGATCGCCATCGCTCGGTCCCCTTCTGGAGCCTTCATTCTGTACGGAACCATCTCCTCCCGGTGCTTTGACAGAGGACCCAGAACGAATGTTGACAGACACAGGTTGCTGTGCAGATGATCGCACAATGGATTCGATCCTCTCGAGCCGCTGTAAGACTTCTGACTCGAAGGTTGGGCTTTCGGGTTCGTATACACTTTCCGATGCGTTGTAGACAGCTTCCACCGAACCAGAATTCGGCGGGAAAAAGGTTTGATACGGTTGATTAGCCAAGTTTTGCAGAGAAGTAGGCAGCTGCTGAATCGTCGATACTGTCATTGATGCCAGACTGGGGGGTTCCTTGTGAGGCACAGGTGTATCTGTTGTGACTGCAGCACTGGTGGACATGTGGCGTGGCTGAAATCCATTGAGAGGCTGGGGCTGAATCGCTAGCGGACGATGAACGGTTGCGCCGCCTCGTTGCGTACTGTTACCCATGGGTGGAGGAACTGATCCTGATGTTCCCGGTACAGCTTGAGACGATAACCGCTGGGGTGTACTCTGAGGCGGAAGTGGGAGAGGGGGTTTCTTGTTCGCCGAAGGAGGCGGTGCAAGGGGTTTAGCGGATGTTGCCTTCTGTGGCGGAATTTGTGTCTGACTAGCTGACTGAGAAGACTGCCGACGGACAGACTGATGTATCCGCGTCGATTTCGGCAGAGGCTCTCCCGGAACATAAAGAGTCTGCAGGATAGCATGTTCAACGGCAGGTCACAACAGCCACTTCCGAAAAATACTCACACACTGTTCTGGGATCTGGATCGCGAGAAAAGATTCTAGTAAGTTAGTACCGTTCGCGTCCTCCTTTACTGCCCTGAAGTCTCACCTTGCGCGCTAGGAAGATCATTGGAAAAGGAGATGAGTACATGCCCCACACGGAGAACCTTGTCAATGAGGCTCACCTAAACAATGCTGACAAGGAATCTCTCTGTTACACTTCTGCTTTCTCTGTATCGGTAGAAACTAGCGTCAGACCAGCGCTCCACACGTTGACCCATATAGAAACTGACCTTTGTACATTGTGCGCAACTTAAAGCGACACGAGGCTTTTTCCTCTTGTTCTTCTCCCCTGGCTGTCCCTGATCTGAAACTTCGCTGTGATGTCCATCACCTGATCCATTGTGAGAGATACCTCTACTCTCACCTCCCAGCCCTTTCGCATTGGGATTGATCGTACCGTTGGTCAATCCGGGCGTTGTATACGAGTCTGACCGGGGAGTTATTGATGGTGGACGAGCGGGATGTCCAGAGTTATGGTTTAGGTTGGCTGGAAGCATTCTTGGACTTTCATTGAGAGGGAGGTTCGAACTGGAAGAGATGTTTGTCGAGTTCGGCCGGCTAGGCTGTTTCTGATGTGTCGTTGCCAAGTGTTGCGAGTACGAATTGCCACCCGAAAGGTTGAGCGCGACACCCGGTATAATGTCTTCTCGGGCTTGGTGTCCATGTCTATCGCCATCCGCATATCTAGAGGGAGCAGTGAACGATCCGTGTTGATCCATCTGTGGTTTCACGTCGTTTTCCTGGTCGTCTTTCATTTCGCCGCCATAGAGAGAATGCTTTCGCTTCATACCGGCAGTCGGACTCGTCCGTGTCACTGCGGCACCTCCGTCCATTATGGCTCTTGGTGTTGATAAACTAGGAGCGCACAGTGGCAATCTGCGGATAATCTCGTCTGTCGAATCGACCACCAATGGTCGAAAGTGATTGGAATTCGGATGATGTAAAACTCTGGGTAAATCAAAGACGGCTCGACGGACTAGACCTGTGTTACTGTAACTCGATGGATGATGCCTTGTCTCCTGTGTTGCCTCGGTTGGACCTCTAGACCAGCGAAAGTTGACGTTGGATTCCTCTATATACGTCCCTGTGTTGGAATCTCGGTAGCCTCGTCTGTCGACGTCTGTCGATCCTCTCGTAAATGGCACAAAGGAGGATCGCTGGCGAAAATCTGAAGGAGGAAGCTGTGGTGTTCGCCACTGCTCTTGTGGCGGGCCGTCGAAAGGCAGATGCCGTGCGGGAAAGTCGATGTAAGCTTGCTGTTCCGTATAGGCTCTGTGTGATGGCGGACGATAGGCGAGATAGGAAGGTGTTAAATCGCCGTACGAGGTGCAAGTGCCTGCTGGTGCTGATAACGACGAGATCGCTATTGCTCCTTGTGGTGATGGACTGAACGGTGTGTGGTAGAAGAAAATCGGGGACAGTGAGGAAGGATGCGAGCGGATGTTTGGTTCGAAAGGTGGAATCTGTGGCGTAGGTTTGGTGAATGAGTAGTTGTTGGCATGTTGCAATCAGACACCAAGAGCCATTTTGTTCGGGAGTTTGGTCAGGTCAAGGCGTTCACGGGCGTAGGCATATGTTGGCAGTTTGAGTATATAAGGACGGGCAGAATGTGACGATGGTCAAAGAATGGATCGATGGCATGGCGAATATGTAGAACAGACAATCAGCCCAGCTCTACTGATCGACTGACAATCGTGAAAAATCCAGCGTCAATCGTTCCTTTGTCAGGCAGTCTCTCTAGGGGCCATAACATAAAGGTACCGTAGCGCACAGACGCAGAAGGCCTTTGTTCCATAATGTGCTAGTCACAGTCTAGCAACCTTGCTCCAGAAAAGACCTAGGCGTCGCCCCTTCCTGCACAGCCACCTGCCACCACCGTTGAGACTCCCTTTCCCTTATCGGAGCCAAAGGCGATGAAACGAGAAGAAAGAGGTTAGAGAACTCACGGATTCGCCAAATTCACCAGACCTTGCCTCTGTCGACTATCACAGCAAACACTGCGCTCTGCACTTTTCTTTATCAAACACGCCCTTCTCCTGATCGCTGCGTTGCAGATCACCTCGTGCTGTCAATCGACGAAACGCGGCAGATCCTACTACAAGTATGGCTTGTCGCGGTGCTTTTTGAGTTCCGAGGTAGCTGGGGGCAATGTGGAATACGAATGAGAGATGTGACGGATATCACTCTCTCTGCGAGCGTATCCTACGTCTCCTGTGGCAACGAGTCTCGAAGTGGTGGTATCTGCATAAGATGTGTCGTTCGGTGTCCGTGTGGCGACAACGAATTGGTGAAAAGCGTATAGTGACTAGAACCGTTCGATTTGCTGCGCCGACCGTCCAATTTTCTGCAGACTGTAAACGCTCACGAATCTGGTATACCTCTGCGTTTCCTTAACCTCTATGCAACTCGATAGCTAGCAATTCATTACCCACCTCAGAAGTTCAGCCCAACAAAAGCATTCCATCCAAACTCCTGCGAACTATCCTCCACTCCTCTGCTTCCGCCAGCCAATTGCACGCCCGGCAAAAACGAATTCTGAATTGAATCTCTTGACTTGGCTCACGCGTACAACCGAGACAGGAAATATGATTTCGTGCTCGAGCTCTCGTCCAGATCCATTCCGATAATCAGCTCGATAACCTGACTCTGTTTGGTTATCTGTTTGAATAGTTCAGGTCGACCCGGACGTACCAGGACCCACGTCCAGATAGACTACATATGCTGAGCCGGTCGATACAACAGGTTTCACGAAGACGGGCTCAAAATGGACGAGGTATATAGAATATGGGCATGACATGACGCAGGCCATTCAAACGCATTGTCGAGTCTGCACTACTGGATATGCCAGTATGTCGACGTCTGACGGCTCCCAGGATGAAGATGTCGGAATTCCTAGAGGAGAGCTGAGAAGAGTTGCTGTACCGGTATCCGGTATGCAGGCTCAGCTGCGTTGGCACGCCGGCTGAATGAAGCTGTTGACAGGGTGGAAATAACGGAAGCCAAAAGGATACCCGAAGGTTGTGATTTCGGGTCTAACAAATCGGACGAGGAACGAGGTCTTCTTGACGTTGCAGTTTTGCGCAAACGTTATCACTTGCCTCCCACCCACGAAACCATTCTATACGCAATTGACTATGGCCTGTGCATGTGTATCACAAACAGGGAACTTCCCACTGAAGGACGCTCTACATACAGGAAAAGGACCAACAAGCGATTAGCAGCTTCAGCAGCAACTAGCTGAGCGCATTTCGTTGGCGGCGAGGGTTGGCAGGAAATCGCGCGGAATTCTCAAAAAAGTTCGGACCGCTGGAGGTGACTGTCTCAAGTGTTTCAGATGCGCATTCGCATTAGCGAACCTTGCGAGAGCTACCTCGCTTTGCATTCGTGTCCGTACTTATCCATATCCTCCTTACCAACAAACGACTACAGACTACAGCCCTCGCTCAGCAATCAATCGACCCCCATATTGGCACTGTCCATCTTTTCTACCTGTCCCTGCTGCTCCATTCAAGCTGCAGTGCTTACTCGTCTGGGCCTGTGACACCTCAACCGCTCAAGAACGATATTGCTAGTGGACCAAGACTTTCAGGAGAATACGACAGGTGCTAGAGCAATAAAGTCAACCTTGATCAGAGTAAACCTCTTATCTCCTTATCAGTGAGCAAAAAATCGCATCAATTTTGTCTGGCTTCTGATCAGATCGGCATTATTGTTGTTTCGATCTCTCGCCTCCAGTCTTGTCCTGGCTCCAAAGAGCCATTGTTTCGCTTTGTTATATACCAGTCATCCCAAGCATTGGACATGTCGACCACAGCATCAGCATTACAGGTACCCAACGAAGGCGATCGTGTCCAGATGAACGGACTCTCGAATTCCAACGGGACACGTAACCAACACGACGAACAAGAGCGAGACTCTGCGCGTGCCGACAAGATGGGACAACATGGTATCATCGACATCTCGACATCTCAAGATATTCCCGTTCAATCTCCTCAACCCAACTCGCTCGCATCACTCATGACTTCCAACTTTACTCTTTCAACTCCACCTGCGTCACCCGGAGCTGCATACCCGCCACCGCTACAACTCGAGTACTCGTCCTCGGCGCCCATGCCACAGACACAGAGAACGCATACTGTTCAGTCTGGTGATCCCGCCGTACCATCACATTTGTACGAACGCTTGCCGAAACATTTCTTGCACAGGGAGGAAGGGAGTGAGGATTTGGTGCCAGACTATATGAGAATGATCTTGCTGTGTAAGTTTACATGCAGAGTCGAGATGAGCAATAGCTGACTCCCTGCACAGCCAAGGTATACTCGCCACCCCTAAACCTGAAAGAAACTCCTCTCACGCTTGCTGTAAACCTATCCGGTCGTCTTGGATGCGAAGTTTGGCTCAAACGAGAAGACTTGCAACCCGTATTCTCCTTCAAGATCCGAGGTGCCTACAATTTGATGGCCAGTCTATCAAAGGAAGAGAGATGGAAGGGTGTCGTTACCTGCTCGGCTGGAAACCACGCGCAGGGTGTCGCGCTCGCGGGATATCATCTCAAGATCCCTTGCACGATCGTCATGCCAACCGGAACACCCTCTATCAAATGGAGAAACGTCGATCGACTCGGTGCAAAGGTCGTCTTGCACGGTCAAGACTTTGACGAAGCAAAGACGGAGTGTGCACGACTCGCCAAAACGTACGGTCTGCACTTTATTCCGCCGTATGATGACCCCATGGTCGTCGCTGGTCAAGGAACAGTTGCAGTCGAACTTGCTCGCCAACTCAAAGACTACGAGTCCCTCGATGGAGTGTTTGCATCGGCTGGCGGCGGTGGTCTTCTCGCTGGTATCTCGGCCTACTCGAAACGGATCGCACCTCACGTAAAGGTTATCGGTGTGGAAACCCATGATGGAGACGCCATGAAGCGAAGTATTGCTGCAGGAAAGCGTGTGACATTGCAAGAGGTTGGGCCGTTTGCCGATGGTACAGCTGTCAAGATTGTGGGAGAAGAACCTTTCAGGTTATGCAAGCAGTTGTTGGATGATGTTGTGTTGGTGTCGAATGACGAGATTTGTGCAGCGATCAAGGATGTGTTCGAAGGTAAGACAGCTACATCCATGTTTGTGACAACGCTGACCATGTTCCGTGCAGAAACACGAGCCATCCCGGAACCTTCGGGCGCTCTCGGCCTTGCCGGCCTCAAGGCATATATCCAGGAAAACGGACTTGTCGGCAGCGGGAAGCGTTTCGTCGCCGTTGTCTCTGGGGCAAACATGAACTTTGGTCGTCTGAGATTCGTTGCTGAACGAGCAGAGCTGGGTGAAGGACGAGAAGTCTTGATGGGTGTCAAGATTCCGGAACAACCTGGATCGTGAGTTCACACTAAGACCACCATATACCTACTGCCTTTTCCCCCTCTCTTTCTCTAGCCCATGCTTGTGCGCCATAATTTTGGTTCGGGTCCTCACGTAAAGCATGGGCTTTTGCCCTCCCTATCTGCTGCGCCCATCAGATACTCGAGAATGATGACTGCACATCAATTCACCTCCTTCCCCTGGTTATCTCCCGCTAATCCTTGCTCTACTACGACACCGACCTTGACCTCAAACGTTTTGGCGGACAGCTTTATAAAGTTGCATTCCATCATTAACCCTCGAGCGACGACTGAATTCGCCTATCGATATTCATCTCCAAAGGAAGCGTATATCATCACATCGTTCCTCTTGTTATCATCTCCCTCATCCGCATCGGGCCCTACTCCGGAAGCTCGAGCAGAGGAAGTGTCTTCATTGCAAACGCAGATGGCGGAAGCGGGAATGGAAAGTGTGGATCTGAGCGACGACGAGTTTGCCAAAAGTCACGTTAGGCACATGGTTGGCGGGAAAAAGGTGGTGCAACATGAAAGGGTCTTCCGATTCGGTGCGTTGACTTTGTTGGGAGTTGTTTGTTAGGTGACACTAATGATCGCATTATAGAATTCCCGGAACGACCTGGAGCGCTCCGAAAGTTCTTGATTGGGATGCAATCCGATTGGAATATCACCATGTTCCACTACAGAAATCACGGTGCCGGTGCGTCAGGTATGAGCTGTAGATTCGGTCCCATCTAATAGTCATCCCACCTTCATAGACGTCGGAAAGATTCTCGTAGGCGTGTCCGTACCTCCTTGGGAGTCCGAACAGTGGGATGCATTCGTTCGCAAGCTGGGTTACCCATTCGTGGAAGAGACAAGAAACCTGTATGTATTGTCTCTTCTGTCTTAGTGCGTTATTGCTCATGCCGTGGTTTGCATTACAGTGCCTACACTCTCTTCCTACAAGATCAATCTGCACCAGAGGCGTAAAGTCCGTGCTAGTCGCCTTGTCTGCTGTTTTTTTGCATGTCATCCCACGGGATGTCTCTGTCCGGGTTTCTCGTTTGGCTTCTTCGGTCACCGGCAAAGTGTCTTCCGTACGCTGTTGGTTTTTGGACCCTGTAGTCAAGTCTTCATATCGCCTATCGTCGATTAAAGCGTTGCGACCGCTGGATACCGTGACGTGTTATACCTGTGCCATCGTGACCTCTACTGTAAATTGCCATTGGCATATAGTACATTCTCTTGCATCGCAATCTATCCGATAATTTAGACAATCCTGAATAGTCGGGGCTACGGAGCTGGCCAGAAATCTTGTACTGCAATCTGTACAACTCCACCGACCGATGATCTGGATCGTTCCTTGGAATAGGGTGAACAGCTTGCAATCTACCGAAAGCTCTATGACGGTGGCTCATCATCGAGAGATCTCGAGAGACTGGGTTATGTGTTTTGATTCCGCACCTTGCTTATGTAATGCAGCTTGTAATGCCTGGTTTACAAAGGCTCAGGAAACTCTGATAATATCAACAGGCCACACAACAGTATCTTCCATGCCTATCGCCTTCAGTTTTACTCCTGCCGCAGACACATCACTTGGGCAGCGACCACTGCATCTAGAAATCACAATAACGATTTAAATAAGCTCGCGAACAGTAATATCGAAGACTCGGTGACACCAGCTCAATATGGCGCCAATTCTAAATGAAGAAGAAATCGCCATCGACCCGTACGAACTGTTAGGCGTCAAGGTCGAAGCTACAGAAGGGGAAATCAAGAGCACGTATAGAAAATTGAGTTTAAAATGCCATCCTGATAGGGTAAGTTTGTTCTCAATGTCGGCTACGTTTCCATGCCGATCAAGGCTGATATTCTCGCTACAGTCCAGCTGATATGCTTGCCCATCTATATTAGAATCCCGACAACCCTAATGCTGCACAGCAGTTTCATACGCTTTCCCTTGCACTAGGAATGCTCACAGATCCTTCGAAGCGGTCATATGTGAATAATAAGCTGGAAGAGGATCGCCGAAAAAAGGAAAAGTATGCGGTAATGGAGAAGAAGAAGAGGGGCCTCGTGGATGTAAGTTGATTCTCCTTTCCCATGCGGACTGACGCTCATCATTTTCATTATTCTCATTAGGCACTTCTGGCAAGGGAAGAAGAAGCGAAAAAGGCCAAAAAGAATGCGGTTCAGCGCCACGCTGAAGCGAACGAGGAAGAAGCGATCAAAGAGGCTGGTCGAAAGATGAGGGAGGCGATGCAAAAGGCACATTTGCAAGCACAAACGCCGAAATCCGAGGAGACTCGACCTAGTGCGCCATCAAGACCAACGACAGCAAGACCACCAATGACTCCTGCCGATCTCACCTTGACGCTGCAGTTCCCGCCTGAATCGTCGTTTGTGGATTTCCTTGCATCGACAACGACACTGGAGCCGCGTATAACGTCACTTTACGGACCTGTTAATTTTGTTATTCTCAAAGAAGCCAACAGCATGATGGATTCTGCAGAAGGGGGGAAAAAGAAAAAGAAGAACAAGGGGGCGAAAGCCATCGTGGAATTCAAGGAGAGCAATTGGACTGGGTGTTGGGCCTGCTGGAGGGATCATGTTACGGATCCAATCCAGGGCAAGCCGAGACGTCCGTTAGTAGCTGGAACAAAGGCTAGATGGATCAATAAGGATGGCACAACTCCGGAATGGATCGCTTGGGCCGAATCGCAACACAGCAGTACGCCGTCAACGACACCTTTGACTGCCCCGACAGAACCTCTGGCATATGCATCGGACCGAACATCAAAAGTATCATCATCATTCGCCGCCTCTTTTGCCGCTTCGTTCCCGACCGCGGAAGAAAGACGACAGCAAGACGCTCGAGCAGCAAAAGCAGATGCGGCCAAGACTGCTGCGGAGAATTACGAGAATGCCACGTTGCTCAAGATGAGGCAACTTGAGAGGGAGCGCTTGGAAGCAGAAATACGGAAACAGGATGAGCAAGATGCATGACAGTACTATGATTATGCAATCATCCATCTATCTCAGTCTAGCCCGAAATTCTTGGAGGGTACAGGACGACGTCTATATTGATAAACCCTTCAAGGCAGATTGCAATGTTTCGATTTCCTCGTCGATCATTTGCATCTGCCATTTTTTCAAGGAAGGAATCGTCAGTATGGGAGTGAATGTGATGTCCCAGATAACACTCACCTTAACAGCATTCGTCTGTCTCACATGGTCCGGAATGCTGTTTCCGCTATTTATAGAAGCCGCCAGTTTCGTCAACTTGTCCTTTTTCGTTTGCAGAGCACCAAGCTTGCGCTTCAACTTGCTCGCTTCTAGAGCACTATCGATCTTGCCTTCCACCTTGATAATCACAGTAACCATCGGGCTGACGGTCTCGATGCCAACTCCTGTCGAAATCGAGGAAGCGTTGTCGATAAGTTGGATGCCACGAGAGCCTTTGATCATGGAAAGCATAATCGCGGATTGCGTTCTTATCATGGTCGCTGTTGTTTCTTCGTATACTTGGATGAGTACTAACAATAAACCGTTAATTGAGGTCAGCGCTTGTTACGAGAAGAAATGGCTAACAGCAAATGACTTACTGTCATGGCGGTTGTCAAAGGTTTTTCCATTGGTAGAAAGCCCATGCCTGGCCATTATGGATCGGGCTGCTCGAATGCAACCGATGACCATGCCGAAATTCGCCTCGCTTTGGGAATCTACGTAGTCGTTCCGCTGTTTGCAAGGTCCCAATGTCAACGTTGAGTTCAACCCGAGATATTAAACTCAGGCTCACCTTGGCAGGATAGGGACAGAGCATAATCGTTTCAATCAAGCATCCAGGTCTTCGCGGCAAGCGTTGCCACAAATCTTCAGTGATGTATGGCATGACAGGATGCAGAAGTCGCAAGGCGGTCTCCAGGCAAGTGTAAAGCGTGTTCTTGGTAGAGTTTTGCGTTTCTGCCGAGCTGTCCGTCGCGATAAGAATCTTGGCAACTTCAATGAAGATGTCACAGAAATCATGCAGCCAAAAGGCATACATCTTTTCCGTAGCTTCATGGAAGGCGCGACGCGAAAGGTGAGAATTGATCGCTTCGGCGGTTTCGTTTAACCTGTGCAAGATCCACCGTTCAGCAAGGCTTTCATGACCAGTTATCTGCGATGAAGCAAATATACTTCGTCAGTTTGCGGTATACCAAGCGAGTATGATAGATCTGAAGCTTACGGAGTCGCTTGAATTTGGGACGAACGTAAAGTCCAAGCGCGCACCAGCGATATCGACCATGCCAAGTTTGAACATGGAGAACTTGGTGGCGTTCCAGATCTTGTTGCAGAATCGCCTATATCCTTGAATATCAGATAAGTTTAGAACGACATCGCGGCCTGGATAGTCGAACCAATGTCAGGGACAGCCATCATACGATTGAATAGCACTTACCGCCAGTCATGTAATTGCATAAGCCGAATCGCAAAGCGTCAGTCCCACATTGTGAAATTCCTTTCGGAAACAGCTTTTTCTGGCCTTGCACAGCTCGTTGGATTTCGTGATCAGGCAAATTCCCCTGTTTCAGCTTGTCATGTAGAGTCTTCAAGTCAATACCTTCGATGATATCGACAGGATCAATGACATTGCCGAGTGACATTGACATTTTCCGGCCTTCAGGATCGCGGATCAATGGGTGGCAAAGAACTTCTTTGAACGGGATTTGGCCTGTCAAAGTATATCCAAGTAGAACTATACGAAGAACCCAGAAGGGGAGAATGTCCCATCCAGTTTCCAGCATTTGCGAGGGATAAAACTTTTCGAGATCGGGGGTAGAATCGGGCCAACCCATGATCCCGAAAGGCCAGAGACCGGCGGAAAACCATGTGTCCAGAACGTCCTCGTCTTGAAGAAGCGTAAAGGACTGTCCGTTTGTCATCTTCGACGCCGCTTCCCTTGCTTCAGTTTCTGTTCTTCCAACAACCCACTTCTCCGTTGCAGCTTCTTCGGTCGTTGATTCCATGACGACCTTGTAAGCAGGGATCCGATGTCCCCACCACAGTTGTCGAGAGACACACCAGTCTTGCGGATTCGCAAGCCAGTTGGACAGCTCGGAAGCACAGCTTTTCGGTCGGATATCAAGGTTTCCATTTGCCATCTGTCGAAGGACTTCTGGGAAAGCGTCTTTGAAATCGATCCACCACTGCGGTTTCATCAACATCTCGATCATGTCGCCGGATTTACTGCAGACGGGAAGCTGCATCGCATTGTCTTTCGAATCGACATAGAGTCCTTTGGTCTTCAGTGCTTCGATGACACCGATTCTGGCATGAAACCGCTTCATCCCTTGGAACTGAACTCCCGCGTTTTCGTTCAGTGTACCATCATCATTCAAAACGTTGATGAATTCGAGTTCGTGTCGCTTGCCGCACTCGTAATCGTCAGCGTCATGAGCAGGTGTAATCTTGACAGCACCGGTTCCATACTCCATATCAACGACGGTCGCGTCACAGATGATAGGAAGGCGTCGTTGGAGGAATGGATGTCTAGCGAACGCTCCGTGCAGATGCTATTAGAAAAAGGGTTTATTCAGCTCGGTGTTTTCAAGACTCGCTCGGAAGACGAACCTTGTATCGAATGTCATCCGGATGAACAGCAATTGCCGTATCCCCGAGCATAGTTTCAGGTCGGGAAGTGGCCACAACGATACGGTCATTCGAGTCTTCGACTTCGTATGCAAACGAAACAAGTACACCAAACTCGAACTTCTCGTGAGGTTCGTAGCCAGGAACGCTTAACAAAGTTCTACCAGTTAGCTCCTTTTGGTCAACCTGAACAAAGGTGTGTTGATCGGTTGGTTAGATTGATATGTCACCGCCGTCAAATGGACCAGATTGCGAAAGCGTACCTCGACATTAGACAGCGTCGTTTGCAGTTTGACACACCAATTTACCAATCGATTCGCTCGGTATATCATGCCTTTTGAATGCAGCTGACAGAACGCTTCATTAACAGCCTTTACCATTTGCTATATAAAATCGAGGAATCAGACTCAGGCCCAAGAGAGAAAACGGAGAAATATCACTCTGACTTACAGGATCCAAGGTAAAAGCGGCTCGGTCCCAATCACTGGATGTCCCTAAACGTTGAATCTGCGATAAAGTGCGACTATGGTACCTGGAATTTCGAAATATGTTCGCGATATCAGCATGAAAAGATCTTACGCGATGGGGCAGTGGAATTACCCACTTATCCTTCCATTTCCAAACCTTGGTCAAGAACGCATCTCGACCATAATCATGTCTGCCCTTACCTTCGGTTTTGAGCAGCATATTCTCTACGACAGATTGGGTTGAAATACCCGCATGATCAAAACCTGGCACGTGCAAGGTAGTGTAGCCTTTCATTCGGTACCTACTCAAAGAACACAGTAAGCTTCGTCGATGGAATATACTAATTCACTCACCAACGAACAAGAGTATCTTGAACTGCAACGGTGAGAGCATGTCCGAGATGCAGGTATCCAGTAACGTTTGGAGGGGGTGCAGGCATGACAAAAAGTCCTTCTTCCCTAATGTCTCCAGTGAAGTCGTGCCCCTTCCGTCCGCATTTGGAATCTCTCTTTGCGTGCCGTCTTTGAACTTTGGAGCGAAGAAGCCTTTCGCCATCCACCACTCATACCAGGCGGCTTCGACTTCCAATGGATCATATGCGCTCTTGGATAAGTCGCCAGAGACATCTTTCTTTTCCCCTTTCACAGGCAAGTTCACGATGGCTTTGGCTTCCGGAAATGTTCCACCTTGTGAATTCTTCTGCAGGCTTTCAGCATGGTGGCTAGAAGGGGGTTCCTCCATAGTCGTTGGGTCTGGCTTTATGCCTAACTGACGAGGCAGATATTGGTTGGAACGTTAGTTTACTCGATATGAATCGATATACTCCTGTGTGCTTGCCTTGTATAATTGTGGTCCAACCGAGTTCGTGTTCACCAACAAGGTCGCCGACGAAGGTATGTGTAGAATTGTTTCTGACCCGAGGCAGAATCTTCTCAACTTTTCCGTAACTGCACTACTATCTTTCCCCGGTAGGAAGGTGGATTCTATATGATACCTCGAAAGGAAATCGTAGACTAAGTGACAGGCGACATTGTTCAATGAGCTTACACAAACTCTCTTCCGCTACCTATGTCCTTTGAGGGGTTCCTTTGTGACTGGTTCCGTGAGTGCGTATGACTGGTTATGACTCGTTCGTCGGGCGCAAGGCATGTACAACATTTCGACCTTCAGATTTCGGGACCCCTTTCGATTCTTGAGACTGACTTCCTGAGAAAACAGAAGCAGTCTTGCAATCGTCCAGTTGGGATACGTAATCTCGATATTCGTTCATTCCGGACCATATACTGAAGCCAAAGGAAATAGGGCATTCGGTCTTGAATGATCATTGCTGTGGTACTTGATATGCCCTTATACAGTTTGGCTTTCATGAGCTCAGGAGATTCCGAAGTCATGTTGCGTTCAGATATCACAGTCTGTTGCATTCTATCTTCAGTCCAACTTGATCGTTTGCCACATAATTTCACTGAGCTCACCCTTCTTTCATGTGCCCACTTAATTATGCCCTCATGTGCGCTTGGGGCCGCCGAAGTCGCCGAGTCGGCGTTCGGGCCGTTACAGCCGTAGAACATACAGTGAGTAATCCCGTCTATCTGCAGGCTGCAACCCTGCAGCCTATCTGCCCGTGAGCAATCAGAAGGTGAATATCCTTTTGTTCTGATTCTGGAAGACATAGTGAACCTATTCACACGTCTTCGAAAGCTGTCTTGTGCTTACTCCTCTGCCTTCGTCGTTGGAGCAGATGTAGGGGCTGACGTCCTCCGAGTATAAGGGTTGAACACCCTATTTGAGGCAGTCGGCCCTGTTTGCTAAATAATCATGGGAGGAGCCACATGCCTGCTTTCCAGCTTCGGAAACCTTCGTTTGTCCCTTCTCTGCGCTTGAACAGGACTTGTTGCATTACCCCAAGATGAGTTCATAGAGTCACTGAGCGCGAATGACGAAGTAGCGACCTTTCAGCGGAAACATAGGGTGTCGGATGTAGTACGATATTCGCACTACTTCATGTTTCGAGCAGCTGCTCGAATACGAAGATCAAGAGTTACTGAAGACAATGAGCTTGACATCGTGCCAGACAATAGCCACATCGTCAGCGCTGATCCTCGCGTTTCAAGATATTGTTTCACCCCTGCTAAAATGTCTTACCATTGCGCTTTGTCCATCGTCACAGGCAGTCAACGAACAATGAACAATGAAGGACAAATCTTGTCAATTCTGGTGGCCGTGAGGCTGGTTTGATAATGGCTAAAAAGCTATAGCCGTTCATATATAACTTCACGATGTCGCTGATAGCGTTGACTTGCTTCGATGGCTCCTCATCGATTATACCTTCTCTATATACCAGTCTTCGACCACCCCTTTCACTGCTCCGCGTCGCCGCAAAACAAGGAGTGGACCAGCACCTTACAGAGTGCGCTCGGCGGCTTGTCATTCCTCCTCGACATCTACATGAACCCCCTGTGGTAATTCCCACCTTGTAACATTTTGGTAACTTCCTGTATACGGTGAGTTTGTTATTCACCGTTCGGCTCTCTTCTGTCGCGAGTTGTAACCTCCCTGCTCCTTCGCTATCTGATGCTAACCCCTACAATCCGCTTCTCTTCGGTTCTTCGTATAGCTCTCGTACAGCTTCACTCTCCTGCTGTATCTCCTGTGCCGCTCGGGAAGCAAATACGCATCCGAAAGCCTTCATTCTTGATTCGGGCATTTCGAAGTGGCGTGTACTTCATCCGAGTCCCGAGGGAATTACATCCTCGTGAGTACCGCGCTGTGTTACAATCGTTCCCTTGTTATTACGCTCTCAACGGCGATGCTCGCCTGTGCTGTGAGAGCTGAGAAAAGAAGACAGCAGGAATACGAAAGATCAGCGGCAACTTTCGCTACAGGTACAAAGCATGGGAAGAGAAGCATGAAGAAGGTGAAGGTAACGAAAGAAGGGTCCCCCGTTTTACGCCGTGAGGTGTTTCAAAGCTCCTCGGGGGATTTCATTGCGTACAAGCATTGAAGCTGCTCGTTGTGGCTGTTGGTGGCTGTTGGCTTTCGAAAATAGTGCAGCTTGGTTTGCCAAGCTGTGACGCCAGAGGTGAGCTCAGAGGTGTCGGCATCCCAGCGAAGTGGCCATCCGACTATCACTAGGCCACAACTCGCATGGGCCACGGACGTGGGAGTTGATGGATAGTTCGCAATTACAAGGAAGATATCGTTACAGCTGTGGCTAGGAAGCTGGCTAGGAGCCTTCCAAGACTGGACATTTCGTGTTAGCGACTATACTTCCTGACTTCTGTTTCTGCTTCTGTTCCTGGAGCACATCGCTAACGCTATCGCAGCTGCTATCGCATACCGGCCGTATTTCAAAAAGTAACAAGCTAACGAGCTAGCTAACGTGTCTTCTTCGCCCAGGTCCTATACTACACATCAAGCTAAGAGATATACAGTGAATCACGCTACCGGGCCGTCTCTCGCACTCGGTTGTACCAATTCGCCATAGAAGAACCTCTTCCGCTCGGTCTGTTTCACTTCTCGTCACTCATTTCATAACGTTCTTTTCTCGTATAACAACACTCCACCCTCAACCAAGTTTCTATTCCTGAACGCCTTTTGCCAGCTCTTCCGACGAATTTTCCCTCCCCACAACTGCTACCGCTCCTTGAACGTCGTCATTCGTCCCCCTTCGTTGACACTGTCCAGGGCTAGAAGGAGCTTTAGGTGTTCGTGAACACAAGGTAAGATTCCAGTTTCATAATTCCCGGCCTTCCCCCGCACCTATCTGAACCCTCCGCATTCTAGGTCCGTTCGTTGCAAACAAACAGATCTGTTATTCGAAGCGCTTCCATATATTATAAGGAGCAACAATTGGACCTGTCGGAAAACCGCATTATGCATAACGCCCTTGGATTAACAGGCGTCCCGCTGCTGACTTCTACCGGCAAACCTCTGCATTACGAAGACGATCTAGAAATGGGTTACAGCTTTCCACCACCACCACCACCGCCTTATACAAAGAACCAGGCTCCCTACTCTCTATATGCTCTACCTTTGACGCCTGACGCCTCACCCGTAGAGTGGGAAAGAAGTGGACCTGGCCGACCAGCAACTCCACCTCCAGGCGATGATTCTGCGCTTCATCCACCCGGCGCTCCCCTCTACGGTCTCGGATTTCCTCCTTCGTGTTTTGAGGAAGAGTTGCCAAAAATTACTATTAGCGCTCCTCAGCAGATTCTACACGATGTCGTTGACGGAATTCCAGCACCGCATATCACACCATTTCTTGTTCAACCACCCTTCAACAAGACGCGGCTGCAGCGATCCATCATTTCGTTGCCGAATTCTCCCATTTTCAACCAACTTTTCTCTCCGAGTCCGAAAACCGCTCGATACTCGCTTCGTAGAAGACGGAGAGCTCGTCAACTGTATCAGCGGGTGATTTGGGCCATATGTGCAATCCTCGTGCTTTTCATCATGCAGCAGAAGGTTGCCAGAAGCGCCTGGTTCAGCTCATGGATGAAACGAAATTCTCAGTGGTCGGCAAGTGTGCATACAGCCGAAGATACCATTTACGGATTGGAAGAGGACTATACCCCAAAATATTTCCACCGTACACAACGCCATCAGTACCTGCAACATATAACGCAACAGCCGCCTTCGGTCGCAGGAGAAGAAGAAGCCGAAGATGATATTCCATTCATCGTTGTCGGTGACCAAGTTGAACGTCATACTCTCGACGAAAGAACACTTACCGAGAATCAGGAATCGTTCTTCGCCGACGCAGCTTCCGACGCTGATCAACTAGCAATTTCGGAGCAGATCGACAACATCCTCTCCTCCCCCGAAATTACGTCCTACATCTCTTCCATGGGTGTCGACTCGATAAGCGCCTATCACGAAGCCATCTCTGCAATGGCCGCCGCCGACATCGATATCATCCTGGATCCAAGCCGAGATAATGTGCTGTCAACCTTACGGCGAGTCGACGACAATCGACGTTCTTTCCTAAAAGCCATGATGCGACTTTTGACGGAAGGCGGCCATCTTCCCGAGCAATGGGAATCGGAAGCGTCCTTCGAGTCCGTCTTACGGGACATCTGGACCACTACGCCCAACAACCGCGATTTCCCTAGCTTGTTTGCCACGGCTAGTGAATCATCCGACGCTCTCCGTCCCATCTTTAGTGAAGACTGGGAGAGCGAGATACCATCCAAGGCAGATGTCACTGTGTTCGTCAAGGTACGCGGATTCGCCTTGTCTTGAGTCGCAATCGTACTGTTACTGATTGTTCCTCTGTTTCGGTGATTGCCCAGGGTACTTCTACTCGCTCTCAGCGTCTGAGGAAGATTCTTGCCCCATATCGAACAGTCGTGCAGCCATATTACATCGATCTAGACGTGCGACGTAAGTTCTTCGCCTTATCGCGGCAACCGATTCATTGTTGATCTGAACTTGTTCTGTGACCGTAGCGGATGGAGAGATCATCGCATCCTTGCTCAATCGCTTGACAGGAATTGAAACGCTTCCAAATGTTATGGTCGGGTTTGAAAGTATCGGTGGTTGGCATCAAGTCCTAGTCCTTCAGTCGGAAGGGAAGCTAAAAGAACGGCTTGTAGCCCGTATATAGCGATGGTGGTGGTGGCGCCGGACTCGATTTCGGGTTGGTGATCCAACGGACAATTTTCACGTTCAGAATAGTCTAAGGTATACCCTGAATGATGACTGATTTTATTAGTTGTATATATGCATGAAAGCAATACATGATCTCTACACCAAGTACAACCTTACCTCGCCAAGTCAATCAAGCAGCGTTGAGTCATCCGCTTCATGATCTACCTGAAGCTTTTCTCTTTCCTCTAATTGATTTACTCTTGCTAGAATCGCCATTCTTTGAACCGGACCCCGATCCTGCGCCGATCCATGCGTCGATTTGCGGAATGGAAGCTTTCAAGCGCGACCACTAACGGTTGCGTGCAGAGTGCGTCAGCTCTTGAACAACGAGATGTAGATTGAAGCAAAGCTTCGTACCTGCTCAGTCGTGAGGGACATTCCCTTGGAACCTGGCTTCTCGTCGCCAGCTTTATCGGTGTAGTACTACGGAGCTTTTCTGTCAGTACCAATGGACGCGTAAAAAGGGAGGCGCGTACACACCTCTCGAAGATCTATCAGGGTAGATCCTTTGAATTCTCTCACAGTCGCTCTTCGTTTGTTCGATAGCTAGCGAGATTTACGGATCAATTTGTCGGTATGTCATCAAAGCTTAAACGTCTTGATCGCCAGCTCTTCTTGTTGCTTACCTCTACGTAATGCTCTCCATTCTCATTCACTAACTCTTCCGATGCTGTTTCGTCATACGCAATGAAACTGAGCACTCAGATAATACGAGCTCTTGGTCTTACCCTCATCGTAGTCAGGATCCGGGGCGGCAGCTACTTTACGCTTCTTCGTTCGCGGTGCAACTTCTTCTTCGTCTTCGTCCTCGTCGTCCTGTAGAAGAGAAATGCGATCATAAGTAAGACGTTGTATTCGTTGTAGGCGAAATTGCGGAGATAGAGGTAGTGGGGAAAGACGAGACTCGGATGACGGTGGAAAGCACAAGCGTAGCGAATGGTTTGCGTCGTGGAATATAGCTGAACGCTGGAATCCATAGCGCCATCACTGCTGCTGTTGTTTGTGATGCGACGTGTATATGGTGCACCTTCTGTGAATGCTCGGTCCGAACTATCTTGCCGCGGATGCTGCTGATTGTGGAGCACCATCGCCACTATGCGTCCACTCATACACCACCTCATCTCTCTGCCTCTACATCCACTGGAAAGCGCAAAACGTAACTGTACTCACGTTCGCTGGGACGGCTTCTTCACCCTTGACATTCTTTTCCGCTTTCGTCTCGTTCACAACAGTCGGCTTGTAGTCCTCATCGTCTTGACTCGCTTTTTGGTTCAGCTTGACATCCTCCTCGCTTTCAGCTTCATCCTTGGCTAGCTTGACCTCCTCTTCTTCGGATTCATCCTTGACCGGATTTTTGTATTCGTCGTCCGACATGTTTGTATCGAAAGTCGAGGTTTGGCTTTCTGCGCGTAGTTGGCTTGACGATTTGCTGAGTCTCTGGACATGTCGCCGCCAACAACTTCGTCAACCTCAACAAACCATCGGGCTGGCCATCGAACGGGCATCTCCTATGCTTGATGTCCACGTCATTTTGGCGGTCAGGCAGTCAGGCACATCCCCAGGGTGGGGCACCATGGGGCCTTCATCAGCTGATAGAACGGTCGGATACGTAAGGAATACTGATTAGCAAATCTCTATTCCCCTCCCCGCTCTGGCCTCTTTGCTAGTCCCCTGCAGCTTCTGCTGCACTGCTGACTTTCTTGAGAAACTACTTGAGATCACCTGATTCCCTGCTTCTTGTGCTGTCGTTGCTCCCGCACCAATAAGCAGGAGTCGCACGAGCGCTGCTGCGACGCGAGGTCTCTCCTCTTTCGCCCTTTCGTCCCTTGCCCAACTCGTATGCTGTAGGGAGCACACTTATATAACCTACATGTCCCGATCAAAGGTCCCTGTACAAGGGTTGAGTGGCATCTTTCGCGACGATTGGCTTTGATCCTGCAAAGTAAAGCTTTCAACCCCTACAACCTATCACCTGAAAACGACATGAGTGGAAACGTACAACTTGGTGTCTCTCCCGCAGAGTGCGTTATCTATCCCAAGCTCTAGTGTACACTTCTCAGATGACGACAATTGATATGACGTTGGTCTACTCCTTGGACTTGCTTCCTTAGCTCGACCTCTTCCCTCGATATCAACGACGCCATCTTCTGTGAACACGGCAAGGAAGTATGCAACGATTGTAACTTTGATGCGCGAGAAGGTAAGCGACATCGACGTCTTCACCTCTAGCCGAGTGGTCCTCGTCCCTAACCATCAGCTTCGTCCGGCTTTCCGTAGAGAACGACACGTTCTTCGGTGTAAGTGCAACACTCTTGCTGCTCATTCACGACACCCAATCGCGCTCGAGTGCCGATATACTGATCATCACGCATCGCTTCTTGCAGTTCAACCAGATTGAACGGGATCCCTTGGAGCTTCCTGCGTATACTGTCAACGCCAAAGATGGATCTATCCAGTGCAAGAAACATAGCACTACTAATTGCTCTTCCTGCTGTAAGTTCCTAAAAAGACTTGTTCACGGGTCGATGACATTGAACTCGCCCGCCTCGTGTCGTTGCCTTTGTGCCTCATCAGTCGGATGGAAGAAACAGCTTGGCCAGCGTACGTACCTTTCCACCAGCTATCATATGACAGGTCTCTGGCGCTGATCATTCCACCCCCCCTACAGTGCACAAGAAGGGCGCCAAGAAGTCCAAGTCAAAGAAAGACTCTGGCTCCAACTTGTTCGTCTAGAGTCGCATCCCAACCCGACATGCCGCTCACACCCAACGAGACTGCCGGAGATCATGTGTCCGGTCGAGGAGGGTCGATGTGGTAGCATTGTTCGATGAAGGGCAGGATACTCGTCAGGACTGTTTCGTCGCGATCGTGTTTAACGAAGTTGTATGTCGTGAAGTGAAGTCATTGTTTTGTGCATCGTTGTAAAAGAAAAGCAAAAGAGAGAGTTGTATAGTGGTTTTTGAAGAATAGTCAACGTTGCAATGCCTGTGTCCATCATCTTTCCCTCTGTCGATATGTTGTGCGCAGCCAGCCTCCACGGTTTGGTCGCTTTGCGTGTCCTGCTGTACTCAGCTGGTCGTTTTGGCCATGGTCAATATTTTCTGCGAGCTCAGAAGGCTGCGTCAGGCTGCTTTGTGAATGTTACAGTAGATGTACAAGTAGACAAGAACTTGAATGAATTGCTTGCTATGAGCATTGTAGTATGTAGTGTTTGAAGTCATCGACAGCAATGGCTGCGGAATGCTCAGTTTCTAGATAATTACTGTTTGGTTCTACAGGTGTATGAATATAATGTACACTATAGCTCTACAATCTATCCAAATCTCAACCATGATGACCAGCTTTCTCATCCTACGCCCACTTTCCTAACACAGACATGCAAACCATTCCAGCAACCAGGGCCGCCAAAGCGGTCAACACTCGCGATATCTTCGCCCGCAAGAGAGAACCGGCGGTGAAATCAGTCGAAAGCAACTCGGCGGCAGTGTAGAGCTACAGACAAAAGATTAGCTTATGGTTGCGCCAAGGTAAGCGTACCAAGACTCACCAAGATACCTGCGCTGATACTGTTCAAGATACCCACAGCCAGTAATGGCGCCTTGCCGTTTGCGGAAAAGTTTTCGTGGACGCCGACGCCAATAGCGATACCAATTGGCGTGATCAACGTAAAGGCCAATCCCATAATCCAGGGGCTCCATCTCCAGCTGTAGTCGAGCAATGCGATACGAGCACCAAGAGCGAGACCTTCGAAGAACTGGTGGAACACGATTACGATGAGTAGTGTACTCCATCCTTCGCCGCCACCTGGAAACATCAACCAGAAATCATTAGCAGATGTATAGCGCGCAAGCACTGCCAACAAAAGCTCACCTGCTCCAAGAGTAACACCAATCATAATTGAATGGAAGATGATACCCACTTCAAGGATCGTCACCTGCCAATGCTGTTCTTTGCCGACCATCTCGAAGCCATGGCCATGGGAATGCCCATGTTCCTCCATCGCACGCATGTTTGTGGCAAGTAAATCAGGCGATTCGGGAGTCGAAGACTTTTCCAAACTGCGAGGAGTCTTTGTGCCCTCTTGATTATGGAAATATCGAACACCAAAGAAATCTAGGAGAAAGGTGACGAAGAAAGCGGCGAGGGCAATGGCAGGTGCGGTAGCCTCGAACGCCAGTTCGCCAACGCATTCGTTGTCGAACATGACGAAGCCGTGAAACAAGAGGTGGATAAAGGCGGTAGAAATGATGATGCCCTGATGATCGGGGGTTTAGATTAGTACGTTGGCATATCTACGGCTGCATCCCTGACTAACCGTTCCAAAGTGCTTTGCGATGAAGAACACTGACGACCAGAAACTGTTCTGACGGAACAGCGGTTTACTCTCCGCTAGTTTCGCTGCAGTGGCTGCAGATCCCGACCTTCGACGTCCGGAAATGAGAGGAATCATTACTCCGATACCCGAAGTAATGAGAACGATGAAGATGGCACCGATGTGCAGGCCTTGATTGTACGTTCCGAGCGAAGCCACACCGCAACTCGTGTCGATTCCCGAACAATCGCCATGGGTGTGCCCGACTAAAAGAGTCAAACCCGGTCAGAAAAGAACAGCAAGGGATGGGCGACGAGGTTGCTTACCATGCACGATGCATGAACCCGAGCTGGAGTCTTCAACGACCGAGCCATCCACGTTCCCCGTGCAATCCCAGTGGCTGATATCTGTGGTGAAACCGCGCCTTTAGTACTTGCTTGCGTGAATAAAGAGAACATGACAGTACTGACGCCATGTACATCCAGTACTTTCCGTTGGTGAGGGTACCGAGTATGTTGCTGAAGCCGTTGCAGATGCGCCCGCCACCACGATGCTGTTGGTACGTGGAGCAGCACACTTCCACTGATCGTTAAGGAAGTAACAGCCAACACTTCCTGTCGGGCTTGCTGTAGCAGCTTGATTTGCCGCTGTTTGTACCTGGGTTTGTGCGTACGCGCAGCACGAAAATCCACTTAGAAGCGAAGCGAGAGTAATAACCCTCATGGTGGTCTAGTCCAGTCAAGGCGGGCAGGATAATGAGGTAAAGGAGACGATGGTAAGGAAGGACGTGAGAGCCGGCCGTCTATCGATCGTCATGCACAAGGGACTGCTATATAGGTCGGGCATTGGCTGAGATGAATCCCGCGAAAATTCATACATTGACGGAGTGTCGAGCTGAGTGCTGCCAGCTGTGCTGCCACGTATGAGAGGACCAGTGAGTAACGGGACAGAAAAAAAAGTCGAAGAGTGCATCATGGTGCAAGGCGTAGAAAAAAAGCCAAGGACAGTCACAACCGTCGGCCAGCTGGTCGGCCATTTCAGCAGAATGCTCAGCGCAAAGGCACCTAGGGATCCCACTGGTAGATCCTTGAGTTAAGAAGAGAGGAACCATGCGTCTTTCAATCCGGAATGGCAGAAGGTGAGGCACTGAAGAGGAAGTAGGCGACGGAAATTCATGATAGAGACAGTCGCGCGCCAACTCGGTCTTGGCATTCTTCGGGTAAAGTTATAACAGAGGGTTGGTAACTGTTCAGTCCCCTTCGCGATGTATTCGTCCTATGACTTCCTGCCTACCGCTGTTTGCCTCACCCTTATCACTCTCCCGCGCAGTCATCCGCTACTCCGTCAGGGTCAACGTTTATTCGGTTTTCGGGTAGTAGCCAAGATATTGAACGATGGAAACCGCTCCGCAATTCTTTCCTTCAGAACGCTTCCTATCGTTTTCTCCTGGGCACATATAAAACTGGTCCTACGTCGTCTGTTCCAGATTCCCCAACAGCTAACTTTCCCTTATCGCTAACTCCCACGCTTTATACTCTTCTACCCTTCACCGCTCCCACTCACAACTACCATGTTTTCGAAAAGTCTCCTTGCTATCGGCATCGCGCTTCTTCCTGCCACTTTTGCCACTCCTATCGCGCTCGAAAAGCGAGCACTCGCCAACTATGTTGAGGAAGTCACCATTCATTCGTCATGCAACACCACGCAACGTCGGCAACTTAGCAAGGCCTTGTCAGACACCTGGGAGTTGGTGTCTATGGCAAAGGAGTACACCTACACCAACGGCGCCAACGACAGCCTCTACGAGCTCTACTTCGGTGATGGACCCATCACCAATGTTATCGGCGCCTTCGATGTCGTTCTGAAGTCGAACAAGGATGGCGTACTTCTCCGATGCGACGACATCGATGGAAACTGTCGTCTGCCTGGCTGGCGGGGACATTGGCGTGGCGAGAACGGCACCGCCGAGACGGTAAGCATCTAACCCCTCACGTATGATAATCCATGGCTGATCAGTCGCAAATTTTACAGGTCATCTGCGATGCGTCCTATACCGACCGAAAGTCCAACGACCAGTTCTGTGCCTTTGGATACACCGTCGCTGGTTCTTCTCCTTCCTACTATTTCGGAACCGATTTGCTGTCAGTTTAAGATACCCCCTACCCCATACGAGATTGGAGACTGACCATCGTCTTACATACAGTCACCGACTGTATCATGTTCCACAAATCACTGACGGCAAAGTGGAACACTACGCCGATTCCTACGATGAGTGCTTGGAGTTGGCAAAGAACAACGGCACTTTCGCCACCTTGAACACACACTCGTTGCAGTATTACGCCAACCACGTCTTTGCGTAAGTCTGATTCCCCTTCCTGCGCCTTAGCCCGAGATGGTTTCTGACGAATCGCAATGCCCTGCTCGTCTTGATTACAGCATCGAAGTCGCCCAAGGTGGTGAATCGTGCATCGGCCGAGCAGATGTCGCAGGCGCATCGTCCACTCCAGCGACCGCGACCTCTTCCGCTGCACTTGCATGTCGTACGTCCTGCTGTATTTCTCGTCAAGTTGACCTCATTAATTGACTAATTTTCTGCTATTCGTAGACACTCACGCCGATGGTGCTCTTCACTGCGAATAAGCGCAATTATTGCCCGTTCTTCCTCGCTCTCCGCTTGTCTGCTGTAACATCATGGTCGATGGATAGTAAGGCCAAAGTTTTATTCATAATTACGCCATAAATGTACGGTCTCGTTCTTCTGCGATATCAAGATAGATGTCCACATGTCGCTTTTCCGCATGATGGGCCCGTGCGCTCTTCTCTCAGTCGTGTCGTATCTTATCATACAACTCTAAGTTGGACGCTGGATGTGTTGAGGATAAGACGGGGAGGGCTCTATGGTTGCACGCCTTCGTCTTGGCCGGAAGTTTTTGCCTTGCCAGAAGTTCCGCATAGGTAGGGATGCACCTTTGCCTCGCCTCTGATTCGGCGGTGACGTGTGTCGCGCCGCTTTCCCTCAGCTTGCAGATTAAGAATGGCATTCAGGCACGGACGTTGTTATTGTAGCGGTCGCCAGTTTGAGGAAAGCTGTAAGTGTAAGTGAGAAGTCGAGACACGTCAAGGTAACATCAAGTTGTCATCGGTCGCTGTCGACGATAGTCGGCAAGGGAATGCACTCGAGATTTCTAGACCCCCAGTCCGCGCTTTTGCATTCAAGAAGTGCCCGAGCACTATTTGCTTCCGCAAACCGCGCCCGACGGTGAGGAGTAGATAGCCAGTCGAGTGCTCCAGGATGCAGCTAATGGTCCAGTCAAAACCCTCATAACAAACTGTCCTCGAACTCTTTCTGTTACCTATCTGAATCAGCTCAACCTCGCACCCACCTACAGTTGTCTATACTCCCTAAAACAATCAGCAAAATGGTCAACCCTAACCGAAAGTTCTTTGTCGGCGGTAACTTCAAGATGAACGGTACCGTCGACATGATCAACTCATTGATCAGTCACTTGAACAACGCCAAACTTGACGGCAGGACTGGTGAGTCTACTTATCTTTGGGTACTTGACTCTCGTCGAACGCAGCTGATCTTACGTCGTTTGGTTTCGTAGAGGTTGTCGTTGCACCTCCTTCCATCTACTTGTTGCAAGTCAAGGAAAAGCTTACACCTCCCGCCCAGGTTGCCGCGCAAAACTGTTACACCGCCGATTCGGGAGCCTACACCGGAGAAATCTCGCCCAGTCAGCTCCAGGATGCCAACATCGAATGGGTCATCCTCGGTCACTCTGAACGACGATCCATGTTCGGTGACACTGACAAATTCGTCGCTGACAAGACCAAGGCCGCGATTGCCAATGGTTTGAAAGTCATCTTGTGTGTTGGTGAGACCCAGGAAGAGCGGGAAAAGGATATTACCATGGAGGTCAACGAGAGGCAGCTTGAAGCTGTCACGAAGACCATTGAAGAGAAGGACTGGGAGTGAGTTGATGGCAGAAAAGTGGAGAGTGGTTCTCGTCTGACGCTCGATCTGTTGTAGCCACATTGTTCTCGCTTACGAACCTGTTTGGGCTATCGGTAAGTCGTTTTCGCATGAATGGCGTATTCCTTGGCTTATCCTGTCTTTGACATTCCTCTAGGTACCGGTCTCGTATGTATTTAACCACATAAGTCACGAATGACATCGAACTGACACGTTGCTGCCCGTTGTTCTACCTCTCAGGTCGCTTCGCCTCAACAGGTTGGTTTCGCCGATTCCGCGAATCAGCATCCAGGCTAATGATATCATCCTCACGAATAGGCACAAGAGGTCCACGCTGATCTCCGACAGTGGTTGGGCAAGCGAGTAAGCCAGAAGGTGGCCAACTCCATCCGAATCATTTACGGTGGAAGTGTCAACGGCAAGAACTGCAAGGAACTTGGTAAGTCGGCGTGATTGAACTTAGGCAACTGCTGTACCGTCAAGATACCTAACGTCGCATGCGATTTTGTGTAGCCCAACAACCCGACATTGACGGTTTCTTGGTCGGCGGTGCTTCCTTGAAGCCCGAGTTTGTCGATATCTGCAAGTCTGTCGATTAAAAACTAAGAAGGGGAAGTTTAGAGCCAGGTAAATAGATAGTGCAGGGAAAAAATTGGAGACGTTGTAGCATCGATGGGTCAAGGCAATGTCCAGTATGTTCGATAATCTATGCAGCTTTGCTGTTTGTTACTCGTGAACCGAGCACACTGGATAGCGGCAGATAGACCATAGACATTTTGAACACATACAGTACATGAGTAGGCAGATTAGACAGGCTGTATGTGCGAGATGAGCAGCGGATGTATATTTGAACGCGTTGGTTGAGAAGTTGAAGAGGACATTTCAGACTCTGCATTCAATTCTCCACTGCCATTTCGATAGGAGTCATTTAGCACGAAGAGACAGATATATCTACCACGACCTGCTAAGACTCAGCACCGAACGACTGAACTGATTCTGCAACATGGACGTCGAAAATGAGGAAGACTTTGTCGACTCGGATCTGCTAGAATCTACGTCAACTCCTCAAGAAATGCAGCAATCTCCTTCATCAGACGATACCTGCTTTCGGAAACCTGCTCCAGCCGCTCATAAATCCACTCGCAACGGCCCAACATTCACCAGAGGAAGATGTCGCTCAAATGACAGTGGCTTCGTACAACCTCGATGGACCCCATATCCCAAATCATCAGGCAGCAACGCTGCATCGCTTAGAACGGAGAACGAGTCAACTCAAGCCTCTCCGCTTCCATCTTCGTCAGGAACCTGTAGCGCTCTGGACATGGACGGATTCGAAATAGCACCAGCGACAGTCAAGAAGCTCGAAAGGTATCGATTCACGCCATCACCGGAGAAAGCGATACCGGTGATAGCGTTACCCCCTCCACCTCCAGAGGATTTCGAAGATGGAGATGTCGGAGCCCCTATCGACCTTACAGAAAATACGTGCAGCGATGAGGAGGGACTCGGGTATAGTCCGCTATCGCGGAAGGATATCCTGAAGAATATCAAATCGTCACAACTGCAAACATCACCTCGTGGAATGGCAATGAACGATGACCCTTGTATCGGCTTTGAGGAACCTGCAAACCTGTCTATCCTTTCTCGAAAAGCAAGTACCGGAGGAAACAGTACCATCAAGGAAGAACAACGTCACTCCTCTGATTCGGTTGACTTGACGAAATGCTCTGAAGCTTTGGACGACACGATGGGATTAGAACCAAAAGCAGAAGCCGGCCCGGAAGCGGAGAAGGTGGAAGAGCCGGAGGCTCCTTTATCCGATGAGCAGCAAAAGGTGTTACAGATGGTGTTGGAAGGGTGAGCTCAAAACACTGTCCATATTGACAGGCCCGAACTGACATGTTGTGCAAACAGTCAAAGCCTATTCTTTACTGGTTCAGCTGGTATGTAATTTCATTGTTCAGGAGCGACTGCGTATACTGACCACTCGGTACGTACTTGACTAGGTACCGGCAAAAGTTTCCTGCTCAAGGAAATCATTCGCAAATTGAGAAGTCCTTCCCTCGCGTCAGAAAAGGGACACCTAGTAACAAGCAAGAAAGTTGGCAAGTCGAGGTTTCTTGTGCACATAATCATATACCGTACGTTTACTAACGACTGAGATGTCGCAGCTGTGACCGCTTCAACCGGTATCGCAGGAGTTTCAATAGGAGGTACTACTCTACATTCATGGGCTGGCATCGGGCTTGGAATGGGCGAACCCTCTATCCTCGCCACGAGAATGAGAAGAGATGATGCAAAGCGTGGCAAATCGGCTCAGACGGCCTTTAAGCGATGGAGGGAGACGGAAGTGCTTATTATTGATGAGAGTAAGTCAGGCCTGGCACATTGAAAAGGGAAGAGTTCGTTCATTGGACCGTGCTCTGTAGTCAGTATGATTGATGGAAGGTTCTGGGATAAATTGGAAGAGATCGCGAGACACGTTCGAGGCAACAACGAACCATTTGGCGGGATCCGGGTACGTGTCATCACGCTGCACAGAAAAATTACAATTCTAATTGACGTCTTGTCTCCTGCAGCTTGTTCTGTACGAAAATCGCACCACAAACCTAGGTGGTCGCGTCGCTGTGGCCTAACGCAATTCCTCCCATATTACTACAGATGCGGGGACTTTTTCCAGCTGCCTCCCGTGCCGGATCGTCATGGTAGAACGTCCGTATTCGCTTTTCAAGCCCGGACATGGAGCAAGTGCATCAAGAAGATCTTCACATTGACGCAAGTATTCAGACAAAAAGCGGGCAGTAAGATGATCACTATATCTACAGTATTGGGCGGAACTGGAACTTACTCATCATGTTTGGCTTTCAGGTTTTGTTCAGATGTTGAATGAAGCAAGGACCGGCGTTTTATCTCCATCGTCTATCAGGAAGTTTGCTATACTAGATAGGCCTATCGTGTACTCTGACGGCATTGACGCAACGGAATTAGTGGGTCTTGCCTTTGTGCGATAGCGCACGAGACCGACTCACCATCATCCTGTTTGGCAGTATCCTATCAAGCGACAGGCTGACGACGCGAATCAGCGCCGAATGCAAGCACTGCCTGGCGAGATCTCCATGTATGTAGCGATAGATGTTCCAGGGTGAGTCTTGAGGTCTTTGGAGTCAAGGTTATTCACTGAACTCGCTTGCATTGGGGAAAAAGCCACAAGTCTGAAGGTACTATTCACGACCATGCCGACGCGGTCAAACTCTTGGACCAATACTGCAAAGCTCCTGCGGTACTGGACCTGAAAGTGGGCTGTCAAGTCATGCTGATTACGAATATCAAAGGAGGCGAAACTGGACTGTGCAACGGGTCTCTGTAAGTTCCAGCCACATAAACTCAGTGCTGGCGATCCGCAGCTGATCATCGCTGTGGCAGAGGGAGAATTATCGCATTCGAGACGGAAGCTGGCAAGTCTGTTTCGCACCCAGCCGTATAGCTGTGAGAGCTGATTCGTACTGCATCCTCAGCTGTCATGCCGAAGACGGAAATCGTTGTTGTAGAGCAAACCGATGCGCAGAAAGCCGCGAAGAAAGCTGAACGAAGCGCAAATGCAGAAAAGGAAGCCCAAGCATTTGACTCGGAAGGTTGGGATTCAGATGACGAAGAAGTGGAAAACCTCGCAAAGGTAGACAAGGCCGAGAAGCAAGAAGCAGCAGCGGGTCCCAAAAGTCTGATGCAGCAAGGCGACGTAGTCAAAAGACTTGATGCAGACAAGAAAGGCAACCGATGGCCGCTTGTGGAGGTGAGTAAAATGCTAGCCGGTTCTCCAAGCGTTCGCTTACACTAGACTTGACCACAGTTCACCAATGGGCAGACTATGCTTGTCAAGCCATTCGATTTTGAACTCCTGTCGCCAAAAGGCACTATGGAAGGTGAGTAACATACGCAGAGTGGAAAGATCGCCCCGACTGATCATCATCATCCTGCAGCAAAACGGGTCCAGGGTAGGTCCTCGTTGAAGATTCGATTCGGGTAGACCAATCTCACATAAGAGTCCCGTCTCTACCAGTACCTCTTATTCTCTCGTACGCTTTGAGTGTTCACAAAGCTCAGGGAATCACGCTGCCGCGGATGAAGGTTGATCTACGTCAAACATTCGAGAAGGGTCAAGCTTATGTTGCGCTATCGCAAGTTTACGTTTTGTTAGTCCGTAACTATGGCTCTCGCTTACCTGGCCTTTTTTGCAACCGTGAGCAGGCGAGCAACATCAACTGATACGCTCGAGGTCCGAAACTTTCACCCATCCAAGGTCTTTGCGCATCCCACCGTCATTCAATGGGCAAAAAATCTACAAACCGTTCAGTGAGAGAGATAGAGGGAGCACTTTCGCTGGCGACATGTTCGGGGAAAGGATTTTGGATAGCACAATAATACGGATACTACTACGATGGGGAACCGCGCCTCAGACAGTGAATCTCGAAACCAAAAGTTGTACCGATAGAAATGTCAGAGATAATGATCAGACCTGATGCATCGTCAAGTCCTGCGTTACTGGAACATACAACCTCGTTAATTCGTAAGTGTCATGAAAGGAAACCATAACCTAGATGGGCGTTCTTCCTGTAAACTGCTTGACCCCGCCAGCGAGAGTCTTCACAACAGTCGTATTCGGGATGAATTCCTGAACGTAGAGGTGTGCGTAAGGCAGTGTGTGATCGTGCAAAAAGTGACGCAGGAAATCGCTCTCATTAGCGTATCCACGCCATCCTCCCACTGTTTTGAAGGGATGTTAGCCTTATAAGCATCTTGCTTATTCGATCATAACGTACGATAGTAGCCTGCTATGCCTGCGACGACAACAGCAGTCGAAAGGTATCCTAGGCTTTTCGTAAGGGCTGACCGAGAGTGTGCAGCTGTCGCCACTTGACTACCTGTGCTAGTGGTCGTGCCTGATGATGCTATGAAGTAGAACAGGCGTCAGGGATCACCTCGTATCTGCCTTCTCATCCAAAGCACCGTGCTCACCAAGTTTCATCGCCTCTTCCTGCTTGAACTTGAGCTTATCCTCAAATACTGTACATCTCGTCCCGAGCCCAACACATGTGTCTCTGTAAGCCAACGCCAAGGCACGGTGTTGCTCCAGGTCGACATGGCCGGGAGAGATATCGTTGAGAGCGGGATGTGTATGAGCCAAAGCATCTTCCTCAGTAGCCACCTCGTCCGAGCGAGGTGAGTAGGGCGGTAAAGCGCCATGATGCGTCTCGTCTGTTTGAATTGCTGTACTCGTTGTCGCGGTGTTCGTGCTAGCAGCAGTATCCGGTAACGGATCGGTCTCGACACCGATATCGGCATATTGGCGGATAATTTCTTCCTCGACGAACGATACTTCCGGCTCTGAATCCTCGTCCGCTTCGTCTGCCTCGCCTTTTGTTCTCCGCTCGCGATGGCGAACGACCTGCGCATGTTGAGAGATTAGCTTGCTGACCCGCGTACTGAGCTCGTGTATAAAACTCACCTGTTCAGTCCGATAAGTGACGGTTCTAATCACCGTCTTTCCCTTGCCAGGCTTTTCATCATCAGAATCACCATCTTCTTGTCCCACGAAACGCGATCTCAGCTCATCACCCAAGCTCTTACCAACCGTACCTGGTCTTGATGCCGAGTCCATCCCTGCAGCCACCTCGGAAGCATCAGTCGGAGCACGTCCATGTCCCGACTGCCGAGTACGGATCATGTCGATTTCGTGTGTGAGTCGCTTGATCGTCTGCTGCAACTCTTGATTCTCTGCTTTTCTCCGCTCGAGTGTACGCGCTGCTTCTTGTGCCGCTTGAAGACTGGCCTGCAGTGTGGCGTTGGTTGCTTGTAGCGTCTCGACTTGGTCCTGCCACTACAACGAACAAAACACGATAGCGCATCAACGGCCTGCATCATCAAGGCGGGACGGTCAAGTGGACTCACGCTCCGCTTCTCATCCTCATACCCCTCAATCGCGAGTTTCAACCCTGCCACATCTTCCTCTTTGCTCAATAACATCTCCCTTAACCGGTCAGATTCCGCTAAATTCCATCACCGAAGTGTCAGTCCCCCCACATCATGGCACGAATAGCTGGAAGGCTTACCATTTGCATCCTGCAACATCCTCTGCTGCATACTGTGTGTATCCCGAGCGGTGCTCAACTGTTGCTGTAGATGCTGCATTTCCAATTCGAGCTACAAACGTGGTCAAAGTATCAGCGCCTGCTACCGGCCAAACGCCTCATCAGGGTACGGGGCGCCAGACTCACAGTACAGATTTGCGTCCCTAATTGCGCCTCACGGGTCCTACCGTCCTTTTCCTCCCGCTTCTTGGCTGCCAACTCGCTCTTAACACCATCGAGCGCCTCCTGTAGATCCGCCATCTGGGCTTCTGTTTCCGCGCTATGTATGGTTGAATAAAGTCATACATGTGGGCAGAAGCAGTAGAGCAGGAGCGACGACAATGCGTATTAGTTTCGAGACCTGACTCTCCTCTACCGTCGAAAAGGCCTCGCCGAGAAACAAAGGACGTACCCAATCACCTGTACCTGCCTCGTAAGCTCCTGTTTCTTCCTTAGCAACTCGGCATTCTCCCTCTTCAGATCATCGTATTGCACCGACCCAGGCCCCAGCGAATTTGTGGACGTCGTCTACGCGCAAGACAAGGCCGAGACGATTTTTCATAGGGAAACCATTAGCCTAGATATCACCAACGCGGACAGGCGGAGCCGACGTACGGATATCCGATCAAGCCTCGATCCATGTCCATGTCCATGTCCATACCCGTACCCAAGCGCGACAGCACCACCCCTCCCAGAATTCAACACGTCTTCAAACCCAAAAACCATGGAATCATCGCCTATCACCGCGATCCCACCACCACGTGAACCATTTCTTTCCCGCTCGTCGTGGTGGTGGAACCCGACGAAACTCGTTTCGTCCAACATCGATACTTCGGAATCAACGGCCATCAGTGCAGGTAATTCCGGTGACGCAGGGACTGATGAGGGTGCTGTTTCGTCGCTGTGTCCTGCTGCTCCGCCCCCTGAGAGCGACGATGCTCGAGCCGTGTGTCTTTGCGACTCGTTGTTCCGCGGTAAGGATGTTCTCTCGCTCCGGCCTGCAAGGGCCGAGACAGAAGCAGGGCTGCCGTTCGTGCCTGCGCCCGAGGGGCCTGATATGCTTGAAGCGCCGGTGGAAGTCCTCGCTGCGCGTGGTGGACGAGGACGAACAATGCCGCTTGTTCCAGGTGTTGGTAAGAGGCTCGTTCTTGATGCGTTTGCTCCTGCTGTGGCTGAGATACTGGTCTTGGGTGTTGTTGTTTGTGGCGTTGATGATGATGATGTGTAGCTAGAAAGAGCGGACGAAGCGCGTTTGGGTGTCTGGCCGGGATGGGTAGTCGATGGGTAGCTGGAGCTTGATGGCTGTGTTAGGGGAAGAGGCGTCGAATAAGTATACAAGGAGAGTAATCGGGCTTTCGTCGGTGAGGATGAAGGGGAAAGAAATAAAACGTACATGTCCCTGAGATGGATTCCCATCGCTTCCTCGTCGCTTGTGATCCTGCTTTCCATGACTTGGCGTGCTTGTTCCCGCAGGTGTTGTATAACTACTCGGTGGCACAGAAGGCGATGTCACGTCCCGGCTCCTTTTCTCAGCGACTTGATGTGGTGAATGCGTTGTCGCTAGAGCTTTACTTGTTGATACAGTTGATGGAGTGTTTGTTGGATTTGAAGTGGTAGATGTGGTGGAGGTGGAAGGCGTAGCGTGTTGCTTACGTCGTGGGATATGGCTGACTACTGGAGTTGCTGGTATTGTCGCTGCTGCTCCTGCAACATGCGTATCATCCGCTTGCCTGTGACTACTCGTGCCGGATCCTTGTTGCTCGTGTTGCTCGACTGCTCTTGACGCTGATACCCTCGATTCTGCAACGGCATCATCACTATTCTCCATCTCGGCATCCACCTCCTTCCCTTCTCCCTTTCCGTCACCATCCTCGTCTACGTCATCGGCAACGCTCGTTCCAGTCTGCAACTGCAACAACTGCCCAATCAGCTGCACCAACAAATCCCCATCCACCTCTGCATCAGCGTTCTGCTCTGCAAACTCTTGCAACGCATTCCGCTCGGCTGGCTGGAGGAGCTCTGCGCCGCGGCGTTCTTCGTAGGTGGTGAATACTTGGAGGAGGTCACGGCCGAGTATGAAGCCCTGAGATGGGGGGATCAGGGAGTATAGGTCTGCGAGGGCAGACATTGTTGGCGGTTGCTGCTTGGGGAAAAGCGAAAAGGTTGAGGAAGTGATGAAAAGGTAGAAGAGGCCAGGGTTGTTGTGTTTGTGATCAAGAATAGACGTTGGCGGGAGGGCGGATGCAAACCTCACAGGGCGGGGACCTCGGCCGTTTGGTCTCGTCATACAACATACTCGTCTTCTTCCTCTTTCTACCGAACACATAGGCATTCATCTCTTCCATCCACTCTCAAACCAACGATCACCTACAAACATAGAACGAAAGATGGCCTCATCACTTGCAAAGTACGCTCTTAATTTCCTCCTGCATCCGCTGCGTGTGCTGACACTCCGGATCGGTGACATGTAGCTGCATCTTCTGTAAGATCATCAAGGGTGATATCCCCTGGTAAGCCTCTGACCTTGCCTGCCCCGCCTCCTTCATCCTCACCTCTACTTATCATTGTATGCGGGAAACGTCTTGCAGCTTCAAGCTCCTCGAGTCAGAAACCGCATTGGCATTCATGGATGTCGGACCGATCGCAAAGGGCCGTACGTCGTTGATTCTCTTCCTTGCCGTTGTTCGACAGGTGGGATCGTGTGCTGATACGCTAAGATGTGCTCTTCGGTTGGTGGAAGATTAGATTGTTTGGTTATTCCTAAATGTATGTTGTGCTGCGCTTGCGTCTGCCTGGCGCAGACGGATACTTGCGTTCCCTTCACCTTTCTTTCCTTCGCTTACTTCCTCGCTCATCTCCCGACATAGACCACGCAAGAACGATAACTGACCTCCCAGACTCAGAGATGAAGGATATTCTCCCGTTCGTCAAAAAGTGCGCCAATGCGGTAGGCGCCGAGCATTGGAATGTACTTCAGGTGGGTCTTCCGTACCGGGCTTTTGTTTGTTTGTTTGTTCCACTCATCGCTAGTATCTGACCACCTGTTCTACGTCCATCTTTTCTCCTGCGTGCAGAACAACGGCCGTAATGCACACCAAGAAGTAGACCACGTACACTTCCACATGATCCCTAAACCTGTCCCCGCCAACGACCGATCCGTAGGACTAGGCATTGACTGGCCAACCCAGGGTGTACGTATTCATTCCTCCCTTCTCCCTTCTCCTTTCCTCGATTACTCGGCTGATGGAGGTCTGGTGCTGAACCCTTCGTCATGTGTGCGGGTGTGCGGTGCGTGTAGTTGAAGATGGAGGAGATCAAGACCGTTTACGAGCAGCTGAAAGCCAAGATCGATAACGAGTGAATTCGATCCAGCCTTGGCAGGGAGGGGGGAGCGAAGCTGTAGTCTGGTTACCAGCTTACGTGGTGGGGTTTGAGGGGGCCGGGAGGAGAATGGTTGGTTTGGTGTGCAAAAGCTTATTTGGTATGGGTGTTGCAATGGAAAGAACGACACGGGAGAAGTGGGGCTATGGAATTGAATATCCCCGCGCATGATGATTCGCCTTTCATGATGCGTTGTCTTGGGTGAAAAGAATCTCGGAATACCAGCACCGCGTGAGATCCATCTTGCACACGCTCCGTGCGATCGTATGCCATATCTATCACGACCGTACGGTCGCCACAGATCGGCTAGGATTCAGAAAACTCGCTTCACTCGCACTTGAGAAACAACCGTCGTACGGACCCCTGGTGTGGCGTTGCTATGGTGATGAAAATGTCACCGACATATTGGTGGTTCCTCGCTTTTCGTTTGAGATGGTCGTACCCCGGCTGACAGTATTACGATCAAGGAGACATGCTTGCAATGTTATCTCAAAGATCAAGAAGTGCGGTTGAAGCTATCCCAGCATTCACCAGTATTGTTTCGTCGCAAGCACACTTGTCATGAATGGCAATACAAGCGTCGTAGCGTGAACAATAGAGAATCTAGTTGGTCCCATCAAATGGAGAAGGCGCGTTTGAGATATACAGAACTGGTGATGGAGCATCATTATATCGTTGTACATTGGCGCTCTCCAAGCCATCATTGTTGTTTTCTAACCCGTAGCTGTATGCATAGTACCAACGTTCCCGCCTGATAAAGTACCAAGTTCAAGACAGACAACGGTTCTTAACAACACTACTGCTGCGCCTCCTTCGTGTACGCGACCATCTGAGCTCCGGCACTTGGTGCTTGCATTTGACATCAACACATGGTCCGCTGTTGTGGGTGTTCTCATGAGCTCCTCGTTGCAGTATTTGCTTGATTGCATTTGCTTGTTGTCTGATGGACTCAGGGCTCGGTGGCGAGCTCGGTGGCGGCTGCGGCTGCGGCTGCAATTGTGAGAGAGCTAGCATGGGCGCACCTGAATGCGTGATGACGCCGAGTCGCCGACGCCGCTTTGTTTCTGTCTTGCTGCTTGGGCTGATCATGGACCATTGACCTATCATTGACATTTCAGACCACTAGCCCCATCTATCTCGTGCGACACCAAGATACAGCAAGTTGCAACACACCGCGAAACGCTCTACGCCGAACAAACAGAAGACAGAGATTTTAGTAAAGATGGTTCGAAGCAGTGACGTATTGCTTATCATTGTGCGTCTTGATTTCTTCATCCTGTTTGATCTCACTTGACCACGAACCGCTGACGTCTCTTACTCTTCTTCTATCTTCTTACCCGCCCGCCTTGGTATTCCCGATGGACAGGTGGCCATCCTGTTCCCACCCGCGGCCGTATTCATGATCTCAGGATGCTCGTGTGATCTACTCATGTAAGTTGGGTCTTCTCCCTCCCTCGCTTGTCTTTCTTCTCTCCACATCTACTTTACTTCTACTCTACAGTTCCCTACTCTCTCTGCCTTTCCTCTCTCTTTTTTTTCCGTTGCCTTCTCTCCATCGCGCCTTTCGCGCTCTTTTTCCCGTTTTCTCGGCTGAACTGACCCTTCTCCTACCTTGCGTTGTACAGTAACCTATGCCTTCTGATCCTGGGTGTCTTCCCTTCCCACGTACATGCTCTATATTTGATCTATAAGAAGATGCAAGCACAGGAACAATACGGACCGCAAGGATACACGTATTTGGGCAACGGAAACTACGGGGAACACGGTGTTGCCGCTCCTGGTCGTGAGTCATCTCCCTCGCATGCTGTGGATAAAAGAGCGGCGCTGATGTGGATGTGCGGTGGGAGCAGCTGTGCAACCGAGTTACGGAGCGACTGCTTAAGTTTTCTCGGACGACCGCTTCTTCGCTCGTGCCGAGTTTTCGTGTAACGCCTCTACAGTTTGCGATAGGTTCTCTTGTAGTCCATATTTATATACACACGATTTCCCTGTACTAACGCTCAGTAAGATCGACATAGCAAAGCTTCCACCCGCCCACAAAGCCTGTCTGAACTGAAAGAGGTTACCCTTCAAGGCTTATCGGTAGATGAAGCAGATGAAGGATAAAGAGCACATTTGCGGCACATGAGAGATAATAACGTTATTAACGCATGATCCGGCCGCCGTTGCCGTCTTGGGGGAAAATCCCCGCAGCAGTAGACCCCTCCGCTCTCCACTCTCTATGATAATGAAACATGCCCAGACATGCAAGGCTCCAGAGCTTTTATGATCTTTACACCTACCCCATCCTCAACCCAAACAAGTCGCTCTTTTCAGGTACGCAGCCCGTCCTTACCCTCGCCGCTGCAGCTTCTGAACCCGTACAACTGCCGACAGAATACGTACCAGAAGTCCCTTTCATCCACACATCTGCCTGGACTGCGCGATAGATAACCACCAGCTGCAAAAGCTTCACACGCACAAGGACCATCGTTGTTTCTCCTTACTTGGGCATCAACAGAACGGCCTCACGCAGTTCCTGTACGAACCCCGGCTCGTATCACTAAAGGCCAACGGGAAGAGCGATTGAAAGGTTCATATAGCAGGCAAAGAAGCAAGGCGGGATTATCATGGCGGCACAGCAGAGATCGCGGACGCTGTTCAAGGTTACGGTCCTTGGAGATGGTGGTGTAGGAAAGACGGCGTTGACGGTGCAGGTTCGTTCAACAGGTTTCTGTTGAAGATACGGCATCACGGCTAACAGAGACAACGATAACCTGTCACGCACACTATTCTCGCGCTTCGCTCGCGTGCGTTCGCCGATGAGTAGTTTACGATGGCGTCCTTTGTGGAGACATACGACCCGACAATCGAGGACTGTTATCGAAAACAATGGAGTGTGGACGGACAGCCGTGTTTGCTTGAAGTACTGGATACAGCGGGACAGGAAGAGTATACGGCATTGAGAGATCAGTGGATACGGTGCGTCTTTCTGTTGTGCTTTGATCGCGTTGCGGAGGTGGATTGGTTGCTGATTTCGGAGCGTGGTATTGTGATCAATAGTGACGGTGAAGGGTTTCTGGTCGTCTATTCGGTGACATCGAGGGATACATTTGATCGTGTGGAATCGATTGTTCGGCGCGTACGCAGAGTCAAGGAAGATGCGGCATCACTCACGCTCTCCTCGCCATACACGACAAGTCCAACAACACCATCATCCTCCATCTCGACTATGCGTCCACCGGCTTTACCAGTCGTGATTATTGGGAACAAACGGGATATCCAACATGGTCGCGAAGTCATGCCAGAGGAAGGTCAACGCCTGGCGCAGCGTCTCGGGTGCGAGTTTTATGAAGCGTCAGCCAAGACGGGGTACAATGTCGATCAAGCGTTCAAGACGGTCGTTCGAGGGATACGCGTCGCCAAGGGATTGACGCCGGCAGGAGGGTCAGGTGCGGGAACGCCGATGAGTCCGAATTCCGGGATGAGTACGCCTGGTGGTATAGGGAATGGGATGAATGGTTCTGCCGCTATGGGTAATCATGGTGCTGGAGCAGTGGGAAATGGGTATGCAGCCGGTGGGAAGAAGAGGGAGAAGAGGCATAAGCGGTGTACGATTTTGTGAGGCCGTGAGTGTAGGGGGGCGATAAAACGCGCGTGTAACGCTCTGCATTCGAGGGCGGGATGTGTAGATATAGAGAAGCGAAGATAAGAGGAACGGGGTTGTGTTGTGTAAAAGTCTCTCGAAGAGGAGACGTCGTGTAGTTGCTTAGTATTGTATCTTATGACTAGTTCGTCGTGCTCGTCTTAGCAAACAGAGAAACACGACGCTCGAGAAGAAAGGAGCAGGCAGCAGAGAGCAGAGACCAGAGACCAGAGAACCAGAGAAGGGTAGAGTTCGGGCGCACCAAAGGGACTCAAGATTCAAGCCTTTATTTGAGACTTCAGAATCGTATTATTGAAGCAGTGATCTTCATACGACCAACTAGGTCCGCCCTACATAAGCACGGCAGACAACTGTTCCCTCTTCGAACGCACTGCCATGTCCGAACGCTCTGCCTACGCCTATGGTCTCCTAGGACCCGAAACATTCCGCCGCGTCCGAACCGCCAAAATCCTTGTCGTCGGCGCCGGTGGCATCGGATGTGAACTGTTAAAAAACCTCGTCCTCGTTGGATTTGGAAACATTGAGATCATCGACTTGGATACCATCGACTTGTCCAACTTGAACAGACAGTTCCTGTTCAGGAAAGCGGATATCAAGAAATCGAAAGCGCTCGTGGCAGCGGCGTTTGCAAAGCATTTCAATCCCGGACCTGGACCCGTACAGGATGGTAGTGCTTGTGATGACGAGGAGGTACTGAAGACCAAGGGTGTCAACATTCATGCTCGACATGGGAATATCAAGGAAGAGGAGAATGATGTGCAGTGGATGCAAGGGTTTGATCTTGTTCTCAGCGCGCTCGATAACCTCGGTAAGCCTCCTATCCTGCTAGCAATTTGACAGCTCGACTCTCAGTACTGTAGGCTTATGTTACGCCGGCCTCGATATCGAGTAGATGCCAGAAGACACGTAAACAGGTTATGTTGTGCCGCTGGTGTACCACTTATCGAATCAGGAACACAGGGATACCTAGGCCAAGTAACCCCTATGCAGAAAGTGAGTCTCTAGGCTCACTGAATAATTCAATCCACCTCAGCTGATTCTGATTTTATTTATCTGCGGAATAGGGTCGAACGGAGTGCTTCGACTGTATAGCCAAGCCTGTTCCCAAGACCTTCCCAGTGTGTACGATCCGCGCCACGCCTTCCGAGCCGATCCACTGTATCGTATGGGGAAAGAGCTATCTCTTCGGGTACGCATCACAGCGCAAACGCGTTTAACATGGGATCGTGCTCATCTATTTCCCGTTCTCCCGTTCGCGTGTTATAGTAAACTCTTTGGAGAAGATGATGAGGATAGCGACGAGACCGAGCTCGAAAAGGCGAAAGCGGATGGCGAGGATGGTGAGCGCAAGGCTTCGTGTGGATCGCCGCGTAGTGCTGATTCGGCTTGCTGCGTGATCTAGCGAACGAGATTGATAATCTGAAAAAGGAGGCTGCTGCGTTTAGAGTGGTGAGGCAGAAGATGTCGGAAGTAGATGGAGCGAAACGGGTGTTTGAAAAAGTACGTCTCTGTGTGAACACGTCGTCCGTAGTTCCCCTTTACGAACTCTATGCTTCTAGGTATTCTCCGAGGATATCAATAGGCTATTATCGATGGAAGACATGTGGAAAGTCGAGGGTCGAGTCAAGCCTGTGCCGCTGGACTATGAGACTATCATGGCAGGCAACTTTACTGCTCCACCTGTCCGTGCCGCTGCGGCGAACGGAAACAAGACGGGCAAGGAGAATGGAATGGCACCAGCGAAACCAGAGGAGCCAAAGGCGCCTGCAGATGTGGCTAGGTCTGCTGTGGGATTGAAAGATCAACGAGAGTTGAGCGTGAAGGATAACCTAGAATTGTTCATCGATAGGTAAATGCTTTGACCGGCCATCTACTCGCGCCATGTAGCTAAACACTTGGGTTCAACAGCTGCAACCGTTTATCCGCCCGTGCCATTGCTCATCCAAACATTCCTCTTTCATTCGACAAGGACGACGACGACACCCTCGACTTTGTACTTGCCACAGCCAACCTTCGTGCGATCGCTTACGGTATCCCCACGAAAACGCGGTTTGAAGTCAAGCAAATGGCAGGAAATATCATTCCGGCGATCGCGACCACCAACGCGATCATTGCTGGATTTATCGTCATGCGTGCCATCAATATCTTGAACAACGACTGGACGAAATGTACAAATGTGTTTTTAAAAGCGGATCCTGCGCGGCCTCTAGGGAGTTATGGGACACAGCCTCCGGAACCGAGTTGTGGGGTTTGTCAGGACGTTTACGTTCCTCTGCCGTGCGATCCGACACAGCTGACGCTGGGTACGTTTGTCAATGAGATCGTACGAGGATGGTTGGGCTGGAAGACGAATGACGAGGGTGAAGATATGGAGATTTCGGTATACGAGGATAAGAGGCTGCTGGCGGATCCCGATTTCCAGGATAACTTTGAAAAGACGTTGGATGCGTTGGGTGTAAAGAGGGGCAAAATGTTGACAGTTGTTGACGACGATGGGGTCTTTGCGAACGTGGCCTTCCCGCTTTGCAAACTGTAAGTTTTTCATTTGCGTTCAAACAGTAATCTCGCTGACATTTATTATTTGCCGTGTAGTCTGGAAACTTCTGCAAAGCCTTATCAACTACCACAAAAAGTACCCGAAGTGCCAAAGAAACCCGTTCAGCATAAACTTCCTTCTCCGTCGCCGCCTCCGCAGATTGTTGGTCAGAAACGTCCAGCACCAGAGGACGAGGAAGATGGTGAGGCGGCGTCGAAACGTGCCAAGATTATGGATGGCATCCCTGGTGGAGGCAACGACCACGCTACTGTTCAGCTCGTTTACGACAGTGACGACGACATCGAGATTTTATAGATGGATCGTAGGAAAAGGAAGAAATAAACAAGAATGAGATGACAATACATCCGTCGCCCCGCGCCATTTGTGAAGAGAGAGAATATCGCTCGACCATTCCTGATCAGCTACTTTTTACTCTTGTCTGATTTCCCGTCTGCACCCTTGTCTTTGTCTTTACTGCTAGAGCTCTCTGACGGGTACTTGAACCACGTTGGCACTGTCCTTTCTTTGGCACCGTCTCCTGCATATCGCTCATCCGTACTGGTTAAAAGAACCGGTGCATTCTCTAGAATGGGCGCGCGCGACAGATCCGCAAGACCGCCTTCGACTATGTGCGAACGTCTTCTCAGTAGTGACCGGTGGAAGAAGAGTGGAAGGGGACTTGCCTGGTTGATACATATAAGACATGGCCATTCCAGGTTGTCCTTCCGGCGCCTTGTTGACCTTGAGCGCTCTTGGGCGTGTGGGATGTGTGTAGGTGCTATGCTTGCCCTCGAGTAGGGTTTCCATTTCGTGCCGGAAGACAGAGTACATTAATGGAACCAAAGCGAGGATGGCGATACGTTTGCTGACTAACGAAGGGCAACACCGTGTGTCAAGCTCGGCGCGCGTGACTCAGGGAAATGGACACTCACAGAAGGCGAGCACCAGAATTGAACTGATGACTTTGAGATGCCAGATGCGGTGCTCGGCGCTGTTCAACCCGCACGATCTATCAGTCAACGGTCGCAATCATACTGAGAATCGCGGGTACGCACACCCGACGACGTTCTGCGTATATTTCCTTTCGCTCCTTCTCCGCCTTGTCCTTCTTCTTTAAGACTTCGCTAATCGCCTTGGTCTTGGCTTCCCGTCTCTTCTTGTCGAATTCCTGCAAAGAGGGAAAAGAGCACCCAAGTGAGCGAGAACGAATCAACCTTGTGACATGGAGGCATTGCTTACACCACCTATTTTGAAGCGCCCCTATCAATATCATAAGGAGAGTAAGCATTCTGGACCATCTACCTTGATAGCCTCACGTACGATTTGCGGTTGTAATCCACTCTCCCAGTACAAGCTATTTTGCTTGTCGGCGTCAGCGACTCCCAAAGGGAAGGGAAAGATGCGGGGCTGAACAAGATGATTCGTCAGAAACGCTGAGATGGGTGGTATTTGCCGTCAGCGTTTGTGAATATATGCAGGGACGGTCAGTGACCTACCACTGGGATGCGCTCGAGACGCTACATCCTATTGAGAATAGGGCCAAACCTTATCAGCGTCCGTGAAGTTCCATGGGTCAGATAGGGCTTACCCAATAAGAAAACGGCCTATGTCATGCAACATCTGAGTACGAATGACTACACAGGCACGTACGAACACCCCATAAAGAGACAACTCACATCTTGCGTGAAAACTCGGTTTCTCCGGGGTTCGGTGGTTTATCCCTCTTTGCTTTGGTCTGCTTTGCATTCCACACCTCGACAGAACGTTTGTACATCCATCCCTGACACATCCTATGTCCGATCACAGCTCTACCATTCGAGAATGGTATCAGCAAGCGGTGCGCCGGCCAACGCAGGAAGAATCAGAACGTACATGATCCCCAGCATTGTAGCTCTCGACCAAATCAAATAGAACGCATACCCTTCGGGTGGGAGATTAGTCATGGAGGACAACCAGAGCGTCGTCCCAACCATCATCATGACAGCGCCTTGCCATGGCCCGAACGTGAATGTGGGTTCTTCGGGCTTTGTGATTGTCTCTCTGTAAAGGTCACAAAGCGCAGAAAACGTTGGTGTTTCAACATGCACAGATTGGATAGGAGTGCGGTGGGAGGTGTTACTTACGAGGACGGGACTTGACCCATCGTGCCTCAACGATCCTTGGATTATTTGGCGGAGCTAAAAGAAAGCGGCGACGTTCCATTCCTACCTGTCATCGCATTCGCTACCCACGCACTACCTCCGACCCTTGATATGGTATACCGCTCCTGTATTCTCTCGGTTGACCCGTTTCACTAGCATGCCTTACTATAAGGGGATGCGAGGGGAGTACAATCAAAGGACGATCAATGATCTGCCTGTCAACGACGAGACCGAGCAACAAGCGGAGAGAAAAGTGAAAGGTAGGTGTACCACTGTTTCAGTGTTTTTCTTCTTGGGCGGTGACGTCTGCAATGAGGCTTTGTGACGCGCAACCCACTAACGAGTGTCCGGCTATGAAGGTAGGACAACACCCACGCCATATGTGTGGTTGATACTGTTCATCCAATATGATGTTGATGGCGTGTCTCTCATCCTCCCGCGGCCGAATCGGGAATCCTTACGAAACAGACGGTCTTTGAATGTGGGCCTTCCTTGTTTCTCTGACCCAAGTATGCATGGCGTTGACCGCTTAAAGCGTGTAGGAATGAGAGCACAACCAATGGTGTTTTGGGACAAAGTGATGGGAAGTGTATCACCTGTCTGGTTCCATTTCATTCATTGATAAGCGCACCTCCGTTTTTTTTTCCATTCAATACAACCGTCTTTCTCTCTTTCTCTTTTTTTCTTGCTCATGTTCGTTCTCTTTCTCCTGTTCCTTGCGTTCTCCATTTCCCGCCACCCGTTGTCGTTGTTCCTAAAAACCCGATCCGATCCGACTTCATGAATCACCATCGTGTCACCGACCGAGGGTTTTTAGGCATCAGATTCCCTGCTCCAGGGGTTACCTTCTCCCGTCAAAGAATAGGGCAAGAACTACCACCACGGACGGACGGATGTAAAACGGACAGATAACGGATTATCAGCAACTCCGTGGGAACAAAAGGAAGAAGAATAATATCACGGCAACAACGATCTGTCCTCCTCCTCTTGCACCTCGTGCTCAAGGATCTCGAGCGGCCGCGGAGGCGGCTGGAGGAGGAAACGTTCTCGGTATCCCTGAACGAACACCCAACCTCGTCGTCGTAGAAAACCAAAAAAAACCCCAAAAAAACACAACTCCGACCCGGACTCACTTTCCCATCCATGGTAATCACCACTCGATCCCCCTTTGGATCTTGCTTCCGCTTGACGCTCGTTCGAAAGTCGATAGCGGACATGATACCGTCGCCAAACTACTCCCGCCCGGGACGTCGGATGTAGAGAAAGAGCAGAGCCGGATAGTGGAGATGATGTTCGAGTCAGTAGTGGGACGAAAGGAAAGAAGGAAGCGCGCGCGGGAGAGGAGGGGAGCGGGCGTACCTTTTCCGCAATCAAAGCCTTATAAGAGTACTATTTATTTCCAACACCGAACAAGTATAGATTAGCTTGCTGGTTCGACGCTTGCTTGCTCGGGTTGAAAGGGAATAGAGAATGACTGAACGTACGCCGTATACTACGAGAACTTCGTATAACCTGTACAAGACTGGATCCTAATTCCGTCGAAACAAAGCGGGGCGGGGGACCAGGACCAGGACCGGGATCAGCTACGAATGTAACGTAACGTAACGGTGAACGTACCTTGGGTGGCCACGTCCATGTTTCACCTCTATGAACCGTGTATGAGCCGCCGAGGCCGGATTGGAGGGTTGCTGCGTCGATGGAGAGGATTTTGGAGAGGGAGGTGAGGGTTTGTTCGTCTGGCTACACACAGGGAGGAGGTTAGGTGAGGTGAAGAGAGGTGAATGGAGGTGAGGGGTGGTGGTGGAGGTGGCGGTAAGCAACAGCTCCTGAACGGCAAGGCGGGGAAGAAAAGGAAACACGGCAGCGTAGGAACACAGGCGTACCTTGGCTTGCCCATAAAACATCGCTGCGGTCCACACCTCTGGTTTCCCCAGCTTTTCCGAGATTTGTTCAAACGTGAGCCCGGATTTGGCTTTTGCTTCTAGAAGGGCATGACAAGCGGCTGGGAGGCCGGCGAGTGGGGATGTGGAGGAGTGGTTCGGGTCCATGTTTGTTGCTGCGTGTGGGGGATAGGTGGTGTGGTTGTGCTGTGGTGTGGGTTTGGGAAGGGGTGTGTAGAGGTAGATAGTGGGAGGGGTGGGGTATATATAGATGACAGCTACTACTTGTAGGCACAAGATAGGCAAAGGTCAGCCATATCGGGCACACCCACTGGATACGCGACTGAGATTCGTCACGGCCGTCGGATTATGTGGAGGCCCGCACGCGGTGATTGATCCCGAGATTGCTGCTGTTCGGCGGCCGGCAAGTTAGGAGGCGATCGATATCTCGCAACTGGATAATGGAATGAAGAAAGGTGGGCTGAGAAATAGGAAGGTGGTGGTTGGTTAGTGGGAGTTGATAGTCGTTGGCGATTTGAATATTGTATGACAGTATGACAACCACTACGACCACTACCACTATCGTCACCACCACCACCGGCACTTCAAGACCAAAAGAATCAGTCCTCATCGTCTATGTACACGGGTACGCACCTTTTCCCTCTTTCCCTCTTTATCCTTATCCTCGCGCACTGTACTTACCGCTTCCCTCTAACCGCTACCGACTTTTTGAACCGCCCCGGCAGATTCAAAGGCACAGACGTTACATTCGAACAGTTTCCGGAAAGGCTGCAGCATGTCGTGCATGAATCCCGCCGAGCAGCAGGGCTTGATTCGGTGGTCGTGAGCAAGGTGTTTCCTGTTTTTGAGACAAAGGGTGAATTGGTATGTTTTGTTTTGCCGTTGCGTGTGTCCCCTGGTTGGATGTCATCTTTGCTTCTTTCCCTCCGATGTTCCTTTTCCTTTCCTCTTTTCCTTTTTCTACCTATATTTTTTTCCACCTAAATCACGAAATTCACGACAACTGACACCCTCCCGCTTGCGCCCACGTGTATTTTGTTTGTTCATTTACAGAAAGTAGCAACAGACAGATTCGTGCAATGGCTCACAAACGAGACGGTCCACCTCGAAACGGCGACCCAGAGCCGCGCAAAAGTCGTGCTCTGCGGACACAGCATGGGCGGGTTATTGATTGCTGATGCGGCGATTGGGATTGCGCTTGCTGGACGGGAACACGACGACGAGAAAACGACAACGACGCAACCCCGCGCGAGACAAGGACAGGAAACTTGGCCACGCATCGTCGCACTTGTCGCATTCGATACACCCTACCTCGGCCTCAACCCCTCAGTCTTTAAAAACTCGATCACAAAGTATGCCGGGCATGTCGAGTTGGCGAAGAATGTGGTGGGTGGGTTAGGTGGGTTAGGGTTGGGTGGGGGCGCTGTGTGGGGGTTGTTTGGCGGTGGTGGTGGTGCTGCGGGTGCGGATACACGAGGCAAGGATGGTGATGGAAAGCCAGCGGAAAGGGATGAAAAACCAAAAGGACGGACCACACGGAATTCTTCCGCCGCTGCTGCCGCCGCCGCTGCCTCTGCTACGACCTCCCAACCCACCCCGCCGCCACCCACGTCATCCTCCTCCTCCTCATCCTGGACCCTACCTGCGATCCCATCATTCAAAACGCTAGCAACAGCAGCATCCGCCGCAGCCATCCTGACCACCACCGCCGCGGCCGCCTACTACAAACGCGAGGACTTGGTCGGCGGGTGGACATGGGTCAGTGATCATGCCGTTTGGTTGAGGAATTTGTGGGATTCGAGCGGGATGAGGGAACGGTTGAGTGGGATACAGGGGTTGCGTTGTGGTGGGGGTGATGATGGGACGGGAGGAGTTGTTTTTCGAAAGTAAGTTGTGGTGGCGCCTGTGCTGCATTGGTGAGCTGGATGGCGGGCTAACGAGAAAAGGAAATTGGTCGACATAGTTACTACACCCTGATACCACCCTCACCACCCACCCACCCCACATCCCGCTCATTCTGCCTCCTCCCCTCCACCACACACCCACTCCACTCCTCTTGGCGCGCAACAACTTTCTCCCCCGCGCAGGTGGAAGACGAAGTCCAAGCGCACATCGGGATGTTTAATCCGGGGACGCATGAGGGGTTTTATAACCTTGGATTGGAGGTGGCGAGGGATGTGGAGGAGGCGTTGGAGAGGGATGCGAAGAGGGAGAGGGAGGTGGTGGAGGAGGAGGAGGCGGATTTTTTGGTTGGATGAAGGACAGTGGCAGTGAGAAAGGGGGGAGAATGGGGAGGGAGGGACAGGTGTGATGGAAGGCGAGGATAGGAAAGGGGTTGGGAAAGAGTTGTTCCTTCAGGTCGACACGCGCGGTTGGCAGCAGCGGCATGCTGGCGGGCGTCTACCACTATCTCCCTCTCGCGCTGCAGTCGTCGCCAGAAGGCAGGCAAGAACGGGCAATAGCTGCAGCGCTTTACCTTTTTACCTTATATCGTGGTCTCGCCACCGTCTCAGCCGTCGTCGCTACTGCCGGTGAACTCGAAAAGAAAGCAAAAGCCAGAGATCCATTCCCGCGGTCAACCAACACAAGGGTCCTTCTTTCTCGGTAGGCATCCTGACGTACGCGTAGGCGATTATGGTCTGGCGTTTCCCGCGGAATCTGTCAAGGTGCGCAAAGCAAACGGCACGCTGCGTAACCCCGGCCGCGGCGCACCTAGGAATGATGGCGTTGCGACAAGAAGATTTTACGGAATCGGACATATGCAATAACTACAGCATGCGGATGCATTAAAGGATGAAGACCTGCCAATCTGCTGACGAGCACATTGACGACGTCTGCGAGTGGTCATATTGTCAAGATTCCCGGATTGATCAGCGTTCATACGACACATATACGGGACTCGATGTGCGGTTTCTCTGTACTGATGATGTACGACTATGGACACCATTCAACACTGGCCGACGCAATTTTTCTGACTCGCGAATCAACTGGCTCACGAGATAAACTCGCTGCAGGCTCCAAAAGCGCCGATGGGGTGCACGCCAGTCGGTAGAGGAGTTCAAACGCGACAAAGCGGAAGGGAAAGCGTACGCCTTAACACGATCAATGGCGATAGCATCCAATCGGAAATGAGAACGTTGAATTGAATACTTCTTTTTGAATCAAGCCAGCGCGTTTCATGGAACTCCTCGTGCATCCAGCTCCCGACAGTACGTGGGATTGCGGAGTTCATCGTAGTGCAAGCAATGGATACTACCATGCTAGTGCAATACCTGGACCAAGGGGCGTTTCTAAAGCGGGATATCACTCAGGATTGATTCCGGACTACCGATTCAACAGATTTGCCCGTAGATCTAGTTCGCAAGTATTGTGTTGTACAACTAGGTACGGAGGCACGTCGATTATATCCATCGTCATTCGGCCGAGGTCGAGTCTTTCCGCTACGACGTTTACGACGGCATCTCGCGAATCGTATTTTAACCGCAAAGGCGCAACCACTCCATATGGTCCAGCGAATTGCCTACTTTCCGCTGAAACGGCAACTTCGAGACATCTTGATTCGAGTCTGACGATCCCTTTACGACACGACCTGGGCGTTCCTTTCTCCGACATGCCCCACGGAGGGGTCTCGTGAAACCGAGATATCAAAGGAGCCTCCTAGCACGCACATCGGTATATCGAGTGAGTTCCGACCATATATCCATACAGGGCCAAATCACGACCGCGCCACTGGCCCGCCGCACCTTCGCTCGAATACGCTACCCATTCATTCGTCTGGTACCTATTGGCGTCCGTTTCCGAGCTGTTCATGTCAAGTTGATATTCTCCAGCATGATGTTTCAAAAGCGAACGCCACCGCGGGCACCGGAATTGGCAGTGAATGACCTAGCGGTAAACGACCCCTCAGCAGGGAAAGAGTCTGAATCGGCTGCTACCTTGGTTGAAGGCGATGAGGTTGAAGCTCAGCCTTCTGCCAGGAAGGGTGCAGTAACATCCGGTAAACAAGAACCTGAGGCACCGGTGGGAAAGGTCAAGCAATCTAGCGACTTGCGCAAGAACACGACGACAGATCACGCTACCCAGAGCTCCAACACTGATGCTCCAGGCAACAAAGAGACTTTCGCTAGTGCTACAGTGACATCTTCAGTCGCAACCGAGACGGGCTCTGGTTCTACAGGCGCTTCTGGATCTTCCTCTGATACCCCTGCATCTACTTCAACGTCGTCTGCGTGGACATCATCTTCATCTTCTTCCTGGGTGGATCCTAATTCCAGCAGTTCCTCCTCCCTTGTCGCTTCAAGTACATTCCAGTCGTCCTCGCAAGCTAGCTGGACCGGGAATCCCCCACCTGCCTCAACATCATGGACAGCTGATTCGTGGGAAAACAAGCAAATGGATCCTGCCACTTCATCGTCTACGTGGACTTCCGAGTGGTCGCAACCCACTACCGAGAGCTCTAGCTCGTGGTCAGAGGCCGCTTGGACGGCTTCCACTTCCAGCTGGACGCAGATAAATGTCAGTACAAGTTTCAAGCGTCGGCCAATATGTATTGATTTCCTCTGCATCATTGCGATAGTCCGCACCTCCTGACACTCTACCAAGTCAAGAGCACAGCTTGATTCCTGCAAACAGTGTTTTCGCATCAGCAAGCTCGCCCTCGATCGGTAAGTATCATTATATCGGTAACGAGATCCATGCGTTGATTAGATTGAACCAGATATCCCCGGCCCAACCCCGAGCATCGTAGGAACCCTCACAAACACGGGCAACGTCGTATCCTCTACCGACCTGATAACCAACGGACACGGAAGTTCGTCCGCTGAAGCTGCAAACGGCAACGGGACAGAAGGGCAGCAAAAGAAGATTGGCAATATGGACGTCGGGCCATTTGCTGGCCTTCTTGTGGGTCTGCTCATCCTGGCTATCGTGGGCTACCTTATCGGTGACCGATGGGTAAGTGAGCTTCTTTACCAGTCTTTTACAGACGCTGATAAATACAGTGCAGCACAAAAAGAGGTCAGGCGACTCTACGCCACTGTGGCGCTGCTTCACAGACAAATTCCGCGACCGAGATCCTAACGATGGCAAAGGGCCTTTCAGTCAGTACACATCAGACCCATTTGTCGATGAGCTGGAGAAGAGCCACCACAGAAAGAAGAATCATATCGACGACGACGGAGCAAGCTCCTTTTACAATACCGCACGATCGTCCAAGTGGTTGACTCCGATCACGCCACTCGAGCCGCAAAATTTCGCTGGTCGGGGACAAGAGCCCTTCGGATGGCTGGCGCCTCCTCCACCTGCGCTGAGCGTGGCGAACCCTGATATGACCCAACATCCTAGAGCATCACGGTATATGCCTACCAGTGGTCGCATCCGTCAGCCCGAGGTGTTGGCAGGAGGAAGGATGGAACCGTCGCGTCCCGAATCCGATGAGATACTCGCCGACTATCATCGCGACTCTGCATATGAGAATTTGATCGACGAGCCAGCTGAGCTCATACCCAAAAGGTCCAACTCAACCAAGCGGAAGACAAACATGACAGAGGGTTCTGTGTACTCGGTAGACTCCATCTGGGGAAACGCGTCAGAAGCCCCACCTACCGCTCGATCCAGTTTGCACAGTTCATTTCTGCCCTGGCGTCGATCCAACTCGGTCGATTCTGTGGCGACCCAGCTTCCCGCCGTCCCCGCCATTCCTGAACATCTTGCTTACCAAGCCACTGGGCAAGCACACGCCGGGTCCAAGTCTTCTCGCCTTAGCGGTTTCGGTAAATCAGCATCTTATGGCCGTCTTCAGGACGCCGTTTATCAGACTGATATGCCTTCGGCACCACCCATCGCAACCCGTGGGCCACCAAAGCCGGCAATGGCACAGACACCGATTGGCGTGAAGCAGAATCCGGGCTTTGGCACAGGAGGGTTCGTCTTGCCGTTGGGAGGGTTCAGCCGATGATGAATGCTTGGCGACGCGGCGGTCATTCAGTTGGCATTTGCGTCAATCCGGTTTTATAACCTTGTTAGAATTCTTCTGGTTGCGTTACCTATCAGGCGAGGCCTGACTTGTATTTTTTTATCTATCTCTGATACCCATTCTGATGCATGAGCATAGGTTACAAAATTGACACCAGCAGCTATATTTCGAATGTAGCTATTATGTTTGTAAAGATCGCTTGACGATCATCGGTGCGGGTAGCTGTGCGGGTGTGTTACGAGTTGTTGCCAGTGAACTGCAGCGGGGTCATCACTGACGGAACGGCCTCTGACCCAGGCCACATCATAGTGCCCAGCCCGAAAGGTTCCAAGCTGGCAGGCCAAGCTGCAAAGTCGGAATGAAGCATCCCTTGCAGAAATTCCGGTAAAGGCTGAGGTACCAGCATGGGATATTCCTGCTGTAACTGCCAAGCAGAGTAATCTAATGTATGTAGATGATCCGCCTGTGTCAATGTGTCGCTTGGAGTGAAGGTCTCCTCTGGTAGTCCACTAATCGCGGTGTCGAACCGAGGCAAAACCGCTGGAATCGAATAATGTGCCGCTCGCAGTCGTTTACTGACATAGTCCAAGGTCTTCCGGGATAGAGCAAAGTTGTCCGACGTCATATCCGCCAGATTATAACTGCGAGCGATCCCGAGTGGAAGAAAGGTAAGATCGAGGAAATAATGCGGTATGGTACCAAAGTTGATTTTGACCGCCGCTATTCGCTCCAGTAGGTCAGCAGCGCACGCAATCAGTGCTTGACCATTGCGATGCTGCAGCGATGTCATAAAATTGGGGTGAAGGGGCTTCGGCAAGGCTTGGATGAGGGTCGATACTTTCATGCAAAGGCAGAATTGTACATAGTAGGAGCTGGTGAGCAATTCCTCCATTGATTTCACTGTTGTCGGAACAGAATCAGCGACGTCTATACAGATCGTACTGAGATTTGGGCACCTACATGGCGATGATCGATGATCTGCCCTCCAGATCGTGAATCGAGCATGTGCGGCTTCTATTCGACTTTGACCCTCTTCGTACTCCATCGGGTTATACGGGCTCGCAAAGTGGCCGATGTACTTTCGAAAATGCGGCGCGAGAGGGCTTAAGATTTCCAGTAATGCTGATTCCGCAAATAGATGCTCCAGTATTTCAGACTTGCTTTCGCGCAGGAATACGGAAGATAGCGTGTTGCTGACAGATCGGTCTGACGAAAAATGGGTGTCCATGCCAACCGATCTCAGCAATTTCATCCTACATATATAAGAATTCGATGAGCAAAACGATGTGTATCTGGCACACAATGTAATATTCACCATGTATATCGATGAGCGATAGCATACCACTGTATGAACACATTCAGTATCAAGTAGTCGTACAGCATCGATGAAGTGAAGACTCACCAATGCAGCGTTATCCAGCAATCGTTTGTTCCATTCCTCTTTCAAGTCGGCAGGTCTCAAGGTAGGCAGTTTCGCTATCGTGTAATCCAGGCACAAGTCTTTCGCCATGTCGTAAGCCAAGGCTGCAGCTTTGAAGCAGTCCGGAACGGCAAATGTAGGCGCATATTGTCGATTTGAGCAGTAACTGAGGATCAACAGTGCACGAAGAATGTCACGGCTAGGCTCAGCGGATTGAACGGCAAGCAAATGGTCTTGTATACAGTCGTATATACGAAGACATTGCTGTCGAGAAAGTAAAGCGGTCTGACCTCCTCGAGCGGCGACGTGATGAATGATTGCAGCGCGGATGAATGGATGATTCGGAAGCTGTTGAACATTACAGCCAAAAAGATAATCCGAAACGGGTAGCAAACGGCCAAAGCATTCCTTGAACCTAGAGGACAGATTCAGCTTCTTCCTGGCATCATCCAGTCGGTATGGTAACTCACTTCGAAAAGACGCACTGCATCTCCATCATGGACACGATTCCCACCTCTACGGGATCTCCGAATCGGCTGGTATTTTGCATACCCATACACACACTGGCGATGCGAGCGACAGAGCAGAGTTGCGGTAATTCCTGCGCCAGCTGTGACCAGTTCAACGCGACCGACGCGGTCGACCCTGTTTCGACTGCAGATTCTTCACCCTGAACTACGTGATTGATACCAACGGCCTCCTGGAGCGCACGTTTGGCTCGACCGTTCTGAGTCTGTCCAGTGTCGCTGAAGCCATGTTTGGTTAAACGAGTAAGTTCAAGAATAGCTTCTTCAATACGTTGAAGTCTGTGAGAATCACTGGTTGCTGACGGCGGTGCTGAAGCAAGGGTTACCGATTCAGATACTGGTAATGGGCCTGCCAGAAAGTCGGGATTGAGAGGCAGCAGCGAACACGCGGTCTTGAGTACGACACATCGTCGACATCCTGTAATATGTTATAAGCGTCAGAAACACTTGTTTGGTATTGGCGGTACAACAAAGGAAGGGGAAAGGCGTACCCTGTTCGGTGATCAATTCGCATCTTGACTTTCTCTTCTGACATTGATCGCAAGCTATGGCCTATTTCCCACAATCCAACCACTTGTGGGCAATCATCCAGCAGAGCAGATGACCCTGTCTCTACTAACCTGCTTGTTCCGTTTCCGAGGCCTATCCTAATCACAAGTGTCGCACCCATTAACAGCTCTCCAGCCTCGCAATAAGGAAGACCACGGGTCACTCACTTCTGGAAGCCGACTCGACGACGCCCTCAAACCACGATCCGAGTCGTCCTGATCATCTGCCATAATAGTAGTTGCGATTCTGATTTTACGGTTCGAGGAGTCTAACGAGGTAGACACTGGGTCGGTATCCGACGGACTGGCTGACAGCTTTGCTTGATAGTAACTTCGAGCTCTTGACTCATGACATACACTGCTCGATCTCTCGTCATTCAGGAATGCTGGAACACTACCGTTGTTACCAAGCAGTGCGAATGGCGAGCAGGTTGATCGAGCCGTTGATAGAAAACGAACAAATCTCCTGACAATCGATATGGATGAGCGGCAATGGCCTGAGCTGTGCTTCGTTATTGGCAGGGTGGACGGTGACTGACTTAGCGAAGCCGAATGAACACGATCTAGATGATTTTTTGTTTCGTGACATCTTGGTGACATGCGGGTAGCTAGGGGTAGCTAGAGTCCCCGTCGAGCTCCCCGTCGGCGTGGCGGAGCTCGTAGCGGTCACTTTTGACAGCTCTCTTTTGAGGCTCGACATTGTGTTTGAATCCGCTCCCGAATCCCGGAGTCGGAAGCTCCTGCGGTGTCCTGCGGTGTCCAAGGTAATCGTCCACCTCCTCGCTACCTCCTCTGTGAAGAACCTCCTCAAACCTAGCTGCAAGGGTTTCAAAGGCTGTGATTTTAGTTCTCCTCCTCAGGCACCTCCTTTAGCACTGCTTACCTTCCGCATGGGCGCATGGATAGCATATATATGCATGCTTCGTCAAAGATGTCGTCCAAACTCTTCCCGGTTCTCGCAAGAATCAGAACGAGCAACACCTACCCTTCGTCCTCATATCGTATCCACCGACTAGTCACGAAAGACCAGAAGCATCAAAGCAAGAAGAAGTATCGCCAAATATTCGAATCATAAAGAGTATCCTGTAAAATGGGTGTTGTCGTCACAGATCCGGATGTGCAGGGACTGTAAGCCGGTTTGCATTCTAAAAAGTTGACCTGCGGAATTCTAGCGAACTAATGATGATCCTTTAGCCTCGGATTCGTCCCCAAATTATCCTTGGCTGTTATCGGTCTCGTTCTATATGCCATCCCAACGGCAATCTTCATAGCGAGTGAGTGTCTCAGTCGCGGATCTTTGTTTCATTGCTGATCGCCCCTTTCCACCACCTTAGATTGGTTCCGTTACGGTCGCCAACGCTACATGCTTGCTCTTACCCTAGGGTCGTTCTTCATGTTACTCGGCTGGGGATGTCGCGTTGGTTGGCATTTCAAACCCGGGAGTACGAGCGTGTACATTCCAGAGACCCTGGTACGTCCTATAGTAGCGATTCACGGTGATATGCGCTGACCTTGGTGTCCTCGCCGTACTTTTCAGTTCATTCTACTCTCTCCTTGTGCATTCATCGCAAACAACTATATCATCCTACCACGATTAGCGACTCACCTTGGCGAAGAGCGTTGCCTATTCATCAAATCAAGGATTATTGTGCGGCTCTTTGTGTGGAGTGATGTGATTACGTTCTTATTCCAAGCTTCCGGCGGAGGGATGGCCGCTGTTGGTGGAAGTATTGCATCGACGGGAGAAAAGGTAAGTCGGACGAAGCGTTTTGACAAAAGGCTTCTAATCTTACGATGATTTCTGTCAGATATCCCTGGTCGGTCTAATTGCTCAAGCATGCAGCTTTGGTCTCTTCACCATTCTTCTTCTGGTGTTCGGGTACAAGGTGTGAGTAGACTTGCCCCCTCTTCACATATGTCTTTGCTGATCAAAGAACACTTGTAACTTAGCCGAAAGACCTCACCTGAAAAATGGCACAATGCTGTCAGTGACCGAAAGATGGGTTCACGGTTCGCATGGAGAAGAGACTGGACGGTGCTCTACCGTGTATTAATCGCCACCTGTGTTGGATATCTGGTTCGTACCCACTTGGCAGACCGCTATCAATTCGAGACCTGACCTAACCATATTCATTTTGATATCAGGTTCGATCCATCTTTCGTATTGCAGAATACGCTCAGGGCTACTTTGGCTATTTAGCGACCCATGAAGGGTACTTCTACTGCCTCGACGCTCTGCCAATTCTCCTTTGCATCGCCTGCTTTGCTTTCATCTGGCCGCCCATTGTCTTTGACCACCTAGACGAAAGCCAAGGATACCCAATGGACGTTCGTACTAATTCGGCGATTACTACGGATGGCAAGGATTTCGCGTGAGCAACTGTCGAGACGGGAAAGAGGGCATAATGCCTATGCATATTCAGGGATTTCCATAGATTGTAATATTCACCTTATGACCAGTAGTCGTGTGCACTCGAGAACAGATGTACTATGTATATCAATAGATGTGATTATGTGAACACGGAAGAGGGAGAGCGCATTCGTGATCTTTCGTTTCCCTTCTGAAGATTCTGTTGATGCGATTCTTCCACCGTTCTTCACATACCGTTTGATGGATAGATGAGCGGACCATTCCTAGCCCCAGTCTGCAAGCTCTTCGTAGCACAGTTTCATGGCGCCGAACAGCTTAGGGTACAAGCTCATAGCTATAGCTTGATTATATCGGACCGTGCGCCCTCGACCCTTCCTCTACCAACTATATACATATGAGAAAATATGCGGGACCGCTATCTTTACAACCTTCCACTCGCTTGTTATTCCCCTATGTGGAACAGGGACTTTGACCCAATAGTGCTAACATGCTAGAGCGCTGACCTGTCTGAGCCGCAACTACTGGCGTGCCGTACCCCGTCGAGCGTGATTGAGCACCGCCTTCGTATCTCCTATGCATGTCGGGCAGAGGGATAAGCCGGAGCTTGAGCGTGTCTCCTACTATGATTCAGGTCAGGCGGCCTTATTTTCTGGAGCAGTATATCCATCTTAACTTTGGCGCTGCGATAATGTCCCTGATCAAATACAAAAGGCCAGCGAATGAGAGACGATCAGTTCGATATTAGAGTTTCCTTTTTGAAGAGTGAAAGAGTTCCGAACCTGGCAAAGAGCAATGTCGGGATTGGGAACCGTCAAAGTTTGAACATGGTTCCACCATTCGGGGTCGTTGTGATCACTTGCATATTTCCATAGCGGAACAAGATACTTGACAGCCGGCTTAGAATCGCCTTCATATTCACATAGCTTGCAGGTTTTATCTGTGGATAAATAATTAGAGCATCATGATAATCGTCAGTCTCTGGAATTAGCTGTCTGGTTCGTCATGATTTGCTGGATGAGGACGCCTTCCAAGAAGAACGTACTGGTCGGCAGCTCGTAGTGCGGAAACTCAGCGGTTAAGAAATTGACATTTCTCTGCCTGCATCCCTCTTCGTCGTAGAGAAGCGGGAACCATAGTGCAGTGCTCAAAAGCAAGTGATACATCAGGCGATTATTGTCTTCAAGGTCACTCAAGAGAGACGATGTATTACGCATATCTTCGGGAGTAACAGTGAGTCGGGGAGTAGGGATAGAAAACTGGTACGAAGGATTGGACCATGTACTCTGGCCATTGATTCGGCTGACGCTTCCTCGATCATGCTCTCTTGAAAGGGTACAATAACACGGCTTGATATTAGCAATTCCGCTTGTGCTGTCCACGGGAAAAGAAAAGCTTAACCTCAATACGTACACTGTCACCTCCAACGGGGTCACCTCCCGCCGCGAACTCGTGGAGCTGTAGACTGTTGGTGGAAGGTGACGGGAAGAACATACTGATCAGTCCAAGGTCAATCAATCGGTTTGGATAGAAAGGCATTACCTATTGTCGGTGGCAAGGACGACCGATACCCCGTTGCTACAGTTTGTGAGGGAAACGATGAGTCCAGACGTGGTCTGTACCAGAGTGTTTGGCGGACGGTTGGCATAGTGCGCGAAGGATGTTCAAAGTGCAAGTACAAGGGGGCGAAGTGTCGTCTGAATATCGCATCGAATAGCGCAGGTATAACCAGGGTGTCGCATGTCACTTTATATAGCGCGAGACTTTCGGTTTCGTTGTCCACGATGAAAGGAGTCCCTTGGTTCCGATTTGTGAAGCGTCTGCACGCTCTGCGGCCAAGAAGGGTGAGCGCTCCCTAGGCAAGGCAAGAAGCAGGTCAGAATCGACAGAATATAATATAGGTATAATGACGTCGTGCGTACGTGCCTTCCTTTATGCATATCAAATGGTTCCAGAAACTAAAGATCCGTGGAAGGACGGGACAAGATAAGGTAACCCCCTTTGAAGAGTATCAGTATTGGGGGAGCCGACTTGACGGGTGACCGTTACGGCCCTTCCGGATATGGTCGGTCGCGGCTGCGCCTTTCCTCACCGAGCAATTAATGTTCATTTCGTGGCTTCGTTGGCTCATGGTATGATGCGAGAAGGAAATACCGAATGCGCTGGCTCCAGGGTTTCAACAGATGGATTGCAAGTGACGCGGTCAGTCGCTAGGTCGCTGAGTTGCCAGAACATACTGGTAGGGTGAATTCCACCGCCTCTTATCATGATAGGCATCGAGTCATGCTTCACGGCCGTCGAATGACCGTCAAAGACTGGACGGCAGACCGCCTCTTACCTGCTGCCCAGTGCATGTCTTCATCAACAGCATATGGCTCAACGATGACCCCACTACAACCACAACATCAGCCCCTCCCTCCTTCCCTCCCCTACACACGTTGTGTCAGGCCCGGCCCGATCATACCTTGAACCTCGCCTGTTTCGCCATCCCTCTAACAGCCTCATCAACAGCCCTCTTGACACCACCACCCGCACCGGAAGACGTCCTCGTCGTCGTCGTCGTGGTCATCGTCGGCATTGCCTCCCCACCACCACCACCACCCCCACCCCCACCCCCACCCCCACGCGCGGTATTCGCATCACTAATCACGCGCATCAATTTTTCCGCCTGTTCTTCTTCCACGGTCTTGACGTTCCACGCGCCAAACGGATCGAGTGTTGTTTCGTCTGCCGAGTTGCTTGATAGGGGGGCAGGGTCGTCGATGAGTGATTGGATCGAGTTTTGCGTCGTTTGCATGGCGTGTAGGATGGTTAATGTGTATGGGTCTGGACGTTTTCGTTTTGTTTTCCCCTGCGTTGTCGTCGTGGGAGGTGCTGTTGATCCGGAATCAAGGGGCGTTTGATGGTCTTTTACTGCTTTATTCGGTTCATTCGTCTGGTTCGCCTCATTCGCTCCGAGAGGGGGAAGGCCTGCATGAATATCTTCCTCACCGCCACCGCCATCGCCTACAGCACCGGGCATCATCATGTTTTCCTTGATCTCCTTCTCCACTTGCAGCTGTAGACTTTGTTCTTCCGGGACTTTGACCGTTTCCGACTGCCAGAATGATGTTTCCCTTACGTTCGGGGGCGGGATGTTTGTGCGTAGCCGGTCGAGGGCGGTGGAGAGGGAATGCATGGCGCCGAGCTGGTCAAGGTGAAGAAGTGGAGAGACTGTTTGAGATAAAAGGTGGCTCGGGATTGTAAAAGGTGTACTCACGACTCGAACATTTGCCAAATCAAACAATGTCGAACACTTCATCACTTTCCTCTCCACAATCACAAACACATCCAACAACCTTTCCCGCGTTTCCACCACCCGCTGGCCCAGGTCATTCCGTATCGTTTGCTGGTACTTGTGGTATTTCTCAATGACCCAGTAATATGGCGGTTGTGAGCGGGTAGGGTTGAACCGGTACTGTTTGCCAAACATGGTCGTCAAGGTCCTATACCGACAAGAGCAAGAGGAAGTTAGATTGAGTTCCCTGCGTGCGGGGAAATGGTAGCTCGGTGGCTGAAACGCGATGAAGAGGACGTACGACTCCATCCTCGTCCAATCAAACGTCGGATCCTCGCTGAATTGGACATATAAGTTCCAGTTATCCGTCTCATGGTCGATAAAAATACTCGCGGCGAAATATCTCCACCTATATTACAGGATGAGTGATTTGTCAACTCCCGGTCCTTCTCTTTTTTGATAATAGGGTAGACAAAATGACTCACGCTAGTGTTGGATTTGACAACGATCCTCCAGCTACGACCTAACCCCTCCAACGCAATGCAACGCAGCAAGATCAATCAACGGTTCTTCTTCCCGACGTGACGATGAAAAGGACACACGGACGGGACGAACTCACCTGCACCCAATTATCGTCCCACCATTGCTGCGATGCCAGATCCGGCGCGACGTCGAGCTCTTCGGAGGAGGATGAGGCGCTCATCATGTGTGTTGTGTTATGTTGTGTTGCGTTGTGTCGTGTAACGGAACGGAACCGCAGCTTCCTGTCCGACCAGTATGGATTTGGATGGACCACAAAGAGAGAGGAGGTAGATGTTGTTCCAAGCACCACTGTCAGGTGATCGATACTGATTACCTTGCCTTGATGGTATTATATCTTCGTTTCCGAAACACCCGTCCGAGTGGGAGCTGGAGCTACGACCCTGTCCCGTCCTGTCCTAATATAGGATACGTGTGACGTAGAAACACTGGTTCCTGTAAGAGTTGCGTAGCCGAGGTAGGGTCGCTTGCTGATTCGGGGACGGATACGGATAGGGAGAAGGCAAAGGCTCTGCATGAACACTTGCTTGATGGTTATTCGTGACAGAGAGCTTTGAAGGGAAGGTAACGATCGAACGCGCGGTCGGGTGGTAGAACGCCGATGATGATATAAGAGGCTTCTTGCTTTCAGTCCAGTCCTTGTTATGCTCTACAGGCACATATACAATCTACTACCAACCCTGCTACCACCACCACCCACCGCCCAACCACCACCACGCCAAGATGACCAAAATCCACACCCCCCCTTCCCTCCCACACGCAATAACCGCCTTCCTCTCCGCATTCTACCACGCATCCGACACGAGCCCACACACCCACCCTTCCTCGAACGAGGTGTACGCGGATTTCTTCTTACCCGATGCACCGCTGCTTATGGGCCCCAAGACGTTTAATGAGGGCCGGGAAGGGTTTGTTAGGTTTAGGGAGGAAGGGTGGGAGAAGGTCGTGAGCAGGGAACATGTTGTTGAGGGTGTTTATCCGAAACTCCAGGAAGGGAGCGAGCAGGGGCAGGGGAAAGCGGAGGGGGAAGGTGAGGATTTCGAGCTGATGTTACGAGGTACAGTGGATTATGGGTTGAAAGATGGCGGCAAGGGAAGAGCGGAATGGGCGGGACATATGGTTTTAAAGTATTCGAAGGAAGAGGGAGGGTACAAGTTGGCTTTTTACCAGGTGTGGATCGTGAGTCGCTCTCTGTTGGTCGACGTTGAGAGGTTTTGGATGGTAGGGTTGACGCTGTTTGGTTGCTGCTGCTTGTTTGTGTGTTGCTTGGGGAACAGACTCCACGATGATTGACCCAACCGACCATTCGCCGCATCAACGCAACGCAGCCCAACACAGCGCGATCAGGACCAAAGCCGGACACATGGAATCACTGTTGTAGTTCTCGGCGGTCACAGCGTCGTCGTGCAGGATAGGAAACAAGGAAACAAGGAAAATGGAAGAGGAATGAAGAATGGAACGTGAATGAATGGATATCCAGCTTGTACCAAAGGTTACACGCTACGGGACCTGCCCAACTGAAAGAAATAACCATGTATGGAAGAAGGGGGGAAAGAATACCAGACGCATGTGTCATGGGCTACCTGACACTTGAATGACGCTTTTGCTGGATCGTAGCCTGATAGGGTTCCCTTGGTAGACGGGCTCCCTTGTCTCCATCTCTTGCTGTAAGAGGGGGTACACGCGAATAGCTGACGTAAACGAACCCCCTGTCTGGTGGCTGCCAGGAGAGTTCGATCACTTTCGACGGGGGGCCTTTCTCCTTTCCCCTTTCCCTAACCCCGTCCGTTCCTTGTTCCGTCTTGTTATCGAACTGTCCGTCTTGTTCCCCCAAATCAGATCACTCGACTGTCCGTTCAGGAAAAGTATCCTACCCAGGAAGCAGACAGGGGTAACGTAACGTGAGTTCATTCTTCCCTCGTTATTCTCAACTCCCCTTTCCCGGAAGACAAGACCGCAAAGTATCGAAACCGAACCGAAATGAAATGAAATGAAACAGATGGAGAAGAAAATGACTACCCAACGATGTATAAAACTGGTAAACCGTTATCCACCCCCTCGTCCTTGCACGCACGCACCAACCCACCGACCGACCGCCTGAACGTGGTTGGTTGCTTGGTTGGTTGGTACGCGTGCAACGAACAGGGGGCTCAAGGAACCGCTACACAAGCCCGTTTCGTCCGTGTGACGTGCGAGGTAGGTTCCTGAAGGGGAATTTGAAGGCGAGGCTGAGGGTTTTCATTCCACTTTTTTTTCGTTCGTTCGTTCGTTCGTTCATTTCGACGATTCGGTGTCGGCTGGGTCCTTTACGATGAGAAGAAGAGCAAAGAGGAGTTTCCCGTAATATACGAGCAATCAATGGCAGAAGTCCTAAATGATGGACAGACGGGCTGACTATGGGTGTACTCTTGCGTTTGTACAGATTTACAGGGGACGTTGAAAAGGATCGCGAAGATCACTGGATGGTGATGATACGGTCAACGAACATGTCTGAACCAGCCGTAAAGCCCACCTCTGACAACAACGACGAGCCAACCACTTCCCAGCAAGACCAACAACAACAACAGCAGCAGGAGCAACAACCACTCCCCCTATCCGTTTTCTCCATCCTGCACGACATCCAAACCACCCTCTCCCACCGCTTCCCCTCCCCTCGCACCGGCAGCAGCAGCAGCAGCGCACCGTATCTACACCCGTACATCCGCCACTCTGTCCAATCCGCGGATCAGAGCCTAGGTCCGGGTCAGGGTCAGGAGTATGAGCCGTCGTCCTCTGGCGCTGGTCTCCCGGTTCCGTGGACAGAGGAATGTGCTCGGTTGAGAGCGAGTATGAAGGTGTTGAGGGTTGGCGTGGGTAGGTTTAGGGATAGTTGGCGGGGAGAGAAGGAGAGAGTTAGTGCGGCTGCTGCCGGTGGTGGTGGTGGTGGTGGTGGTCAGGAGGTTGTTGGCGCTGGTGAAGTGGATGACGTCGTCAGGCAGAGGAAGACGGTTTTGCTCAGGATCATGATAGATTGGTGTGTAATCATCTTCCTTTTCTCCCGTTTATCTTTTCGTTTTCTTATACCATGTGTTATTTGCGCTTCTTGTTGGAATCATGTCTGAAATGCTATTTTTTGTCCCGATGCTTTTTATGTATTCCTTGGTGTAGGTGTACGAACCAACATTCCCTGCTCCCCGTTTCCGCCATCCTTGCCTCCTTACTCTCTCGTTCCCATTCCCATGCCTACTCCGCTTACCGCCCATCATCATCGAAAAGTAACCGTCGACACTTACGCTCAAGCCCACGCTCAAACGCGCGCACACGCACACCGTTTGTTCAACCGCAGACACTATCGTCCCCCACAGACCGAATCATCGCGCTCGCACAGAGTATCAGGCTCGATGTTTCGCTTGATAACGAGGATCCTAGTTTCGGGATGGGAATGGCCATGGAAACGGAAACTGAAACGCGGTTGGGGAACGAGGCTGGACCTTTGCCCTCCTCCTCGTCCCTCTCTGCTGCAGGTGCGGCAGGTACCGATGATATCGGAAACGTCGTGCGTGTGGACACGTTGGCCCTGGCCGGTCAACGGATGGTCATTGATATCGAGCTTGCGCATCCCTGCAACTCCGCGAGGAACTCGCATACGAATACGGATACGAATATGAGTACGAATAAGGAAGCGAACGTCAAGGGGAACGGGAACGGTAAAACGAAAGGAGCAAGAGGAAAAGGATGGACTGCGAATTCTCTTCGTGTGGAACGAGTCGATCCGGAACATCTGAATCTTGCATCGACTACCGGTACCGGGGGCGAGGGAGGGATGAACGACGTTGATAATCTTCCGCCTTTGCTATCATCTACCGCCGCCGGTGACGCAGGTCTCGCTTCTTCTGGTTCCGCGATACCTGGAACACGAGTACTAGAAGCACAGAGTCTCGTGCTTGAACAGTACCTGCAGAAATACCTCGATGCCGTGAATCGGTACAACGACTCGGAGCGGCATTGGCACATGTATCATGAAACACTGCAACAGGAAGACGATGATGAGGATGAAGAATCACTGGAATTGCAAGCGGAACGTGCGATACTTGCGTTTGGGGACCAATTGGCGGATTTGAGGGCGGTTGATTTGAAGATGCAGCCGCTGGATGCGCCTGTGGAAGCTGCTGCTGCTGCGGCGGCGGCGATGGATAAGATATCGCGTCAGGCAGATGTGGCTGTAGATGTGGATATGGATGCTGTGAAACCTGCGGAGGGTGATGACGTTGTCCTGTGGGACCAGTTGAACGAGATCCATTCGCTGCTCAAGTAAGCTTACATTTACCTTCCGCTGCAGAGGAGTAGTCGTACTAACACCATATTGCAGGGCGTCAGGTGCTTACTTGTCTATACCGCAACGGCTGTCCGTCCTTCCCCAGTTTCAACCATTCCCGGAGCCCACGTTCCTCGTCAATCCACTTTGTCGTATCGTGCTCTCTGAAACTGCAACACCCGCACAGTTCAATGGCGAAACCTCGACTACGAATCTCACAGGGTGGGCGATCGCGTTAGACGAGCCCGTTCTGGTTTCCAAGGGGTTCTTTGGGCATACTGGCACGAATGGTGGCAAGGCGGGTTTCCATGGGATATTGCTACCAGAGAGAGGGGTAGAGGATTTGTGCGGAGTGCGTTCTGGCTCAGAGCCGCAATTCTGCTGCTCCTTGTTGATGTCCTAATCCCACACGTTTGTGACAGGTCGATCGTTCCCGCTCGTATACCTACAAAGGGTCTTCCGGAATTCAACAAGCCTTTTTATTCCCATATAGCGGGAACGCCGGGATGATGATCGATTATATCGGGATCCGATCAAAGGAGGACATACTGTCAACAAGCAAAGTGAGTCGGCCTTGCTCAATCTATCGTTTCGCTTGTTGTTGACAAGTAGCGACTCTCGTAGGCATTACGGAACGCTCTCTGGATATCTCACTTGCTTGAAAGCTGTGTAGCATGCACTTCAGAAGGCTCAGTCGCAGATCAGGTCCCCGATACGTGCGCCCCAGAGGAGAATCTCGACGATGAACTAGACAAGCTATTAACCTCCTGTGAGTCCTCTCGAAAACGCACAGTTACACATGGCATTCACTGATGACTTTTGGTTTCCCTACCATGTCAGCCGCGATGAGTTCGACTTTGAAGCCTAGGAACTTGTCGATCATCGTGCAGCCCAAGTCCCACAGTCTGGATATCTCCTTTCCCATCACCGTATCGTCTATCCACACACCGAATCCAGTCATGTTGAGTTTGGTCATCCAGCCTAATGCAAATACAGGGAAAGTAGACGTTGTCGTTTCAGCGGATGCGTTGGGCGATGTGCAGGCGCAGGAACAGGTTGACGCGTATTTGAGGGGAAGAGCAGATGGAAATGAGCTGGCGGATAGGTTGGTGTCGTTTGAAGGCGATGTGCCACGATGGTTGGACACGGTCTGTGCCGACTTGTATCGTTGATAGGTTTCGTGGGTGTACCCATGCAGATTGATAAGAAAAAATGATGTCGCTTAAACTGAATATCCTAGTTTGGCACAAGGCAGCCAAATTCATATCGCGAGTCGGCCATTATCCCAGCAGCCACGAGAGACCGGAGATGGCTTTGGTAACGGCTGCCTGTATTATGCAATAGTAGGCGATAAAGTACAACACACTGTATGAATCACCATCATCATGCTTTCCCAACTGCATCCAAATCTAAGAGCAGGAGGTACTCTTTTACTCTCTTCCCCCTCTCATCTCCGACCGACCCGACATGCTGGATGTTCCTCATTCACCCTTTTGGATTTTCCCAATAGCCGCTCTACCATACTATCCGAGGCCAAACCACGCACCCCGTGCCCATTATGCTCCTTGTCCAGTTCCGAGTCTTTCATCACTTCAAATTGTAGAGATCAACTTTTACATCCTCGGTGCACCGCCTGCTGGACGTTCCTGATACACTTTCTGGCTGTCGACGAGTTCGAGGGATGATACGGAGTTGCCTCGGATGATCTGTGGAGCGCACCGAGTAAGCGTGAAGGCAGATGATGGGGAAGGTGCGGGGATGGTCAGCGTTTATTCAATACCGAAAAGGGTATAGGAGAGCATCCCGCGTGATAAGACCAGCGTACTACCAGCCAAATCTTCGACGGAAAGAATTCCTCCATCCGGATCATGTGAAAATACAGCAGAAAAGAGAAGACTTACCGAGGTTCCACACGGTTTCCTCTCTCCTGCACCCAATTCCTCAAACGACTGCTCGAGTACCAAGTTCAGGAACATGTCGTATCCTCGAAGAACGCCGGACATTGCTCGGTTGGCTTGAATGTGCACGTAGACTCGACGGTCCATGTACTGTATAATCAAGATGAAAGAGAAATTTGATCAAAACGTGGAAAGAGAATAGATAACTCGCGGGCGACCCTGCGAAAGTGACGTACCTTCTTGAGTTCCGGCTGAGAGATTCGCGACATGTTGAATGAATGTGGTTGCAGATAGGTCGACGAGAAGACTGAACGGGAGGACACAAGTAGTAAGCAGCATCCACATCACGATAGACTTCCACACAAGGCAGGACAGGATGAATAACATGCGAATGGCATCTCCCAGCAAGACAAGCAGAAGCAATCGCGACGAAAAAGCAGCCGACTCTGGCTTTGCGGAGACGGGCGCCGAGATTGTTGGCGCTTCAGAATTTTCAAACTGGCACAGTCGATTGGGCACAAAAGGATGTGGCTAGTGGCACACAAGAGGTTTACCCCCAAGGGAGAATCCTGGCTCTACCTATACCAAAAAGCAGTGCCATTCTAGTGCCTGTATACCTCTTTACGCCGAATCAAAAGGACAAATAATCCAATATGGCTCCCTCCGCATCAAAGCAGAAGCGATTGGCAGAAAAGGTGAGTCTTCAGGTGTCCGTCTTACCGCTTTTCTTCCTTCGCGCTCTCTGACAAATCCTTCCCCCTGATCATACTATTTCAGGCCGCCAAAGCGTCCGCCATGGGCTCTTCCAGCGTCACCGCATCCACCGATGTCTCTGGAGCCGGAACACCCATGACCAACCTCTCCGCCAACGGTTCCACCGATGACCTTGGCGTAGAATCAGCGCAAAAGGCCATGGCCAAGCTTTCCACCGCCACCGACCGATCCGCCAACGGTGTACTTGTTTCCGACATCAAGAGTCGAGATATCAAGATTGAACAGTACAGCTTGTCTTTCCACGGTCGACTGTTGATTGAAGGTGCCGAGATTAGTTTGAATTACGGACAGCGATACGGTCTCTTGGGTGAGAATGGTAGTGGAAAGAGTACCTTTTTGCAGAGTATCGCCGAACGGGATGTAGAGATTCCGGAACATATCGATGTGAGTGACATGCCTGGCGGCGTTGTGGCGTAGAAAAAACAAAGAGGCAATGAGCTGACGTATTTCCGTGTATTCCCTTTCTTTCAGGTCTACCTCGTTCGAGGTGCCGTCGACCCCTCCGACGTCAACGCTCTCGACTACATTATCGCCTCTGCCCGAGAAAAGGTCGAGCGACTTGAAAAGCTCGCCGAGGAAATGTCCATGGCCGACGACGTCGATGATCTTGCCCTCGAAGCCGTCTACGAGGAACTCGAGGAAATGGATCCGGCTACTTTCGAAGCCAAGGCTGGTGCTATTTTGAGCGGTCTGGGTTTCACAAAAACCATGATGGCGAAGCCGACAAAGGATATGAGTGGTGGTTGGAGGATGCGAGTTGCTCTTGCTCGAGCCTTGTTCGTCAAGCCGCACTTGTTGTTGTTGGATGAGCCGACCTCGCATTTGGACTTGGGAGCCGTCGTATGGTTGGAAGCTTACTTGTCAACTTACAACCACATCTTGGTAAGTTTTACGAGTATTCAAGTTGTGAATGCCGGTGTTTACGCCTTTTGTCGTAGATCTTCACCTCGCACTCGCAAGATTTCATGGACACTGTCTGTACCAACATTATCGATTTGACTCTGGGCAAGAAGTTGGTCTACTACGGTGGTAACTACACGACATACGTCAGGACAAAGAGCGAGAACGAGACCAACCAGATGAAGGCTTACCAGAAGCAACAGGATGAAATCCAGCACATCAAGAGTGAGTCATTCGCGCAGGAAGACAATTTGCCTACATGCTAAACCCTTGCCGTCCCGCAGAGTTTATCGCGTCCGCTGGTACTTATGCCAACTTGGTCCGACAGGCCAAGTCCAAGCAAAAGATCATCGACAAGATGGAGGCTGCTGGTTTGGTCGAAAAGGTCGACATGCCCAAGGTTTTGCGATTCAACTTTGAGGATGTTCCCAAATTGCCCCCACCCAACATCGCCTTCAACGAAGTTGCCTTCTCCTACTCTGGTCTCAAGAAGGATTACCTGTACCAGGACTTGTCTTTCGGTATCGACATGGATTCGAGAATTGCCATTGTCGGTGACAACGGTACCGGTAAATCGACATTGCTCAACTTGATCACCGGTCAGCTCTCACCCGTTGAGGGAACCGTCTCCAAGCACCCAGCCTTGAAGCTCGCCAAGTACTCGCAGCACTCTGCCGATCAGCTTCCATACGACAAGTCTCCCATCGAGCACTTGGAAGCCACGTACAAGAGCAAGTTCCCCGAGAAGGACATCCAGTTCTGGCGACAACAGATTGGTCGATTCGGTGTTACCGGTGCCCATCAGACCGGGCCCATCTCCCAGCTCTCTGACGGTTTGAGGAACCGAGTCGTCTTTGCCATGCTCGCCCTCGAGCACCCGCATATCTTGTTGCTCGATGAGCCGACCAATCACTTGGACATGGAATCCATCGACTCGCTCGCTATCGCCATCAAGGAATTCTCTGGTGGTGTCGTAATCGTCTCACACGATTTCCGATTGATCTCGCAGGTTGCCCAGGAGTTGTGGGAAGTCAAGGATAAGAAGGTTATCAACTTGACCAAGGAGGATATTACCATTGTGGATTACAAGAACGCGTTGGCCAAGCGAAGTAAGTAATGTGAAGGCGCTTTTTAATTGTTTGGCACTGATCATGTTCATATCCCTCCAGGTCAAGCCCAAATCGAAAAGGCTCACCTCATGTCCAAGAGCTCAACCAAGGGCGTGGCATAGGTGAAATGGAATTCCCTTACTGTATGAGTATGTATAGGACATGTTCGTGATCTGAATCACGAGACATGTATCGTGACAACAGAGCAAGATTGTACATAGACACTTTTCCTTTTCTTGGCCCTCATTATCGTGTAGTCGAAGAGGCTACAATATTTCCATAATCATGGCTTTCACTGTTGTGTGTGTTTCACTATGCCCGCTAAACAGTCAGTGGGCTTCCATAACCAAGTCTGCAAATCCGGGGAAATTGCTGTCTCATCATATGGCCCTGTACAAGTTCTTCGGACATCCCGGTTGTAACCGACTCATGACGAGAGTTGATAAGCTGGTTGATACGTGCATCGCTCTGCGGATGGAAGTTGGATTTATCGAGGGGTGTTTTGAGATAGGACCCTGGGCAGTCAGGCATAAGGCGGTTACAAAATCCCTAGCAAATTTTGGGTTGAAAAGTGCTATATAGCCGATCACTAGCGCACGGAAAGTCCTATCTGAGAGCCACCCCCCGAAAGCACACTCTATTTCCGACTAATCCCACCGGTACTCGCCCGCAGTGTATAAATTAAAAGCTCACGTGACTCTTTTATGGGTTTTGCCGAACGCAAAAAGGGTTATTCGAGAACCATCCTCCGGCTTTTCCGGTGATATTAGTTGATAATGCTACACCAAGATCACGCCTTTTCGCGCTAAATCCTAGTACAATCCGGTATACCGCCCTTCTGAGTACTTTCCAGGGTCCTTTTGGGATTTGACCGAAATTATGAAGTAGCGCGTCCCAATTTGTAAAGAGAGCAGACGCTTGGAGGCACCAGCGACTAAGGTGCGAGTAAACCCAAATGCGAGTAGCTAGATGCGAGTACAAGAAGTGCGAGTAGTCAGACTCCAAACGCATATATAAAGCAGCTCTGCGAGCTCCCCAGCAGTCCGTGTAGTAGATAGTTTGGACACTCTTGGATTGAATACAAGTTGAAGCATCTGAACACGAGTCTATCCCGGATTAGCTTCCCAGGACTCGCGCCAGATTAGTAAGACTCATGGCGCTGCGCTTGACTAACAAAAAGTACTGTGATCCCTTCCAACGTTAGCTCAACCAGTACACTGGCTTTGTGGTTCTCACACCATTTGTGCAATAGTCAAGCGCGAATTCTCAGCAGCGTGCGCGAGTATATTAGCACTCCTCTTTGCCAACGGAACAAATCAGCACGTCAAGTCTGTCGTTTCAGCACAAGATCGATACCTGCAGCACAGGTCTGGCGTCTGGCAGGTGTCTATTGTATGGTCAGATATGGTATCTCACAGCGCTACGCTTGCTGGCGTTGCAAAAGCGCATTTTTCGCGAGCGCTGCGATGTCCTGTTGTGCTACTAGCTGTGTATGGTCAATTAACATGTTCAAGGCCCAGCACTGCGAGTTGAAACAAGGGGAACTGCAAGGCAAGCGTTCTCTTTTTGAAGCTTCCTGAGAGAGGAGAGCATAGCAAGGACTGTCTATCTGAGCTATATGTATATCATGGACCCCGGGAATTCTCAACAACCCGCCCCAACGGGACGCGCTCGGGATCAGCTTTTCGCCTCCGCCAGGTCACGTCCTCCACCCCGCCTTGCGATGCCACTGATACACCCTGCACCAGTTGATGGACCGCCCTCCGCACTAGGCGGCATGCCGAGACGACAGCCCACACCTGTAAAGTCCTGGGCGCGAGTACACCTATCCTGTACAGGCTAGGCGGCCCACGCTCAGAGGTCACTTACGGACTTACCGGTCGGCAACCCGGCGGCAGCGCAGGAAAGGCAATGGTTTTAGGATTCTTTGATGCGAGTGGAACCGACGATGTCAGTACAGTTTGTCTTTTCTGAAGAAAGAGGTTCTTTGGTCATGAGCATTGTGCCAAGAGGACATTCCTTTGAATCGTCCAGGAGCGGGCTCATGATATCTGACCAGCTGTATATTTATGTTCTACACTGTATTATTGTATATATCTTCTCAACAGGGCATGCATGCGGGGGAGACGATGTATCTACGACCTGGACCAAGCTAGCCTGGCTGCCTAATTTCGGCTATAAGAGACGGGTAGTGGTGGGAAAGAATTTCAGCAATAGTGTCAAGTGCCAGAGCTGCTATTGCTAAGAAGATACCTTAATACTACTCAATGTCTTAATGACGTAAGGTCGCGACTCCTTGTTGATATCGAAGATGAAGTATAAGTTACCTGATCCAATATTGCGTGAGGCATTGTCTAAGCTAAGCTACAATTCAGTGGCAAAGGAGCTGCCTGTATATAGTTATTCAGTTATAGGAAGAGGCTATTCTGAGGCTATTCTACTAAGGAAAAATTGTCTATAGAAAACGCTTTTGGTGTGTGAGGATGTGGTGTGCTGTGTAGTGTGGTGTCGCGTGGGGTGGTGTTGGGTGGTGCGGTACCCTGCCACACACCGACAGCCCACAGAATCACATCTTTGAGGCTCTTCTATCTCACAGGGGCCAGAGTTGGCGGAAAGTCATCGTATCACTACAGTACCTCCTCCCTAAATCAGCCTCATCCCGACGCCCTGTATTCGGCCCATAATTCGAGTCACCTTTCTTGAGGCAAAAGGTGTCACATAATCATACGAAAGAATCCCCAGGACCACGATTTTCCATGAAGGCCTGAATATGGGCTCGGCTGGTAGAGGGTCGGTGCGCCCAGAACTCCCAAGCTGCGCCCGGGAAGCCAGATAGTCGCAGGACTAGGCTTTCGCCCGTTCCTCTATATCGTATGCCGTTAATGACAACTGTATAGACACAGTTACCGGAACGGCTCCAGTCGTGTCGGACAATGTTGTGCCATAGTGCATAGGACATGTTATTGAGTTGACCACCGGTACGCAGGCTTCGATCATCTCAGCGAGATTGTGCGCGTCCAGAGGCTGAGCACCGCCTCTGGCGAGAACAAAACGGTCTATTTCGTCTTGTAAGATTTCTTCGCGAAAACGCACGATGAAGAAACCAAGTTCGCCTTCGTTTCGAGGGACGTAGATGTCCCCTATGGCGTTGTTTCGAGTCAAAATGGCATTGTCAACGGAGGCGACGAATGAATTGTCGTCTTGCGCGAAACGTTCCCAGTCCCACTCATCCGAGTAGATGTTGGCGATACCGGCTTGAGAAACATCATTGAGTGGAACGTTGGCATTGTCGGAAGGTGGATGAGGCGTATGCATAACAGCCGCGTTGACGTCCTGGGTTCGAATCACTTCACGGGAACCCTGCCCGGCCGATGATTGACCAACAGTAGGGTGTTCATCATCATTGATACGAGCAGCATGTTCATCTCCATACGCAGCACCTCTGCTCATGTTCCTTTCCAACGCCATCTCGAGCCTCTCCCTTTCCTGCCTCGACTCCTCTACCCTCTCTTGTATTCTCAACACTTCATAGTTTTCCTCATCATGTACTAAGTCGTGCGGAGGGTGACGAATCAGCAGTTCAGCTGCAATCCGAGTCCTGCTGAGATCGACAAAGTAAACGAAGAACCAGTAGTGACGAGGCAGAATGGCTACAAAATGTATAGCATCGAATGGATAGAAGCGGAGTGCGTTGTCCATAGTGTGATTGAGTTTGGAAACTGTTTGGAAGGTCCAGGGGGCTGTTCCAGGTGGAAGTCCAAGTCCTGATTATTGAGGGAAATATGAGATATATGCGTATTGTCCAGAAGGAACGGCTGATCCTAGCTGAAACCGGCTTGTATATACCGTTTTGCCGAGGCATTTGAGCCTCTATGGCATGCTCTGTGCTTGACAATGGCATCGATTGACATGGATTTCCAGGGGCCTGTCGGAATAGGTAGTGGTTTGAGAAATCCGACGGGTTGAGGGCGAGGAGACTTGTTCCGTTGGCAAGTCTGACATCCCGAGATGTAGGTGTTGATAAATTCCCGAAGGCCGTGCCAGTAGTAATGATGAGTGACTAAGGCATACGTCTTCGCTTGACCAAGGTGACCGGCGAGTTGAGAGTCATGACATTGCTGCAAGATCGATATCTTTAATGTTTGATCCGGCGGAATGTATATTCGATTGTTGAATAGCAACAGATCGTTTTCGCTGAGGGTGAAGCCTTTTGTAAGCTCGAGCTCCTCAGCAATGAAAGGCGTGTCGGGGTTCTTGAGTAACTCTCGGATTTGGCTGAGATCTGGATCGATTCTCTGGAGTTCTTGGATACCCTTAGGTAAATTGGAGTACGGGCGTCCGAGAAGCTCCGGTCGTTGGTTGATGGGAGCGATATTGAAGGAGCTTGGCGGGTGTTCCGTGTTCGAAATGCTTTTCGAAAAACATTTTTCTCCTAAAAGCGCTCTTGGAGCCGCTTCTGAGGCTTTACTCCCCCCTTGAAGCTCTGACCTCCGTGTCAGGGCATCTGGTTTACCCATCTGCGTCCCTGTTCGATAGACGATCTCGAAGTTCATGTGAGATAAGAACTCCGACCATCTTGCTTGACGACGAGTAAGCACTTTGGATGTTGCGAAATACTCCAGATTTTTATAATCTGAGTAAAGGGTGACTTTTTGAGAGGAACCTTCACAATACGCCCGCCATTCTTGGAGGCATTGTATTATTGCTAGGAGTTCCTTGTCGTAGATCTCGTAACTCAACTCTGCATCGTTGAACTTTCGAGGGTAAAACGCTATGGGTTGGAGATTCCCATGGGGGTCCGCATGCGATATGATACCGGCAAGAGGGTAGTCCGAAGCATCTGTTTCCAGGACTATGGGACGTGTCACGAGCGGGAGGCTGTTGAGCTAAGACTCAACACTTGGGTACAACAACGACCTTAAGAGGGAACAGAACTAAGGCTAAGACCGATGACAAGGCAGTGAGTTCGAACCACTAAGCTATAGTTGAAAACACGTGACTATAGTATTGACATATGATCTTGCTCTGAAGAGCAAAACGGATTACAAGACGAGGGGGAATCGAGTCGGAAAGCTCGCTATATATACATGTTGGGACACAAGACAGTGATCAGGGTCGCCTGCGACCTCCATCACTTTGGAACTGAACTGAACGACGCGCGGCGCGCGGATTGCAAATAACGGAATAATTGATGAGTGATGGCTGACACATTTGATGTCAGCCGACTACGGACTTGTCGGACATCCGTCTCAGCCGACAATGCATGTCAGCTGATGACAAGATGTCAGTTGATGTTACTTCATGCTGACAATGTCATTGATGACATTCTAACCATAAACTGTCCCGTTTGAAGGCACGACGCAGCAGGAACAGGTGGATGACGATATCGATCCGGGCATCACGGAGGATCAGGCGATGTTGAACGAGTGTGAGTCGAACGCTGTTCTTGATGCGCAAAAACATGGGAACTGAGGTCGGTTCTTTTCCAGTGATAGCTAGCCTTGGAGTGGGCCGGACGGAGATGCATAGCATGGTACAAGGAACCCGTGAGTGACTCGGCATGCTTGTTACAAAGGTTGTCGACATTGACATGATCTTATCTTCATGCATTTCTGGGTATCGTGGAAAAACAGCTCAAATCACGCCTGAAACAGCGGCCCATGCCACATCGGCATCACTGAATTCAGTCACTCACAAGAAAAGATCCCACGAAGACGCAGATGAACTCATTGAAATGAACATTCCGGCCAAGCTGCTCAAGACATCGGATGCCTCACACGGTTCTAGATCAGCGTCCGGTATCGATGATCGACGGGACGTCGTTAACATAGGTGCTTGACGCTTGTAAGGGCGCTTCGAGGGAGAATGATGTACTGAGATCTCGCATCCCTGCTTCAGCAGCGCTTGACGCCTTTGGCTGAATCGCCACTTCCTCCACGCTCCTCAAAGTCGGATAGCGTAGAGCACCAAACATTGGACGAGGATACTCCACCGCTCTCAATGCATAATTTCAGTGACGACAGTGAATGTTTGGAGGAGAGCGACAGCGACAGCTTGGACGAGCATCGGCCACATCAGCGCATACGCGGAGTCGGAGAGGAGGAAGATGAGGAAGAGATAGAGAATGAGGAAGAGGAAGGAGAAGAGGCTGGAGAGGTGGTATCCGCCATTGAACTTGGGACCCGGAAACCCCTGAGATGGGGTCGCCCAGAGGACGCGGACAATTTCGACGACCCGATGGAAGGCGATGATCACGACTACGGTCACGATTGGGAAGAAGAGAAGGAGCCTGAAAACGCGACAAGTAAGACAGAGATGTAAGTTGGACGGCCACCTCTCTGAAAATCCCATTGCGCACCTCGGAAATAATCAACGAAGATCCATTTGACAGCATGTTCAACACGCGTTTCCCGGCCGACGGCGACGCAGAGTTTACATTACCATCGCGAGAGTGGCTGAGAGGTAGCTGGTCGATCTTTGCCGGGGAGTGGCGCCTAAACGGGGTACAACTCAAGCCGTATCAAAAATACGGCTTGGAGTGGATGATGCAGCGAGAGAAACCAAGTAACAAACCAAGAGGGGGCATTCTCGCGATTGAAATGGGTCTAGGCAAGACGATTCAGGGGATCGCACTGAGTTGCGCCATGAGAGTGGTCAACAGGGCCCTGCCCAGTTTGGGCAGGGGTGCTGAGACCCTTATCGTCGCGCCCCTGGCCATAATGCGGCAATGGGAGGAGGAATTCCGGACGAAGACGCAGCCAGGGTTCCGGGTGTTGCGCTACCACGGTGCCGACAGTGAGAAGGTGGACTTGAAAGAATGGGACGTGGTCATTACTAGTGAGTACTGCGTGTTTATAAGCAAGACTACGGTGAATGATGAATCGTCTTGGTGAATGATGAATCGTCTTGGGGAACTAATTGCGAATGGGTCACGCTAAGCGCACCCCCTCAAACCGATGTGATTCATCTGAGTTCGGTCGGACGATAACTCTAATGACGCTGAGCCGGGAATGATTACCTAATCGTAATGTATGTGGAACGGACTAAGCTTCAGGCTATCGTCAGAGGTCTATGGGCAGAAGTAGCTAGTCGAACAGAGCATCCTATTTTGAAAGGTCATCTCTGACTGTTACTATACTAGATCTCTACATTGCACCGTTTTTGACAGAATTCACTCGTGGTTGCGAAACGGTCGATAAGGGCGCGGGCGACGACCTCCCATTACAGGAGGCCATTCAGGTTACTTGCGCAGCTAAGGAAAATTCTGTAATGGCCTTGACCTTCTGTCATTACTGACTTCACCTTGCTTTATAATTACTCTGTACTTGTGTAGTTTCCATGTTGTTAATTTAGTTTGAGTTCCTACTTTGGATCAGGAAAGGATCAGATCATTTCGCTATGTTGGACAAGATAAGTCAAAAGCCAATATTCCAGTTAGTCGTGTGGAAGCTCAGCACGGATTGGTTAGCAGATAGACACAGGCTTACACACATGTGCACAGATATACACCGATATGCACAGATGTGCACAAGGGTGTCCACGTTGTCGCCTAGGTCAGGTGACCTCAGGTTTTCCCCTTGAAGACCCTTGGGAGACTTGCCCTGAATCTCAGCGGAGACATAGCTATATATACGTATGTATTTCGTTGTACTAGCCTTTGCCACCATGATTATTCGATTCACCCTTGATCTTACCATCCAACCCCCGAGCAACCGTTCACTCCTGTTCCCTTATACTTAGTGATCTAGTTAGACTTACTATACTTAGTGGTCTTGCTCATTTCATATAGCATTCCTTTACCTACTCTGATACTTACATCACAAAAGCATAATACTCTTGACTTCACCCAAGTAAAGATCTTGTACGGTAACATAGGATAAGTAATATTCCATATTATCTGTCTACATTGTTACTTAGATACTAGCACTCTCACAGTATATGGATCGGTCTAGGCAGCACGAGGCGATGTTTTTAAATAAGTTTCTTCAACAGCAGCTCGACACGACAAAAGCCGCAGTGCCAAACATGAGCGGAACATCGCGATCTGAGGCAGGCAGGGGTAGCAGTAGACCGAGGAGATCCTACTACAGGTGAGTAGCGAATGTTGACACTCGGCGCGATAAGATCCATCGACACGAACAGCTACACGAACCCTGTTCGTGTTAAAAGTGAGAGTCCTCCTCCACCTCGTCTCTTTGTAGACGAAAACTATGTCTCCCTCTCGGATATGAGTGAAACCCCGCTACTGCTTGACACTGGTCTGATCAACAAACATGTAGGTCCAATAGCAAAACTGGATCATTTCAGACAAAATAGGTCACAACACCATCAGGCGGCGGGACTACTGGATCACCGACGCTACGTCGACCACCAACGACGCTCCGTCAATGGCCGCTCAAGAGGCGGTTCAGGCATACATCTACGGTAACACCGGAACAGGCAAGCACTGCCAATCCGTCGAATACTCAAACAAACGACACCCGTCTAGATCCTTTGCATGTCGACAATCCAGACGCTCAACTTCGAAAACAATCAAGCATCCCACACGAGGAGGATACCGTCCCATCCGACCTTTCCAGCAGCTCACCGACACCTTTGAGTTCCGCCACAACCGAATAATTATGATTGAGAGTGTACGTGACTAACTTTGCGGAAAGTACACAGCCGCCCGACAACGCACAAGGTCCAGCAGGCAACACCGTTGTAACTCTTGCCAGTGCTGATGCAGGCCCTTCCACTAGCCGACGTCCTTTGGAATTTCTAAAAAGCCGAGGACAGGGACTAGTGTGAGCCAAGACGATGAGGAAGATGTTGTCATGGTTAGACAGCTGTAACTGTATGCGGGTACTCACGATGGGCGATCGACTTGTAATCGCGGTAGGACAATGCCTGGAATATCATTTCGTTTTTGTTGCTCTTGTACGAAGCGACCAAGCTGCGACCGAGTGCGACTTGATGACTCCCGATCCAGACGTCAATATCGACCTAAAGACAGTGTGTGCGGAGCGGAACATCGGCCGCCACGTATCTTGTACGTGTAGTCGTACTTCCAGACTTTATGTGGCTCGCGTTAGCTGTGCATGCCGCCAGCGTTGGCCCGCTGGGATACATGCGATTCGGGATCATGCTAGAATATGACCTGTTGCGCGGCTGCAAGATATGTAGGGTCGTGCTGCCAAGAGGGTGATAATTCGGAAATAGGTAGTTGCGGATCCTGAGCCCTGTGTCATGAATGGCTTTGGTCATCAGGAAGCATTAGCTGACATCCGGTGTCGCGGGCCAGTAATTAGTCTTACGTAATATACGTAATACAATAACGCCGTTGTATGAGGGATCCTAGCACAAGTTATCAAATACCTTATTACGACCGCTCGCGACATATCGACTCTTGCGCGGGAAGCCAAATCCGAACAGCAACACGGGCGCGGCAATCGCTCTCTCATGTTAGGTCGTCACCGTCTCCCCTTGGACATTTCGCCGACGTGGAATCAGCTACAACGAGCATCTGTGACACAACAGCAAACCTGTCAAGCACTCAAAAAAATTGCATTGTTTCGATCTGGCAATGATGAACAAGAATTCAAGGATTTGGTCGACATAGCAGAGGTTGCTCTGTTGGAGCTAAGATGGGACTCCTTGCTCGAAAGCTTCACGTCGAGGCCAACCGTTGCAGATGTTCTCGATATTGTCGGTAAGTTGTCAAGCGTCTTTAACCTTCTTCATATCATTGACTCAGTCTACCTGTGTTTGTCATCAGCGGGCTCGTGCTCCACCTGGGCGACAGACGCCATTGTCGATGCGGCGCTGGAAAGCATCAGTAGGGATTGCTTGGCGTTCGCGCCTGATGACACCGTCCCTCGTCTTGTCATCGGTTCTTGGATCATCCCATTCCTGTTCTCGCACCTCGAGCTGGAACAATTCGAGCCGTCGCGTGAAGAAATCGAAACAATCAGGTCCCCTACTTGGTTCGCGACCATGGCCTCATTCGCTTCTCGACACCCACACCTCGGCCTGATTTATCTCCCAGTAAATCTCAATAACGTCCACTGGATATACGCTCGCCTCGACTTGAGCTGCCGAACATGGCAACTCGCAAACCTCAATCCACCACTACGATTCCAGGAACCTACACCCGCGCCTTGCATTCTCTCTCGGTTGCAATGTTCGGCAACTTCGATAAGGCCAGACACGGCGTGCAACCTACGAAGAAGTAAGGGTCGCAGAGTACTACTCGAGTACAAGTACTCATATGAGATGGCCACCAGTTACAGGTACTCATACTCGTACTCAGTACTCACCCACGAGTACGAGTACAGTACTCAGTACTCGGTGAGTATTACTCACAGTACTCGCGGTACTCAGGCATATTGAGATTGGATAAATATATATCGTATAGTTCACGCAGATAGATATTTATGACACTTACCAGACCCCTCTTGAGAAAAGCGTCCGACTGTCCGTAGTCTATACAGCAATACATACCGTGAAAGGTTCCTGAGTGCTGTTGAAAGTTGATCATTTGCATTGGTGCCCCACCGCCACCACCTTCGAACCTCGTGCTGCTCAGTAACATTTCCGGACATCCTTCCATGGTCTTGTTTCTGCTCCTTGGTCGCATGTTAGGTACAGGCAATCAGCAATCTCTGGATAAACGTAGATCACTCACTCAATGGCAAGGCAGATATTACACCGCGAGCCACCTACGGTTAGATGGCTTTGATGCCTCAGTCTCAAACTAAGCATTGTATGTTCGTGCGCAGACAATTTCACTAATGCATAGCCTTAACCTATTGGAAGAGGAAGGCTGTAGAGGAAGGCTTTCAGCGGAGATGCTATTGAAGCAAACTACTTTGAAGGTTTGGGCGAGACAGCAAAAAGTACTGACTCTTCAAGATATTGAGGGGATCATGAGCCAATAAAACAGAATAGCGAACAACTTTTGTATTTTTTTAACTTTATTTTTGTTATTCCCATATCGGCCTGTTTTGCATTGATTCAATCAGCGCGTTCCCTCCACTATTCGAAGCCCCGTAAAGTGACAAATAAGCGAAAATAGATGAGAGTACGTATGAGTACATCTGATTAGTACTCCCCGAATATGAGTACAGTACTCTGTCAACTTTATTGGCATTTCCGAGTACTCGTACTCATACTCGTACTCACGTTTTGAGTACAGTACTCGAGTACACACCCGTACTCAGTACTCAATTGCGACCCTTACGAAGAAGAACCCCGGACCACGAATTGGAATACAGTCGGAGAGTGACAGCCACTCTTGCGGCTTCCTGGTTATCAACGGGATCCAAAGCGAGGTCCTTCACAAGGAAGTCGCAAACTCCGACCGAAAGGATCACTTGCGCCCCTCGACTCTCTTGCGAATTTGCGATGAAGGGCCGCCAGCCACCCCACTGCACGGAGTCGATCCTACTTTAGGCAATGACTTCGAACGGAACACCGGCGTCACTCGTCCAGACTTTACAACGCTGGTCTATCAGACAAGAGCTCGTTCATCCCCACAACATCCACTGGCCGAGTCCCCTTCCCGCGACGACTTCCAGCCCGAGCTGTCCCAATCTCCGTCGATTTCCGCACATCTACAGCAAGCAAGCGTTTCCGATTTCACCGACGGATTTCACGTTCAAACAATGTTTTTCGACCCGCAATACTTCCATTGCATGTACGATGTTGAGGCCGGGATGTGCGGCGAAAAATTCGAAACGAAAGCCGAGCCCAACGATCATCATCTGAAATTTCACTTGCGGCTGCATGCTTGCCCAAATCCGACTTGCTATGCGGCTTTCTTCTATAAGAAATCCTATCAAATACATGTCGCCAAATGTCTGAAAAAGGAGGAGAAGCAAACGCCCTATCAACGCCACTTTGATCCCCGCCTGAAATGCTGGGGTCGGTATTACACGCAGGACGGCTACGACATCCATCACAACGTGATGCACCAGAAGACTTTACTTTGCCCTTGGCCGCAATGTAATGCCAGGTTTGAGCTTCGCAACAACCTCGACAGTCATATGAATCGGAAGCACTTCAAGGACGGCGCCAAGAAGATACCTATTATCAGACGCAAGCTGGAAAAGGAGCATCTCATGTGTCCGCACTGCGCCGGACCATTCCAAAGTGCCGCCCGACTCCGAAACCTCATCGAATGCTATCACGCGTCCCGCAAGGATGACCCGGTTCATTGCGACCGTTGTGGCAGTTACCCTAAAAAGCCGAGCGAATCTGCCAAAGACTACTGAAGGGAGCTGGGACTCCATCAGGTTTCTTGTCGAGTAGATGCCACACGAAGCCTGGAAGCATTGACGATTATACAAAACCACGTCGCTCACTTGGATCAGCTCGTGCGTGTTCCTTCTCATTCGGATGAAGCAAGGCCAGCTAACCTTTTGTATTGCAGCTTCTCGGAAGCGACATGGATTTTTTTCGAATAGCATGTACGATTCCCTTGTTTCGCAGCTTTCAAAGGGTCCAGCCCCCTTATGCCGATTACGCATGCAATTTCGACTTTTTCGGTTATAGTCTGTTCGAAGATCGCATCGAATACCTCGACAACGTTGTCTTCGGAAGCTTGGAAGGCATTCTACGTATCGAACCTAAGATCATTCGGTACTTCTTGTATCCGGGAGACCGCCTCCCAGCTTACAGAGAGACGAAGAATTGGCTGATGCCGAGGATAGTTCAGGCAGTAATGGATCGGTACTATCCATTCAATGATTGAATGGAATCGTTCGATGACTGGATAGACAAAACCCGTTTCTACCCCAATTTATCCCTTGAAGAATTAAAATCACTGTGAGTGGCCCTCGCCATCTTTTACTCTGGGCACCATTGTTGATCTCATGCTTCTTACCGGCTCCGATAGTGACCAGACTGAAGCATCCCAAAACCTCAACAGAGGTCATCTTAGAGGTACAAGACTGGACCACGAAATCTACGAATTGATCGAATATCAAGTTGCTAGCGTCACCGGTGGAACAGTGACCGATTTACAACATGCTATTCTCTACACCAAAGGGTTCTCTAGTACACTTGCCGGCTGCCTTTGCCACTTTCTGCTTCGCTACCCCTCGCCCTTTTCGACTCTTTTCGATAATGAAGAACCACGCGAACTCGGAAAAGAGCGAACAGCATGGGCCTCATCGATCAACTCTAGGAATGGAGGTGTCCGGATCCATCGACACAACGGTACTTGCAAAAGCCTAACGCAGCCGAAAAAGTCAATATACAGGGGATTATGGCGGAAGTGTGTTCTCGGATACCAACCTATTCTCCTATCTATTCAAGAAGCAGTCACTTGGGCAAGCGCTACAAAAAAGGAACGAATTTCTCTCGGCTGCGCGGGCGCGCAAAGCGGAACGCAAGGTCAGTATCCTACATGAGTCTCCTGTCATAAGGGAGGTGGCTCGCGCCCTTATCGACTTTTCCACGACTGCGACTGAAATTTGCCAAAACGGTGGCAAGGTGCGACAGGAATGCATTAAAGCCTTCAGAATGCGGCCGGTATCAACGCTATTTTCAGATCCAACCATCTCGGCACTATTCCTTACGTACCCCAAGCTCATTGATGATTGGATCTCCCGATTAACTGTCGTGGATCACTACGCAGTACGCGATCAACAGAAATATGCCCACCTGGAGGTCAATATGTGGAATTCCGAGGAAGAGAGCGAAGATGGACAGGCCTGTGGTGAAGGCATCGACCCCTCCATTGTTTAGGACCCCGAAAGTTGTCATTAGGTATATAGTCAAAAGGCATTTGTAGAAATCTTCCTTTCACTTGCAATACATACGGCAATTTCTTCATTGACTGATGCCTTTCAACCCGCTCCCACCATGGGAAAGGGCGGAATATGTCATGCAGTCAGCCGGTAATTCAGTTGTGTCGAAACTCTAACATTTAGTGAGCTCGACAAATGAGATAATTGATCAAGCTGGGCGAGAGCGATGTGCAAAGTGGAATTTTACTATATATAGTTGACTCTAGATCACCTTTCAAAACGTGTCACAAGGCTTGAACCATTTCATGAGCATTCAGGAGGCGAAGGAACGTTTGCAAAAAGATTGAAACAAAAATAATTTCGTAGATCTATCTTGCCCAATTCATAAATAATTCGAACTGAAAGATAATTTAAGAATAATTCAAGAACAATTTAAGAATAATCCAAAAATAATTTTAAGAATAATTCGCAAATAATTTGCCAAATCGAAAAGAAATGAAAAAAAATGAGAGCGAACGGGAAATGTGGGTTGTGAAAAGGGGCCAGAGTTGGAACGTCAGAGGGGAGGCACCAGTCCGATGGTTGCTCTGGAATTGAGCGGGCACATCCGGAGGGGGTATAGCAGTCTGAGTTTGCTGGAAATTGCTGGCGAGGACGGTGAATCCTGGCAGGACGATGGCAACAGGCCACCTTTTCGATGAGAATTCAAATGCTTATATCTCACTTAATACTTGCCGTACGTCAGTCAAACTTGGACTGTCAGCAGTTTCAGAGTTTTCTCTGTCAATCTTATACCAACAGCTGAAAAAGCTTTCTCGTACAGCCTTGTATTCCCCGTTTGGCTACGATACATACTGTCCCGAGTATGCATCTGCTGACCTGGTGATTTCGACATTTTGTGACTTGCACTTTGTTAGACTGGTCAAGAAATGCACTTATGGTATAGGAACAGTTTGCGAGCATAGTTTCTCATCACTTTACAATTTTATAGTGATGGTCTGGTCTATGATGCACTTTGCGAGAGCCAACGCAAAGTATCACATACTGAAAGTCTAGATCAGTCGGATTTGCGGATACACTTTAACGAAAGAATGCTGACGAATAGTGAAATCGCTCAAGAAAGACCGCAAGTGATCGGGCAGCTTTGACAGTGTCAATGAGATGGTGTTCTGTTGCTATGCAAAATTATGTTTAAACCAAGACCATGCCTGTCTGCGTAACGACACCAATCCATAACTCGCAGGCTTCATTCACAAGAGATAATACACATCATACGCTCAACTCCGACATGTCCGATACAAGAAGTGCAAGCCCCCAGGCGAGTCATTGTTTGCATATTTTTACTGCAAACGATAGTGGCCAACTGAGCTGTAATTGTATCTAGTATGACTCTCTCTCCGGCTTTACCTCGCTGCAGATCAAATACAAAGCGCTGCGTGAGAGGCATCGTATAGTAGTACGGCGCTGCATGGAAGCGGAAGAGATCGTCACCGCTTCTAACATAGTCTATGATCAACTGGACGTCAGGCTCGAAGAGACCGTGAAAGAGAACAAGAAGCTAGAAGAGAGGCTTCGGCAAAGTGATAAAGAAATCGAACGTGTCAAAGAGCAATCTTTGAAGTGGTGTTCAGACTACATAGAAAAGGATCACGCCATGCAAGCTCAGGCAGATGATCACGCAGGCGTAGTGAACGCGTTGTGTGACAAGGTAAAAGATTCGCAGGAGGAGATCGCGAGGTTAGATGCGGTCGTTGTGATGCAAAGGCAGAAGTTAGAGAGTTTCGACGATACTTGGCAGGCCATTCGAGAAACCACGGTAAAACACAGCATGGCATCGGAGAAGAAGTACAATGTCGAGCTAAAGGGGAAAGGGAAGAGGACCGTCCTTGAAGGCTCTGATGACGACGCTGAGATGCACAGACGAAGAGAGAACAAACGAGCAGAGTAAGCTCTGAGTCGAATAGTACGTGATGAAACGTGAAGCTGAATTTCGATTCCTATTGACAATGTAGAATGACCGAATACGAGAAGTGTTAAGTGCCGATGCTACTAAGCTTAAGCTGACTGCAACTCATAGTTTAATATAAGTTGTATAAGTCTTAGCTTTATTCTTTAGCTAACAAAGTCTACTTAACTAGTCCCAGCGTCTCGGAGCTACGCAATGGTTATGTAATACTCACCTGTCTTAGCGACTTGCCTAACAATATCTACTTTGTATGAGATGACGTAAGGCTCGCGACTTCCTTATAATATTACTGCAAGTATTGTATTGTTAACTTGATCCAATATTGCGTGTCACAACCATATATTATTACAGGGAGTGGCAAACATCTCCTACTTCTTATATAGTTATTTGGTTGACTGGTAGAAGCAGAAACAAAGTTACATAGTGTTACAACATGCAAGGGAACGCGTGTGAGAGGTTCGAACAGTGCGGGTGTTCGGCCGCCGCGGTGTTCGATCAGTGCGCATCGAGAGGTTCAAACAGCGCACTGCTTGAGTTCTCTACAAGAAGCATCTGATGAACTCCAGGTAAACTGCTTGCTCCGACCATGTACATATCGTAGATTGTTGAGTTGTAATTGTGTCTGCATTTCATTTTTTTTTCTGTCAGCTGTTTTAGAGCATGTCATCTAATATGTTTTTGATGATCTTTATGCTCGTAAGCTACCCATTGTACGGTCGAAGAGAATCTGCTGAACATCGCTTATATAACGCTGTCTACCTACTTTGCGATATATGAATCGCGGTATACGTCCTAACACCGCATCCATTGCCGATAAATCGACCACTTGTAGCCCCCCTTGCGCACCATCATCTACCGAAACAACCTCTTGAGGCGCCTCTGGAATATGAGGGATCCGAGGTCTCACCTTGTGGCTTTGAATGACCGCTACTCTCATAGGTTCCTGCTCCCACACGAACTCCAGGAAGTATTCGATGCGTCCCCATTGCTGCTCTTTCCGAAACCCAGCTGGCTGTTCTTTCGTTTTCCGCTTGTAAATAAACTGAGTATACTGCATAATATAAAAGGAACAGTCATAGTCAGGCTATGCTTGCGACGGAGTCCGTTATATAACGACGTGCATCGACGTAACGATAACAATGGATCGGACTTGCTTACAGAAACCCAGGTAGCATCCCGTGCTGTTTGCACATTCTCATTACTCCGGGGAAGCCTCGCTGCACGGTATTGTTGCCCTCCTGCATGGGAGCTGGATGTGTAGGCTCGCGATGCAGTCAGAGGGATGCTCCGAAGCCGAATCGGATCAGGTTTAGAAATCCGCCCTGCAGGCACCACGTCTCCCTCGTAGATCCTTGTTTGAAGATGGAGTGAGAGGGCGTCGAAAAGCGTCTCTGTTGGTCGCCATGAAGATAGTGCAGCTTCTCTTGTACTGGCAGGCGATACATCCGGGTCGTCTGGTTGGTTCCGAGAATGCCAAACACGGAATCGGGCGGGTCTACCATTCATATAATCTTCCCATTTCTCAATTTGTCGGACTGCAGCTCTATCCATAGTTAAAGACAACTGCAGCATCTAACAACGCAGAATAAGGTCAGCCATTTGAGATGGGCGGAGATGATTGAGCGTTTACCTGCTCTCTATATACTAGTTCATTGCTAATCCAGGTCATGACATCTTTCTTGTTGCGGGAGGAGAAGGACTTGATCAATCCTCCGAAGCGCTCCAAAGAAAAGCACCAATAACAGCAAAGTGGACCTTGCCACTTGATGCAAGCGACGGCATGCAAGAGGGTATGTATAGGAGCAGTGCAAAATGATAGGTATTTCACGTCAAACCGATAGTAAAGTCTGCAGAAGAAAGATTTTAGCACAAAGCATGTCGCCAACATACTCGAAGCTCTTGGACCACATAACTCTCAAAGCCCTGAACCCACTTCACAATATCAGAGTGTATTTCATCTAACGCCCTTGAAACAAACTCCATTTGAGTTAACTTCTTGGTGATTTCCGATAGAAGCAGGACGTGGTTGTAATATTTCGTTCGTAGTCCACCTTTGAGTACAACAGGGCGAAGAAACATGAGAAAGTACGAATATGTTTTTGCAGTCCAGTAGGTTTTGTTATCGATGTTTCCAACTGACTGGAACCGATTGGCTTGGTGTGCTTTTATTCGAGGCGGCAATCTCTTCCCTTATTGCCTCCCAATCCGCTGTAGACATGACATAATCCTCCTTCAGCCTACCCTTAACATCTCCTAGTATTTGCCCAACCTTGTATTTTCCTTTCCAAAGATCGATTAATTGTGGCGCTATATTCCCGAATAGTACGTGCATAATGTCGATGGAAAAGGACCGTGGAAAGTCCAAGGAGTCGACGTTGAACAAAGCCGTCTGCGTAATGGTATATTGAGTCACGATAACTCACGGGATTGAGCGCGATCAGTCTAATAATCTACCTTTGCATTGATACCATATCTCATTGCCAAGTCGTCCAAGTGGGATCCGCTGCTGTTCTCAATCTCTGTGGCTCTCCGCAGTGTTTGTGCGTGTGTCCGCAACGGTAGCTCTGCATAGTTTGGATTGCCGGGGCAGTCACGTTTCTCTCTCGCCAGATGATAGGTTGTTTGCTTTCCTTTCTGTCGCGGTATCGCGGACATGTTACAGAAGCGGCAGGGGTGGATCGCGTTGTGCCCTTTGAATTTCATTAACTATCCGTGCCCGACATCAGTAAGTAACCGACAAAGCGCGAGATTGTGCGTTACGAACTTTAGCGATAGCCGGCATATCCCCTCCGATGGTGATGAGATGCGCACGGAGAGTGAAGGTCTCCGTAGACAGTCCACTGGTGGAAGGATTGAATAGTCGGGTGGTTACGCCTTGCGTAGCGAGAAGCCGTAAATCTTCAAGTAGAGGAGCCAGAAAGGAGTCCGAATCCAGCGATACATTCTTTGTTTCTTTTGCTCCTATTAAGTTTTTCGTGTCACGAAATGATGGAAGTCATTGGGAAAGCTGGTGTGACCTTTACCTGCGATGACACCACAGCATATTTGATGTTCCCGCCTATAACGCATCTCGGGCCCTAGCGAGTAGATCGTCAAAATCAGAGGCCATGCGTTCGATCCAGTCCAATTGTGTTGGGAAATTCCGTCCGTGAACAAATGCAGCGCAATATCTGTGCTTTGATCAAAGTAACGATGCGTGTTCGTGTCTAGGTGGGTACTACCCCATGTCACCCGACGCCCCAGCAGTGCCTTGAAGTGCTGACCGTCAAACACGTCTTGTATTTTGGTAGTCTCTGCTGTCCTCGTGGTACGATATGCCAGTTTTCTGGAGTAATATGAATTGGCGTACATGGCTCTGAGCCTTGGAATGGGTGAGAGATATTGAAATTTGAGAATGCTCTATGCGGATTCG